>JAODJU010000095.1:17860792-17872895 GCA_026776725.1 Gnathonemus echidnorhynchus | reverse complement strand
TGGGTATCCCTCCTGAAGCTGCTACCCCCGCGACCCGAACCCCGGACAAGCGGAAGATAATGGATGGATGGATGGAAGTTTCAGAACACAAAAATTAAGCAAAAAAAAAATGTATACAAAAAAAACATTTAAAATTAATTAACTTTTGATTTTGTCCCCAGAAACTTGCAGAGCTCTCCATGACAGCTTTTTGACAGTCTTTTTACTGTCATCAGTTGTATTTGATTCCTCCTGCTTTTGAAAATCCCAAACTACTTTATTTACAATTCAACGATGGTAAGATAAACAAAAAGACTTTTATTATTAAAAACAAATTTTCACAGTCCAGAGTAAATGTATTTATCAATTGACATTGAGTAACACTTTGCAGTTTTACTGTACTAGTCAATGTACAGTTTTTACCTACTTGCTGCCCTTGATTAAAAATTTATGGCAGCCTATGAGGGGGTGGCATGGCGGTGCAGTGGTTAGCACTGCTGCCACATGCCTCTAGAACCAAAGCTCAAGTCTCCCCCATGCCTACGTGCTACGAGTTTGCATGTTCTCCCAGTGTCATCATGGGGTTTCCTTCAGGTACTCCCCACAGTACAAACACATGCTGAGGTTTATTTTAATCAAATAGTTCTTAGGTGTGCATGTGTGAGTCTGCTCTGTGATGGGTTGGCACCCCATCCTAGGTTGTTCTCTGCCTTATGCCCATAGGTTCGAGCCCCCAGCATCCCTGAATAGAACAAGTGGTTACAGAAGATGGGTGAATGGAAGGATAGATGGGAGCCTATGACAATGGGGGAGGGATGTTCCAAGGGATGGAACACTTGTAATCAGTCAGTGACTGATGAGATATAAAGTAGCACTTTTTCAGGAAAGAGTCATGGAATGTTCCTGTTTTCCTGTCAATTCATCCTTGACAGCAGTATTGGAGGTTTCATCCAACTGACCAGCCTACTGTACCTGAAGGGGGCTAACAGACGTCTGTTCCATCTCCATTTGCTGTCCCAGCAGACGTAATTCTTAGTGAGCCACTCAGATTAAGCACCTTTCCCAGGGGCATTACAGGAAGGCCTCTGGCCGGCTGCCATGAGCGCCTATGTTGACAGTCATATTGGAGGCCTTTAAGTGTTACCTAACTCACAATTTGTGGATTGCTAATTATTTACTGTATAACATCTCAATAGGCATAACTGTACTGTCCAGCCATGGACTAATTCTTAATACACCGTATATTTTCTTACATAAAAAAAAATCCACATGAAACACTGAAATCATTTTGAATTATAAAAAGAAACAATAAAATGTGTTAAACAATTTTCCTATAATATTCATGACTGTTAATCAGTCATCAATCATCAGCTTCTTCAAGGAGTTCAGATAAGCTGGGATGAGGGAGCTGACAGACTCGTCATCATGGATGATCTTCTCTCCTCTGCCCTCTGATCCAACAGAGCTGGGTGATCTGACCATCCCAGGGAAGGGGGTGCTGTAGCCCTGGAGGCACAGCAAGAAGTAACATTTCATACAGAACCCAATAAGGAAGTGGTCTCTATGGCCCCCCAACCCCTTTGCATCTTGTAACAAGGACATACACAAACACCGATAGTTACAGTTGATGCACAATGAACAATTCCTGCACAATGAATGCTTTGTTAGTGTATATGTATGGTCTTAAGTCTTAAGTATTATATTCATTTCAAAACAAACAAATACAAGTAAACAGCAAATAAGAGACAAGAATACATACTAATAACTGCACAGGATGAACAATTAAGATGATAAAACATTGTCATTCCCTGCCCCTCCCCCTGGCACCAGTGAGGTTATTTTTTCCGGATAAAAATCCATTATGGAGAATCATTAGTCAGGAAGTGGCTCTGAAGTACAAATACAAAGGACTAAATGACATTCGGGAAATGACAAAATCGCACCGAGAGAACAGAAAATGGATTAGCGGCATAGAAGAACATCGTATTGCTTAGATATGCCCCGGAACACTACTGGCTCAGTCATCAGAAATAGAAAGGTGCGACACGCCACCTGGTGGCGTCCTAGCATAGACCACCCCTCCTAGAGGGTTTATAAATAAATACGTACAATTTTGTTAAACCCCTAATTCGTTTTCCTTTAAGTGCAAGGCAAACATAATAACTATACATTTACACCATAGTGGCCTGCACACTTACAGAGGAGTACCCCTTGCTGAAGCTTCCTCTGCTTTTTGTCCTAATCTTCGTTAGTGCTGACTCGGCAATGTCTGCTCGTTCCTCTGCATCATCCAGCTCATGAACTGTCTTCCTGTACTTCGCCAGATTCATGTTGGCTTGCTCTTCCTGATTGCATTTTGGGGTGATAGCACAATAAAGAACGACATCATATTGCAAACAGCATTCCATTTTGCACCAGAATTCATATATTTAAATGAAGCCTGTAACAACAAATTATGAAATAACGTCAAATTTATAGCCTACATTATCATTTTATATTGCAACATTAACCTATTATTAGTATTATTATAACATTGCCCAAAAAAGAGCATCAGCGTGTTTTTGTGATCCATTTCAGATGATTTCTTATGTAATTACACAGCATTATGTGATGAAGATCTGTTATGTGTCAGTTAAAATCTGTTATCACATAATGTCGCATTATTACGTAATGCATTGTTACAAAGCCTTAAAGAAAATCTCAAATAGGTTTGAAAAGCAAGAGGGAAGACTAATAAAAGCATAAAATCAATACATGTTAGTCTTGCAAAAGTCCATACCGCTTCTTCCACTTGTCTCTTATAGGCCTTCATCTTGTTCTGCAGTCTCTCCACCAGTTCTTGCATCCTCTGCTGATTTTTCTGGTCCTCCTCGGACTGGAAGAGCAGTTCCTTCAGACGCCGCTCGTTCTTGCGTAAAGTTTTCACTGTCTCAGCGTGCCTCTTCTGCTCCGTGTCCAGCTCCAACTCCAGCTCTTTCGCCTAGACACAAACATTCATGACACAAGACAGAGATTGCAGAAAAACAAATGGCAACAAGCTGTCAACACCAGACATAAGTATGTCTTTCAAGACCAAAGGTTTCACTTACATTGTAGGATTTTAAGAACTATAGATATTCTGATAACACATTACTTGATGGGGCACAAATGCTTAGTAATAACCCAGTTACTACTGAAGTACAAATCATGAACAAATACAGTACTTAAAAGAAGAGTCTTGATTCATTGATGATGAACAAACATGAGCAGTATTTCACGTGCTATTCATTACTTGTTCCTTCAGTTGTTCCTTAGTAGTTCCTTCAGTAGTTCACAAAGGTTTGCAGAATTAGATTTAATAACACATACTAACTGGAAAGATGAATTATGATTCATTAATGATGAATTTACATGAGATCAGTATGCAACTAAGATTTAGTTTGTCGTTAATTAATGCATAACCAATAGTATAACACTATATTATTTGTGCCGCGTCGTGTTACCAATATTCCTTATACGTCTTCAATGTCAGACATATATACAGTGAATAATTTCTTAACGATATTATTATGATGCAATGTTCCATTAATATAAAATGCTTAAAACACTGCGACATATTGCTAGTCCTTTAAAGCCATAGCATGATGATTTCAATTCAGTAAATGGCTGAAATACTGAAAGCTGGCCTGATCCAGAGCCGAATTGTAGTTTACCTTCCCTTCTAGCTTCTGGATGATCTTCTTTCCCCCCTTGAGTGCCAGCTGCTCGGCCTCGTCCAGCCGAGCTGTCATGTCCTTGACCTGGGCTTCCAGGCCCTTCTTCACCCTCTCCAAATGCAGCGTGTGCTCCTGCTCGTGCCGCAACTCTTCTGCCAGTCGGCTGGCCTGCAGTGTGGCACAGCAACAGCATTAGATACGGTACAGCATGACATAGCAAGAAAATACCCCTTTTTTACTTTCAGCTGCATTAATCAAGGTCAAGCAGATATATCAAGCATGCAGTTATGCATCCCACGGGTCACTAACTGGAACATTTTAGTCATAATTCCGAATAGATAAATATCAAGCTACCAACTGCCTGTGAAAATCTTGCCTTCAACAAAAGTCTCTTCATTATCAAGAAAGTCTAGTGGAGACTTTGCTTGCATATTCCCCGGATTCCTGTTATCCTGTGCTATCCAAAGGAATCGTGGATGAACAACCAAACAAGGCTATGCCCATTAAATAAAGCCATACCTCACACATGGCCTTCTTGGCCTTGTCATTCGAAGCCCGCATGCTGCCCACTAGCTCTTCGTGGTCTTGAGTCATCTGTTGAAGGTCTGCCTCCAGCTTTCTTTTCCCATTGTTAGCGGACTGGAACTGCAGAGCAGGTGGACATGCCATTAGCTGCTTTCCCATATAGGCGTGTCTATAAGTATATAAGTAACTGTAACAGTTTAGTTCAGTTTTATTTGTACAGCATATTTTTACAACATTTCATTGTCTCAAAGTGCTTTACATTATCCCTACCCAAAGCCCCCCGTGAGCAAGCAAGAGGCAACAGTAGCAAAGGAAAAACTCCCTAGGAGGAAGAAAACCTTTGGAGGAAGAAGACTCAAAGGGGCAGCCCATCCACTAGGGGCTGGCAGAGGAAGTCAAGTTAACAAGATAGTAAAATCCTCATTTACACTGTCCAAAGAGTTGAGTCTCAATGCAGCAGGAAAGTGACAGCATGCAGGTACCACATTAAGTAAGCAATCTATACCCTATCTAGTAATGCAAATTTTTCAATTTTCTGTAGAAGGAATTCCCTTAATGACTTCATACATTAATTCGCGTGATGACATGTCCAGCTTCTTCCATGATTATCTTGTTGAACATGTGCCCATAATTTCTATAGGGTGTCTATGTACATGATTGAATGGAAAGCAGTGTCAGAGAAGCAGACCTGGTTACTTATGTCATTGTACTTTTCAGTCATTTCCAGCAATTCGGTCTCCAGGCACTTGCGGGCCCTCTCTGCAGCCTCCACACCCGCACGAGTCTCCTCTCCCTCTGTCACCAGCGCGGCACAGCGGCGCTCCAGCAGGGTGCGCTCCTCTCGCAGTTCCTCCTGCTGCCGAGCGTCTTCCTCTACTTGGGTCTGGAGATCCTGCAAGAGACATGGAAGGAATGAGGACTCACATGTTTAATAGCTTGTGAACACAGCATGATTATGGAACATGTTTACCAATATATATTCCTGTTCTGGTGTTCACTGGTATTAACTACTGGTAATTTTGGTAATCTGTTGTATGTTTGTTATGAAGAGATGTCCGAGTTACATGGGGAATCCTGAAGATGGCACTGTGACCCTGCGTGAAACTTAGCAACAGAAAAAAATGATGTTGTACGCAGTGAGATCAGGAATAATATAGGATTTCAATTTACTTCCTAATGACAAAGACTGATTTGGTTAAGTATTTTATATGTTCAGTAACTTTACTTCAACTGCAAACTCAATGGTCTGTGCTCCTGCTTCATAATAATTAGTTTATAATTGGATATCAAGAATGTAATTAAATAAATTAAAACAGGGTTTACCAAATTATCTGCTCATTTCATCTGGTTGTTTTGGATATAAGCATTTCAACCTCAGTTTTCATTTGTGAAGCTGCAAGCTCAGTTGAGGCCAATACAAAAAAAACTTACTTAAATTACATCACTAGTACAGTTTTTTTTTGTATGCACCTTTTATTTTACCGCAACCCTGTACCAGATCAGCTGGAAGAGAATTGGATGGATGGACATAACTTTTCCATTTGAATTTTAACTATTTATGTATCCTTTCATAACTTGAGCAAAAGAGGGTGCTATCTTCAGAGTTACCAATTGATATCCATCTGTTTATTTTGTTAATTTAATATTATTCAAATTGTCAGGCGCAACATCTGGATTTAAGCTTAACCGTGCTGATTTGGATATATTGAATTTAGCTCCTTTGCATGAACTGAAACACCTTTGTAAAAACATACAATATGTTCATTTGTCTGCCCTGAACTTTATCTCTCAGGTTATACAAAACAGATTTCACTATGCCTCTTTTAAACCCTAAACTAGTTGGTTCTTGCAGTGCTTAAACCACTTCTCTAGTGATTAGCCACTTTGTTTCTGATTCTGTCAGTCAATATGAAGATGCAGAAAAAATGAGAAACAATGGTGACAGGCTTAATTGTCTAGGACAATGAGCAATGATTTTGTTTCAGTCAAATTTCATGCATGCTGCAAATTATTTTTTCTGTTTGCTTGTTTGTTTTACTGTTTAATAATCTCTGCTTATGCAATAATTTAACTGTCATGCAGACATTCTACCTCCAGCCATTCTTTGTTTCCTTCATTGCCTCCTTGATCTACCTTGTTGTTATTTAAGTGTTACTGAAGCCCTCAACAATTTTGGTCATGCTCCAGATGAGCAACTGCTTCTGAGGATGTATTTCTTCAAAGGGCTCTCTTCATCCTTCCCTCCTGCCAGTCTTCTCTGTTATTAACTTCCCAGATTGTTCTGCTGGACCATATGCAGTCATTGTTCAGATTTCATTGTAATTTCATATAATAATAATACCCCCTGTACCCTGCAGCTTATTCCGAGGATGGGAGATACTTCTTCCTATTTTTATGTATTTTTTAATCCATGTTCTGTTACTCTTGTATTAGCTTTGCCTTTTCTATGCTTTCTTGGAAACCTGTGTGGTGTACTTTTTTCTGACATACTAATGATAGTTTTGAGGGTTTTTGAAAAGCCCCAAAAAACATTATTCCCCTTTTTTACATTTTAATGTTTTTCCTTAATTTTAAATAGTCAGCTGGAGATCCCTTAATGCATTTTTGTTCTTGTCCATGTAAAATAACAAATAGTGTAATTTAGTTTTCTGCAGTTCCACGCTTCTGATTGGAATTTTGTGGAGCATTTCTGGCATTTTCCACAATACGTTTTTAGACTGTGACACTCAGCATGACCTAAATTCTAATCTCAAGTTTTGGTTCATGAACTCTCATTATACTGCCACTACTTCTTGGCTCTTGCCCAGTTTAATGACTATCCATTATAATCTGAATATAATATATATCTTACCGATCAGTTTTTTCCCAAATATAATCACTGCTACCTTATGGTATATATGATATTGGAAGCTGTTTCAGTGTCCGCGGGGTCTTTATTTCCATTTCTGAACATAAAACAAACATACACATTCTGTGACAGGTAATGTGCTAGAAGCTACTGTGCACACCTTTCCAATAACAATGGATAGTTCAGGGATACCATATTGAAATATTGAATCAGAGAAATTCACACTCAGTACTATAAGATTAACTCTGTCACTGGTGATGAGTTGTTTCACAGCTTTCGACTAATATCCTGCAACATCAAACTACGATTCAGGAATTAAACTTTCGGGTAAAGGAAATTCCTGAAAGAAATGAATATGTTTAGCTGCCTTCATTGTTGCGTAATAGTTTATGCATCGCACAGGGTTTTTATTGCTGTCATAGCTCAGACATTTAAACTGGGCCAGATGATTGAGCATCTCTAAGGTTTACAAATCTAATTCAATATATGAAATTTAAATGTAAATCCTGAAGTTTGCTTTAAATACGACTCATGTATGTATCTATTACAAGAATCAATGTAAGGGCTTAGACCCTTAAGCACCATCCATCTGCTATAAAACTGCTCCCCGCTCCCTGTGGCGTCTTGAGGGAATAAAGCTTACTTTAATCTGCAGCTGCATCTTCTTAATAGTTTTCATCAGTTCCCCGTTGTTCTTAGTCAGTAGGTCCAACTGGAGCTCCAGCTCATTGAGGTCGCTTTCCAGTTTCTTTTTCAGCCGAGCAGCTTCTGTACGACCTTTCACCTCAGTGTCCAGACTCGCCTGCAGGGACTCCAATGCCCTTTGGTGGCCTTTTCTGGAAAAGACGAGAGAAGTAAAGTCAGTGTTACTTTCTGTTTCTTGAAGGCCATTTCAACTTTTGTGAATAAAATAGAAAAATAGAAATTGTTATATAGGAACTGTTTTTCTTCATAAGGATAAGATTTGGCATTCAAAAACAGTTGCAGAGAATGTGGAGGGGGTTGTCTAATCAGGGCTATCTACTATTCCGGCCAAAACGGTAATTTCATTCCCTTAGATGCACCAACTAAAAAAAATAAATGAAAAATTTTTTAAAAAAAATAAAAATACTTTCACTATCGACATTTAGCTGCTTTGCTAAAGAGTTTATTCAAAGGAACTTGTGCTTTTCCCCCTGGGCTGAACATTTTGCTGGAGTTATTGGAGTCATAAAACAGGGCAGCACCTGAGACCTGGACTGACTCCCTTTCAGGTTACAAAGCCAGACACTTGACTGCTACACTTCCCCTGACATGCAGATATGAGATAAGACTGTTGCATGTAAAAACGTTCCAAAACCCAAACAATATTTTACGAGCAGAAAATGAACAGACAGGGGAAAGACACGTACCCAGGAAGGAAGCCCCCATCCTCTATTCGTGAAAGCAGGAAATTAGGGAAGAAATAACAGGATCCGGTATTAAGCCATCACGTTAAGGATTAAATGGTTGAAATGGTTAAGCGTTTTTGGTTAGGTATTGATTGAAATCGGCAGGTATTTCAGGTCGGTAAACCGTCCAGCAGACAGTGATGATGCATATGGTAATAGATGCATATTTCGGACAGAGAGTGAGTCATCTGTAAGGGTTGAAGGCACCTGGCTGCTTCAAACTCCTCCTCTTTCTCCTGCAGCCGGCGCTCCAGGTCCCCCTTGGCCTGGGATAGCTCCAGTTGCAGACGAAGTACCTTAGTCTCCTCTGCCTAGAAGGGATTAAAGAGCAGATGTCTGACTCCTCAGTCTTGCCAAGCATCCCCCATTACCCGGTCATCTGGAAGAATAACCATTACTTTCCCAGAGTTGCACTGTCAAAGCGGTTGTACTACATTATTAATTGTTATCGAAAGTGTTCACATAATGCAGAAGTCTGAGCTCTTTTAGTGATAGGCTTCTTACCTTTTTTTTCTCCAAACCAGAAAAAGATGTAATAATCAAATGACGTTTCGTGCATCTCAGTATTATAGCGTATACAGAACAGTAATGTATTGTCCATTAACAGGTAAACCATATGCAGTATAAATATTAGCTAATTTTAAAGACGATTCTCTTACTATAATGATGTTGTATTATTTTCTCTTAAAGGGAATGCAAACCTCACCTGTTATGTATAAAGTCCTTGTTATTAATCAAAACGTTATTAGAGGTACTCAACAGTCAAGTTATATGCTGCATTGTGCTCTAAATAGGTATCTAGAAGGCATTATATGGCTAAGAGAGCCATTGTTAGGGCAGTGAAACCGGAGTGGCTGTAGAGGGCCCGGCCCCTAGGGGCCCCGTTCAAAACAGAAATTTGCCTAGATAATAGATAGGCTAAATATTATTGTTATTAGATGTTTTTTCCCATTGATTGAATGCACCCACATTTCATCTGAATACATCGTTCTGGCTAGGGCTGTCATGGCACACACATTTGTTGTTTCCTGCTTGGTACATTGTTTTGATAATAACTGACACTTTATTGATCCCTGTTGGGGACATTATTCTTTAAACCTCCCCCAACCTGCTCTCTGTAGGTGAGAGTCAGCTGTCCGCAAAGGGCAGCCACCTGTGATGTCCCTCAGGGAGCTGGGGGCTAAGGGCCTTGCTCAAGGACCCAGAGACATGGTGAGGTCAGGCTCAAACAGCAACCTTCTGATCACAGGCAGAGAGGCTTAGCCCACTGAGCCATATGCTGCCCCCAGAGAGGCAGGTTCTGTTCCTTACACGCAATGAAACAAATCAATGCATTTATTGATATGGGCAGAACCTAAATTTACAAATAAATGTTCAACACGGAAAACATTATGCTAATTGTGGCTGTAGGATGGTTACAGTTAATGCTGGTTCCAGTCAGTTAAAATCGGCAGTTTGAGAACATTTTGGTTTTCCAATGCAGCCTCAGATTCCTCAGGTGATGCTTGTATCTCCTCTTTCTCCATCTCCTTCTTGGCTTTCTGACATTATTTCAATGATTCAAGGAAATGTAAGAAACCTCAAAGGCAACTGCAATGCATAGCTTTTGACAACAGGATATACAATATATTCCAAAGGCATGGATAGTTTATTGGTTTTCCAATAAATTACACCAGCATTGGAGAGAGAGTAGCTGATAAGACCAAGGCTGTCTGTCGGTTCTGTCATACTGAACTGAGATATGTTACCGGAACACATCCAATGTGCTGACTCATCTGAGACAACATCGTGTCAATGTGTGTACAACAGAGCAAGAGAGAAACAGCCTCTGCAAGGTCCCTCCCTATGGCATCTTAAGGCACTTTTTTTTTCAGGAAATTCTGACCAGGCTAAAAACAATCATTTCAGCTATAGGGGTCTTTATCACTACAGATATGCAACCATAATCGGTATTAGCGAACACGCTATTTAATTCTGCAAACAAGCTTCTCTTAGGTTTTCTTATTTAGACACCTCTGCAGACACATTGCTTTAGATTGCAACTTGTCGTAATTATGTTTATTTGTAGTTTTAATAAAAAATGATTTCAAAACAAATTCTGTTTTCCTAGTTGTACCGAACTGTGAATTTTGTGTACCGGTACACGCCTACTATTTATACACTGGAAATGCACTTAATCTATTGGTTTACATTACTTGGTTTATGTTGGCCTCAGCTGGGGCCCTGAATACGTTGGCTTTCCTGGGGCCCCACCCCTCCTCAGACACTGGCCTGGTGGCTAATCACAATTACATTACATCACCTCACTGCTCAGCCATGTCGGATTTAAATGCCAATAATGCTCATTATGTCACCCACCCTGCAGGCTGAGGAGGTGTTGTTGATATAATGCAATACTTCTGACATTGTTTCAATTATTCAAGGAAATGTAACAAACCTCAAAGGTAGCTGCAATGCACACTTTTTGACAACAAGATACATAATTTATTCCAAAGACATAGCAAGTATCATACTACCATGGCACTGAAGAATTGTATTTTCCTTATAATTTACCTTTCTCTTTTGTTCTCTCAGTCAAGGCAATAAACAAACAGCTTAGTATGCAGTTACCAAAGTAAGCCCTCGGCAACAAGGAAAGTACTCCAAGAAAGAACTAATTTTCACTTCCTCAAAGCAAGCCTGCGTTAATTAGCTTCCTAGCCACAGTCTTGTGGCCGCAGGGCCCATCCAAGAGTAGCAGCCCCGTGCTAATCTGCTCTGTTCCACAAAGTCTATGCTACTTCTCTACTTGCACTTACGGGTAACTTCTATCGTGGTGAGTGTTAAGACAGAAGCAAAAACAAGAATGCATTATTCGAATAGTAACCTCACCTGGTGTTCCATGTTTAAATCTGCCATCATGTGTAGGTAAACTCTCAACCTTGCAGCTGTTACAATATAGCCTCAGGGAGTATAATTTACCACCGTGGGGGTAATGCATACTTTACATTACTCATTTTAGGATGAACTGTTGACTGAAGCTCATCATTATGCCTTCTCTGAGAAAAACTTATCAGAATGCATTAATTTGGAACATGTGCTGTTCATTTACTGCTCTCTGCCAAGTAATATTACCATTTATTTTACGAAGAGCCCAGGACTGTGCAACTGTGGGTATAACCACAGCTTTCTCAATACCTCCAATGCTGCCTCAGACTCCTCGAGTGAGGCTTGTAGCTCATCTTTCTCCATCTCCATCTTCTTCTTGGCTTTTTGCAGCTCATGGACACTCTTCCCGACATCAGCCAGCTGGTCACTGAGATCAGCTACCTCCTCTAAAATAACATCAGAAGGAAAATGGGAGGAACAGCAACTGTATAATTCCTGTATAATTTTCAATCATATAGGCTTTCATGGTTAGGTACCCTGGGAAGTATTTGTTTTCAAAATGAGTATTTAGCTAGCCCCCTCTTGTTGCAAAACGTTCCAAGCAGTTCTAAATTTCTCTTTCGACTCCCCCTTTAAGTGTTCTTTCATCAGACATTGGTTCCGTGTGTCCTGTCTACAGAGGTGGAAATTTCAGGTCCAGAAAGTACAAATCCAGACCGTGATTTAGTTTCAACCAACCAGTTGCACATATAGAGTCA
>JAODJU010000095.1:17813171-17856369 GCA_026776725.1 Gnathonemus echidnorhynchus | reverse complement strand
GGGACAGGTGGGGCTTACAACCCTTCCATACCTCCAAAGTGGGGAATGACAGAAAAAGTTTAAGAAACACTGCTTTAAGGCATACAATAACTTGTGCACTGTAGCTCAGCAGGCTAAGTTTCCCTCTCACTGATCAGAAGGTTATTGGTTCAAGACTGGTTTCAATAAAACAATCATATCTCCATGAGTCTTTCAGCAAGGCCCCTAATCTCCAGCTCCATGGGCACTATGGGTGGGCACCCTTCACTGCAATTACCAACCATGCTCTATTTCACTGACAGCCCAATGCAGTAGATAAAAGGAGATTTTCCCCACAGGAATCAATGAAATATCATCATTAAGGCGCCTACATCATCAGTACTCACAATTCATTAATTGGTAATGCTTTATATTAAGTGCACCTTCATAATGCATTTATTATGCATTTATAGAACATTCAGTGCGCATTCAAAATGCATTCATAGAACATTCATAAGCAGCATTCAAGTACACTTTAACATCCTAACATCCCTTAACAGCTTTAATATACATTAATAAGAATCATTACATGATTATACAATTATAATGTTTGTTATTACAGTATATTATGTTTGTTATTAATGTATATTACAGCTGTTAAGGGATGTTAGGATGTAAAGGTATACATGCATGATGTTTATGAATGATTTCTGAATACTTAATGAATACATTATGAAGGTGTACTGAACGTTTTATGAATGTAATATAAAAGCATTATGAAGGTGCAGTTAATGTAAAGCGTTCCCATTAATCATATTCATGCCATAACACTTTCTGTCTCTCATTTCTGAACTCGGATGTATAATTACTCTGCTTTTATCTGTGTTTTATGGAGACGTTGGTTGACTTTTAGTACTGTTACTACAACACGTTACTCATGATTCTCCTCTGAGTACCTGGGATGCTGTGGCTCCTCCTGCCTCCTCCAGGCGATCAGTCAGGTCATCCAGCTCACGCGTTAGGTCAGACCGCTGCTTCTCCACCTGTGCCACAGAGAAATACACCAGCATCATGCGCACCGCTACACACTTACGTACTTAAACTTAGTCACACATCAGACTGTTAGCTATCTAGCTCGCCAACAACATTTTCATCACTCAGCACCCATTGTCTCTGTAACTTATTTTAAGCAGACAAAACTCGCCATAAATGCTAAGAGCTTAATACATCTAAAGCATAACGCACTTCAAAAATAAACAAATTAAATATATGGCAGTTATCAACGTGCAATTTTTTCCACTTGAGCTCATTCCTGAAGCTGTCATCTGTTTCACAGACAGATACGTTGTGGGGCATTGTTGAAAACCCAGCAAAGGGATAAGAGATACAAATTAAATCCAGCAAAACACATTTCATTTCATTCTTATAGAAGTACTGACAAAAGATGAAAGGGATATGCAGGGCCGGAATACAAAACAGTACAACTGACACTTCTGAAGTGACAGAACTGGGCACCATGGCATTGGAAGTGATCAGTGGAGATCAGCAATGTCTAAGAAGAGTTTATCTGATATGCAAAATCCAGGTTTCAACTTTACCATATGGATACATAATTTGAAACAAATTGAAATTTTTGGTTGAAAAAATTAAGATAATAAGAAAATGCCTTAAGTCACTGGAATCTAACAGAACAGCAAAGACAAAACCCTGCAGTTATGTCAACTGCTGTTTGTAAATTGTCCTGAGATGGACTGGCATCCCAGACAGGGCGTCCTCTGCCTTGTGCCCTAAGCCACCTGTGATGAGCTATAGACTATGCATGACGTTAAGTTATAATAATATGATTGACTTTATTATATATTCATCACATTTAGAGATTTTCTTAACAAAATTAGCAAATGATTCATTGTGACCTATTTTTCTTCTGCCAGGACAACAACTGCTCAGCATTTTAGTGGAAGTTCAGTGGAATGTTATTGTAAATATTAAAATCATCAAAGGACAATATAGAAGCATTTGAAATATTCATATATCCTGGTATTAATTTGGATGAAATTCCATAATAAAAAGGGAAAATGAACTGTATTTACCAATTTTGTCTTTAAGAAACATATGGTTATAAACAAGATTATAAGAGTACATAAATCTTACACAACCATTTATCTAGAACATGGTCATAGTTCGCCTGGATCTATGGAAGGAAAGGACTTGCGGCAGGGGAACACCCTGGATGGGATGGCCATCCATTTCTGGGAACATACACAATCACACATTACGGGGAATTTATAACACCAATTGGCAATTCAACCCAACACAAGGAGAACTCCAAACTGGGACTGGGAATCATAGCCTTCACCATAGAAGTGATGCCACAGTTCCATATGTGTAAATAGATCAATGGAGACAAACTTACTTTCTCTAAAAAATTAAAAAATAATCATACCACCATGAACAGCCTCCTGCTAGAGCCTCGAATAGCTTCAGAGTGACTGACCCTGATGTATGTCTAATTTTCCCTAAAGGTCCAGAAGTGCTGTCTATCTAAAACACTGCATATCCTCACATACTAACATTTCAATGACTATGTTAACAGTCACATTGTTCCATACACACATTTTTTTTACTTCCGGGTCACTGCTCGTGCGGTCGACCGGTTGGCTTGTAGAGCGGCTGTTTAATTTATTTTATATATTTTGTGTACTTATTTTAAGCATTTTTTCTCAAATTGCCCCTCGGGGACAAATAAAGTTTTTTGATTTGATTTGATACATCACACTGCTTCAACAGTTAAAGCTTAAAAGCACAGGAAGAGCTGAACTTCATGTCACGGCAGTGTCCTCTTTTCATCTGCTCGACTGAAGGTCACGTTTACGTTTCTGTGTTCGTAACAGTGGGAGGGGTTGGGGGCACATTCCTTTTAAAATGATCTCACAGTGATGATGTTATCATTTTTGATTCTATCTTACTGACCCAAGCAAAGCGACGGCATGTCTGTGTTGGTCTTTCAGAGAGGTTTGTTTTGTTTTACTTTCTGAAGCCACTACGTGAAGCAGCAAGTAATAAGATAAGAATGTGCATGTCTATTCCTGATAACAACACCCTTTTGTGAATATCATGGGGGGGCAGGGGTGCCAAAATGATTTTAGGATTAAACCATTAAGGATGATGCAAGTGCTGCAATATTTGTCAAATAAATCCATTTGGTAATGATTTTTACACAGCAGTAGTGGTGACTTATTGTAAAAAAAGGTTTCAATCGTTCTCCTAAAGAGAGCAGCAGAGCACAAACGATATATCAGTCTTACAAAGAAAGATCTGAATTAACATTTCTAATTCTGTAATGAAGGGATTTTTTTATTTTTTTTTAGTCTATGTCATGCTGCCCCTCAAAGGACTGTGACCTTAATGTGATGGAGGGGGTTTCATGTGCCAATTTACAGAGCTATGGCAACCAGAGTTGAGCTCCTGGCGGAAACCCCCCAGGGGAACACATTTGTGGGGAGAAGCCAAACAAACCAACAAACAAACAAATGATCCAACAAAGACTGCCTGTCTGGAGTTGTGTTACCAGGACCAGCCCCAGGAGGTAGTCCAGAGGGGGGTGCTCAGCCCAAAAGGGTCACCACCCACAAGATAAATGGTAGGGGTCAGGTGCAGTGCCATTTGGTTGAGCAACAATGATCCAGACAGATTAGACCTTAGCAATGAACTCTGACTTGGGGAACACGAAACGTTATCTCTCTGTCTAGGAAGGAGCCTGAGCTAGTGCTAGAGCTATCAGCTGGATAGAGTTGGCCTCACCTCTATGCATGGTGTGGATGCTGGAAAGAGACCTCATGATCTGTGATGAAGGACTCCTGTTCCTACTCCAGAGTTGCTCATGGTGAAAGACCTCAAGCAGGTACAGTATGGGAATACTCTCAAGTCCCACGCTGACATTAAATTGCCATAAGAAAGGCAAGTTGCACTGAACAGAAGTTTGAAGTACCCAGCCATTTTGTGGGTGAAGTGCTCAACTGGGAGCGGTGGGTGAATGGTCCAACTGGGAAAGTTTGATGCTCAGGCCGGAAACAATAATGAAAGCATAAGGGGCATGATTAAGAAGAATGGTCTCATAGATCTAGACCAGAGTAGTATATATAGTACCAGAGCACCCTAGACTAAAGGTCAGTGATTTACTTTAGAGATGTGTAATCAGACTGGACTATGTTTTGAAGCCTCGGATGAAAAAAGGAGCAGAGCTATCAACTGATCATCATTTGGGAGTGATTTTGATTTAGCACGTGGGGAGGAGGTCAGATGAACCAGTACAGCCCCGATGAACAGTCAGCATTTTTTGAGAACATTTCTGGCTAATGCTTCTATGTGAGATGAACTCAACTCACACCTCCTGCATGCCCAATAAGGTCGAGGACTGGGAGTCAAAATGGGCTGTTCAGTGCTTCAGTTATTTCAGTTGTTGGAAAGAGCTACGGCCAGGAATCAGTCAGTGCCTGTCATGGATGTAGACCCAGGACCCACTGGTTGACACCTGCAGTGTGGAAAGCTGTCAAGGTGAAGAATGAGGCCTTCAGGGCAATTCTTGCAAGGTGGTCTTAAGTTAGCTGAAAGGTACTAACAGGCTCAGAAGACTACAGTGATGACAGTGGTGTAGTTTGTGCATGGGAGGAGTTTGAAGAGGCTATGGGGTGGTCTCCAAAATGTTTTGAAAAACATGCGGGACCTTGCTTAGGCTGTATTCAACACAGGTGACATTGTGCTGACCAACTCTAAGCATATTATTGAATGGTGGAAATCACACTTTGAGGAACTCCTTAACCCAGTGGAAATGCCCTCTCACTAGGAGGCATTGATAGAAATATCTGGTGGATGCGAGTCTATTAGAAAATAGGAACATAAGAAATTTACAAAGGAGAGGAGGCCTTTCAGCCAATCAAGCTCCTTTGGGGAGAACTTAACTAATAGCTCAGTTGTTAAAATCTTATCTAGCTCTGATTTAAAAGACCCCAGGGTTTTAGCTTGCGCTACACTAGCAGGAAGACTATTCCATACTTCAACTACACGCTGTGTAAAGAAGTGCTTTCTCAAATCCATTTTGAAATGTTCTCCCACTAATTTCCACCTATGGCCACGGGTTCTAGTATTTAAACTAATATTGAAGTAGCCATTTGGCTGAACAGCATCCAGACCTGTTATTGCTGCAGATGAAGTCACAGTGATGATCAGAGGCCTCCATAGTAGAAATCCATCCAGTGAAAGCTCTTGTTTGTTAGTGATGGCAAGAGGAAATGTGAGATTGCCAGGAAGATCTTTTTACTGACTGCAGTTATGCAGGCACTGGGAAGGTCTGTGTTGATGAAGCAGAAGGTAAATTTGAAAACAAGGCCTGTGGTGTTCTGGTCAATCTATGTCCCTATCCTCACCTATTGCCATGGGCTGTAGGTAATGAAAGTTATGAGTATAAGCAGCTGAAAAGACTTTTCCCCCAGGATTGCTGGTCTCACTCCACTGCTTCAGATCAAGAGGAGTCAGCTAAGGTTGCATCTTATAAGACCACCTGCATGGCTACCAGGGAGCTGTTTTGGGTATGACTCACTGGGGGGAGACCCCGGCTATGAGCCAGGGAATGGTGAAGGGACAGGCTTGGGAACACTGAGGAATCCTCTAGAATGACCGTGAGTCTACTGCCAGGGACAGGGTCTGACCTGCCCAACGTGTTCACTAGGAGAAGTGGTAGGAAAATTACCTGGTAAGACATGGCTATCTAATGTTATATTGACATCTATTTACTGTATGCAGTTTAGTTACATTAGTTTATTTGAGAGCACTAAGATGATTTGTATTGTCCATCCAGAAAGTTCTTCCCATTGTTTAATGCACTATAATTACCCCAATAGTGTCATTTCCTCAACTGCTATTTCATATTTTAACTCCACTGCAGTTTATTTGGCAACTGTTGTCTCGACTTATCATGTCTTCTGTAAAATAAATTAATCAAGAATTTAACCTGCCCTGGAAGAAGAGTTCTGAGACAAAATGCAATTAGGTAAAACAAGAGCATGGGGTAATTATCATGCAATCTGGTGCATAGGTTCGTATACCTTTGCCCTCATGGCTTTTTCTGTCTCCAGCTCCTCTTCTAGTTCCTCAATCCGCACCTATGATTGGATGAGAAGTAGCACAAGGTGACTCACTACAGTATGTTCCCCAAGTACAGTAGGCTGGACATATGCTTGCAAATATCTTCACTACATTTACTCTTTCAAACAGGGTTTCAGTATTCCATAAAAACTGATTACATGAACTTTATATACAGGTTTTTTTTAACAATGGTAAAAAGCTCTTAACAGTTATTTAATTAATAACGGATACACACATAACATGAAGGTTAGTAAGTGGTAGCACAGAAATCATTTTATTTCTCCCTGTCTTTTAAAAACAAAATAGAGCTTCTGCATGTTCCTGTATGAAAGAACAGCTGCCTGATGGAAGTCTGTTTGCTTTCTTTGTAAAAAAAGCATCCTTAAGGTTCTCTGTGTTCCACACGTATCACAGCATTGACCCATCACTGACCCTTAACCTGTGCTACAGTTATTCACATATTGTTAAGACACCTCAAGATTAATTGAAATATTAAAGGCAAACTTGTACTGAGTATACTATACTCAATTTTAAAAGACAAAATACTCTGCTGTATTGTCCATTAAAAAAGCCTAAATTAAATATACCGTAAGTGATAACATACAATTCACAACATGTCAAGAATTACAATTTTAATACCAAAAACGATGAGATAGCACTGCAGAGAACCTGCTGCAGTAACAAGACTCCTCTTAAAAGAAAGTCTTTAAAGTTAGTGGTGGGATAAAGCAGAAGAGGCTTAGAAGTTGAGTTTCTGTGAAAGAGCTTAATGTTTTATTTACAGTAAACAAAGTCCAGACCTCCATCCTGACTCGGTTAAAAACTATATATCTAAAGTCCAAAAGCATTTTAACTGAATGCATAATGTCAGACTGCAATCCCGAACTACTGAAGACAAGCACTCCATATTCCTGTGAATATTTTGCAATTTGACTAAAGCAGATAATTATACCTTTGCATAAAGGGGCTTAAGACACTTGGGCAAAACTGCAAGATAAGAGAACACAGGAATTCCTGCGAAAGTGCTCAGAAAACACCCAGAGAGTTCACTCCATAAGACAACACAGACACATTCCAGTCTTCTATTCTCCTGTCATTTTATCACTGCCATTGTCCCTTGACTTGGAATCCTTCCATAAATCTGTAACATTCTAGATCTTCAACATTTTACACCATTACCCACTAAAACACCACTTAAAAAGTGTTGTACCAATTAATATATCCCTCAATCTCCACCAGGTGATATTATGAGCCAGCAGCAATGATATTTTTTAATGTGAGAAAGTTTCTCAGATAGTATACAGTAAACAGCATAGTTACTGGAGTACATGCTTTATCATCAGAAATATGTCATAATGCATGTTTGCAAAATCCTAGTTAGACATAAAGCATTCATTTTGTAAAAGTTTAAATATGAACGCATTATCACAGGCAAACAATTTTCAGCACCAGCAAAGTTTATTAACTTCTTTGAAACTTTTACTCGAAAATAATATGCACTCTCTCCATTCATCATTCATCTCCCTGCCTAAGCCTGAGGAAAAGTTTGGCATTCAGCCCTTTCAACCAACACCAGAAATCTTCCAGTTCTTTATGGGGGAGGTACATGAAAACTTTTTTTTTTTTTGCATGCAAATTTCCTGAAAAGCAAAATCGGACCTCCCTCAGCAGCGGGGGGTAGAGGAGTCAGGTCCGTCCTGGGGTGTCAGTACTCACATGCCAGCAAAGGACTTCAGCAGAGAGTGCAGCCATGGTGCAGCAGCAGCAGCAGTCAGACTGACTGCCTCCACCGCCCTGCTGCACTCTCTTTAAGCACCGGTGGGAGTGAGTCCCCCCCCCCCCCCACCCCCCCAACCATGTGTACTCATTCAGAGTGCTTCTGCCTCTTAATGCACAGCTTGAGAGACAGAGGCCATCTTTACTTTAAATATTTTCAATAATGATAATAATGTGATTAGCATCTGATTATAATAGGGGATAATGAATAGTTATAGTACAATAAAGAATAATGATAGTTGTTACAATGTTGCACATCATTATTAACACCATAATGGGCGGTGACTAATTCAAGAATAAATTCAGATCATTATTTTCATGGATAGGAAACTATGGAATGTCTTTTTAAAAGGTTGATGCCTGATCCATGGAGCTTGTTAAACATTTAATTAATTTATCCAACACCCACGTCCAAAGCGACAGTAGAAGGAACAGTTACAATTTGCAACTGTACCCTGGGATTTGAATTCACAACCTTGGTGTGGTTGGTACAATGCTCTACTCACTGAGCTGACAGAGACCTTGCAGGACGGCATGACCATGCACACTTTTGCATGACAATTTGTCAGAGGTAACGAGAAGAGGATTTGTCGGGAGTCAATACTTGCTAAAAGACTGGTTGCAGAGGCCAGAACATTTTGTTTTGAACCAGAATAGATCCCACTGCAGCATCACAGATTTCTGTGTTTGATGTGATGCATCATGATCAAATTCATCTGTGAACGTCAGAGTTAAGGAAGTGATTGTAACAATTCTTTTGGCTTATATTTGCTGTTGATTGTAACATACATGACAGAAGATATTCCATTTAGTCTAACTGGAACCTTCCCGAGTTAGGGTAAGTACATCAAGCAACAACAGTGTATCTACGAAGGCAGCCAAACTAATAGTAGATTATTAACAGGCTACAGCCTCTTCTAGGGAACAATGCACTGCAGTCAGCAGTGATCTGCCTCATTGACAATATTATACAGTGTAGCTCTATTCAGAGTTAGTCAGCGTATCACTATATTAGACATAAAAGCTTAAAGGATATAAACTTCTGAGTCTGGAAATTTGCCTTATAATGAGTCCTATAATGAGACCATTTACAAACAAACTTAAACTCAGCTGCCAGTTTATACCTGCAAAGTAAAAAGTCTGCTCCGCCAAACAGTATATCAGGTGGTAGCAACTGAAAACTGAGCGACAAAATGGATAAAATGACAAATATCTTTGGCACAAGCAAAGTATAAAGAAAGAACTTTAACAGGAACAGGCCAGCAATCATTCATATCACCAGCCGTAAAAGAAAATAACACAGATCTGTTCTGTTTTATGCCATCGGCCACCCTATTCCTGGTAAATTCCTAACCCTCTTTGACGGGAGGTTTGACGTTTGATGCTTCCTGCCACCACCAAGCACATTCACGTTCTGATGGGCTAAATATTGCCTTGCCATGGATATCTTGGATATGGGACTGCAGGGGTAAATTACTGTGGTGAATACAGTTTTATTTTTTTAATTTCTGTTTTCAAATACTTTCTTGCGCATTTCTGCCATAACTATTTAATTCATTGATGCAGGGACTGTGTTAATGTGTTAAACTGAAGTTACTGTGCGTGCAGTATGAAACCATACCAATGAAAATTAAGAACATTAGGGTGCCTAAATATTAAGAAATATTATTAATGTAAAATCATAGTTACAATTATTAAGCATTAACTTGTTTCATCCATTAATCAGTGCACTGTGCGCATGTTAATTATAAAGTAACAATGTTCGTTTAAAATGGTATGCTGTTACTCAAAGGCTAGCCATCTGTATATCATGCCATGATTTCCCTTTACTGATCAGGAATATTTCCGGAACATCTGTTTGATCTCAATCCACGATACAGATCTTAGAGATTTAACCTTCCTGTTTTTGCGACGAGCAAAGCATTTCAAGGGATACAGTATGTGTTCCATAAATCTTTACAATCATTTTAAATGAATGACAGTATAGAATATTAACATCTGCAGGACAAAATATTGGCAAGGGCTGTTACTTGATCCCAGTTTTTAGTAGGGAAGTATTTTAACACCAATGCAACAGTATTATACACATACCCCATTTTCAGCAGTAGTGTCTTATTCCAGCACTGACACGATAAAAAGGATTTGCTGAGTGAGAAGAGAGCTGCTTTCCAAAACTGATGTGCCAACTCTTGTCACCCTCTCACAGTAGCATTATCTTGTCAGCATAAAAGATTACACATTCTGTGCATTTTTTCCCTTATGTCCCAGCCAAACAACACAAGGAGTTTTATCCTTTTGTGTCCAAAAAAAATATCACAGTTAAATTATATATTTTTTAAAATTATAATAATACAAAATGGATTGAACCTATGAATGTATACTAGGGGCATGTGATTAAAACATTTTAATTGAGTTATAACATTTAAAGTAGTAGTAATTGGTACATCTATCTCATAATGCTTATGGGGAGTAAAACTAACTTGGTAAAGTTATCATACAAGAGTAAAAAAAAAAACTATCAGAGGATGTTGGGTGTCATCAACCCACCCACCTGTCTTCAAAATGCTTTCGAATGATGGAGAAATGAGCTGCTGAACCACATCCGCTCATCACATTCCTTCTGCACATCCAAGACCCATCTGTTCCAGAAATTAGCCAACACCGCTCCATATTCCCAGAAAGCTGCACTTGTTGCACTTTCTGTTTCTTTGTTTGGAAGATCTTGTGTAGCTTCTGCACCAATTCCGCTCACACTTGTACCCGAGCATTGATTGGAAGCGCAGCGTAGCTGCAATTATGCCTAATCGACTCTTTGACAGCTGCACGTCTGTAATGTGCTACCTGCCTCACTTGCATGCTGCTTTGAGCAAAGGCGCCATTAACACCATTGTACATTCATCCAATGAAAGGCTGTAAGAAGCCCCAGGCTGTCACATCAAGGACAACAAACCTAAATGCATCACCGTTAGGCTAATGGCCATTAGCGAGGGCCCTGAGATCTATGCAGTGCAATTTATTTAATGTGCCATAGATATTTGGCAGTTGTAAGCAAGTCAGAGCATTCTGTAACGACATAAGCAAAACTCCAGTTAAGATCATTTTTGCCATTTGTCTCATACTACTAACAACCTTAACCTTCTTATCATGTTAGGGTTAAAGTTTAAAATGCATAAAAGCACCACATAAATTTGTGTATTGCATCAAGGCTTTTTGACTTTGTCAGGAACCTCTATTTAAACAAAATAAATTAAACCAAATCAAGTTAAGTCATGCCATACATGTATGGCAAGATAAGACCAATTCAGTTTAATTATATAATTCTTTTCAGGTTAATTTTACCATTATTTTTTATTGAAAACGAGAGGTATGCTGTCAAATGAATGGTCCAGAAAGCCACACCAAAAATATTAAAACCAATCTTTTTATGGATAAGGACGTCTAACAAGGTAACCAAGAGGGAAGAAACAAATTGGATGATGAATAATTGATTTTAGGGTATTTTATGGCTGATTTAAGAAACTGGTTGGCACTGACCCGTCTAACATAAGAGATAGGAACAGAAAGCTAACACAGGACAAAGGTTAAAGGCATTAATCCTTCATTTGCTGGCTAATAATCTTGACTAGCTGGTTACTGATATGCAGCAAAACACGCTGTGGTAGTACAGTATATGAACATAATCTAAACAACCAAAGGACATCAAAAATCTATGCACAACCTGTACATATTCATATTCTGTGTTCTTCAGGTCCCTCTTCCTCTGTCTAAGTGACAACTGTAATGGAACTGTACTGCAGAGTAAGTCAGGACAGAGGAAACTAAAAAGTAATGAAGAGTTGGTACCACGCACTAAAAAAAAAAAATATATTGAAGGAGAGCTCAGAGAACCAAACCTTTAACTGAATGAAAAAGACAGCTGAGGAAAAAGAAAGCAAAGTAAATCAACACTGCTTTGTTAGATGGTGTCCACCTGCATTTTTACCAGTGGGAGGGAGGCAGCGGAGTTCCAGTATTCCCATATAAAGGCCCTATTGTCAGCCAAAAAGAATGCTCTGGCTAAATGTGAAAACATGTTCACTTTAACCAACACACAGATCAGCTTTCAGTTCTGCAATCAAAAGCAACAAAATAAGACAGTGTCTCTTTCTTTTCACTAAAGGTCTTCTGAATGAGGTATCTGGATCCAGGAGACACTGAGCTGAGGAGTACCTGATCTTCATTATTTACGTTCCTTATTTCCTTGCATTGTCTAGCTCCTTATTTGTCTTTCTCTCCTTGTCTCTCCTTTACTGTCCAGAAAAACTACCTGCTTACATCACTTTAGACTGCCTCAAAAACTAAGTGAATCAACATCTTATAAAACAGTCACAAGAAAACTTACAATCATGGATTGTATTTCATTACAATCTGCAAACTGTGTTGGATTCTGGTCCTTTAAGACCGGAACTGGGGAACCCTGAAATAGCTATTAATAAAAAATATTCATTTTTTTCCATACTGGCTGGCTGAATGTATGCTGTTAGCTAAACATTTTATGTAACAAAATAAAAGCATGCTACAATTTCCCACAAAACTTCCACAGAAACACAATATTATTGTCAGGAGTTTTAAATTGTTTTTATTATTATTGCATCATAATGAGATTATTGGGTCTTTAACGCAAAGCAAAATGCAATGGCAATGTTAAAAGCAAGCTGCATTTGTTAACTGTGTAATTTAACCTAATTTTTGCTTCATTTTAGGTCAACTGATACAGAAAAAATGTGCTAACGCAGACAGATCAGCACAAGGCTGAAGACTGTTTAATGGCTCTGTTTTTGCCATCTATTGGCTGGCACAGTGGAGCACACATGCTTGCAAATCAGCCTGCACAATCACTCCTGCTGAAGGACAGGAATGTATCCCTGCACGCGTCCACAAAGCTCACCTGGAGCTCCTTGTTCTTCCTCTGCAGGCTGACATTAAGAGTTTCCTCCTCTTCAAGTTTTTCTGTCATAGAATTCATCTCCAGTTCTTTCCTACAGAAAGTAAAAACGCATTGGATTTTCAAACCAAGCTGCTTTAACAACAAAAGTTGTTCCACAGAAGATGCTTTGGCTAGTAGACCACAGAGTTATTTAAAGGCAGAATTAACAAGGTACAAGCTAAATGGCCACAAACTGGATTTCGGACATTTTTCTCTCATTAAATAACTATGAAATCTAAACCCAGTCAAATCACTTGGTCTAATATGTTATTAGTTTTTCAGAAGCCTGTTAATAGTTTTTACACAAGGAAAGACTCCAAGGGGCCCCCTTCCCTTGAATGCTTATCAGCTGGTTGAAGCAGTAGTACTCTTCTGGACAGTCACTAATGCCTTGTTCTCATATAACCTCAGATAACAGCACATCGCTGTTGACATGTTATTTCATTCAAAATGCTATCTATCCATCTGTTTTTCTGCTCACTTACTTACAGGGGCATTACAGTATACATCAAAGCCGGTGCGCAATCAAAGGTACCTTTGACAGAATTGTCTCAAAGGAACCAAAATGCTGTACGTGTCTTAAGTAAATTGTTTTACAGAGGGTGTAGAAATGGCTCAGAGCAGTATTGCTGCTTCGTGACCCATGATTGGGGGCTGAGATGTGGCCAAAACGCATTTTCAGTTTTCCCCTGTGTATGTGTGGGTTTTCTTTGGGCCTTCCTCCCACATTCCATGCTATTCAGGTGAATGGGTGACTCTAAATTACCCGTAGTGTGCAAATGAATGTGTATGCCTGTGTGAATGCCCTACAACGACCTGACATCCTGTCTCGGGGCTTTGCAGTCTTTGCTGAAGAAGTGTCTTGGTATAGCAAATATTGCACGTGATTTAAGAGATGTACTTACAGAATCCCATATAGATCTTTAATTGATGTTCTTATAGATACCCATAGAGCATGATTATACATCACTGATAACATGAACAAGTCAAACCTTACAGGCTTACACATTCATTATTCAAATAAGTGTTGTTTCCACTTAGACTGTACATACTTCACATTTATATGCAGTCACTTTTTAAGAGATTTTTCTTTTTCTTCAAATGTGATTTTTTTAAGGAAAGGGGTCAAATTTCTTGAGGCTGAGGGAGAATTAACCCTCTTTCAACCTGCTCAAATAAATGTTTGTAAAAGTAGGAGTTCCTAAGGTTGCCAGAACACATTGGTATGCAGAGCTGACAAAGGACTTGTCTGGGCACAACATAACACCCTCAAACATTCCCAGTTCATCATCACGGAATGCTTATAGTATTAAGATGTTTCATGCCACATTCAGCTGCCATACTGTAGATCAATTATTAAATGCATATTTAGTGCTAATTTTATGACTCTTAAAATATACGTTCATATATTTGAATTGTCCAACTGGTATTTAGTCCCACATTTGCAGTCCTAATCTTTGCTGTAAAATCAGATTGAATTGTAGTTATGTGATAAGACCAGTAATTAAAATTACATACTGTAATTAGACACTATATAAGAAGCTCAGAAGTACCGATGAGGGTGAAGAGGAAGTGGTAAGCTGTGAGAAATTAATCTCACAGTTTCTTTTACAGTGCCTTCATGTTGACTTGTATTGTGCATGACTACATTTTTTGGGTCTGAAGTGTTACTTAGTGGCTCAAACAGAAATGTTCAATGTTCTCCTTCCCAAAGACTCACTTCTTAATGATGTCCTCCAGACCTGCCTTCATCTTCTGCAGCTCACTGAGGCTCTCCACTGTAGTCTTGCTGTCCCCCTCCAGCTTCCGGTGGCTCTTTTCCACATCACTCCTCTGTTTCCTCTCCTGCTCAAGAAGGTACTCCAACTGGAAGGGGAGTTGAACATCTCATCTGAATGTCCCACAACTACCTGGGAGGATAAGGTACTTAATACTGTTCATTCAACACTGTGTAGATGGTTTTTCTGATCCTTGGTTACTTGCTGTTACATCTGAGAACTACAACAGTCTACATTTTCTTTGCGATCCGTAAAAGAATGATTTTTGGAATGGTTGTTAAAATATATTTCGGAAAATGCTTCAGTAGAAAAACAACAATAATATTGTTGTAATAAAGTGTAATATTCCTATATTTCATTGGTCAGCACTCAAATGGATATTAGTGTTTATGATATAGTAAAATTTGGATTTTACACACCTCTGAGAAGTAGTATGCATTGCAGTATATTTTCTCTGTACACACACAGACACACATGCACAGACACACGCACACAGTATATATCATAAATAAAAATAACAAAGTTAAATAATTTCTACAATATGTTCCTGAATGTGTAAATCTAGCCTTTTATAGTACACTATGAATTCTTGTCATACTATTTAATCCTGACAAAGATGCATCAAAATGGCCAGAGAACCCCCTACTATTATGGGGGGGTGGTAGTATTTCATTGACTTGGGTGGGGGGGGGGGGTCACATAAAATTTGCCTAGCGGGAGATGGGGGCCACAATAAAATATAAAATTCGCCAAGCAGGGGGCATCCCTGATGAGTAAATATGCAGACGAAAAAGATTTTAAAAATTGTTGAGGTAAAGGAGGTAATACATATTAAATTATAATCTGCTGCAGTGAAAATACAGAACAAATGGAGCCTTGTATTGGTTCAAAATGGAACACAGTATTTTATTTTTCAATACCGAGTGATCCTAGGTTTCAAATTTTAGGTTAGTTGAAGCCCCTAAGTTTCAGCCCAGGTAAACCCAACAAAATTCTAGTAAACAGCTGTACGTTGTACATTGCCAAATCATACTTTCCTTATTTCATACTTAGAAATTAGATGATAATAGATCATTAGCCCATTACTGAGTATAACAGGAGAGTTGCATGATTTGTCTGAGTACTTGACATTCATATATTGTGACTATAATTCAGTTGTTGAATGCTTATATTAATACCGATTTACGTGTTTTACCCATTAGCTAAGTGCGTCATTGTAGATGGGGGTCTAGATGTATGAAATGTAAATATCTCAACCTCTTCTGCCTGCATCTGCAGCTTGGCCTTCTCCTTAGTTAAGTGGTTTACTTTATCTTCTTCCGAGTGCAGGTCTTCTATGGCTTGCTGTGCAATAGAAAAAAGATCATGACGTGACATTAACTATAACATTTTAATGGCACACTTTGACTGTTTAGCCACAGCAAATAACAGGCATTTCTCCACACACATAGTCAACACGGATCGGTGAAGCCAAAGTATACAGAATTACAACTAGGGTGTTCAGACAGAAAGCATGATCACAAAGATGGCAAGAAGGATCAACCAGCATGTGTCTTTGGATGGACTGACCTCTGAACCCCTGGGTCCTGCATTCAGATGAAAGGTGTCCTATGGTACCATATCTTTCTATCTAATATTTTGAATATTTCACTTTCTTTTCGAATATCTCTCCACACTACTTCCCTTACATTGATTAAAAATCCTAAATAAAAATCTGAGTGGAATTAGAGGACCAGGATGGATGATTACTGCCAAAATGGCACATAACTCCACATGATGAAAATTACAATGTGATCACATACATTCAAAAATGTCTTAGACATAATACCATAAATAGATTAGCATTTCTGGGAAGTTGCCTGTCCTTGGATTTTTGTCAGATAGACCTAATGTTTACTCCAGATTCTCCTGGAAATGGATGAAAACAACACTGGAAATGCTCATATTTCCCGAGGCTTGTTGACTATTAATGACTAATAATTGCAGCATACATGCATTGATATATATGCATGCAGTTAATCATTTTGAGCCAACTAACAGAACCTATCAGTACCTGAGTGGTTTACCCAATGTAAATATGAAAGGGAGATTCAAAGTTAACAAAGCAATTATTTTTCAATGTTTAAAAATTCAAGCAATTAAACACAAAGGAATGTCAAATGAAAATAGCTTAAGTACAGCAAAGAAGATATAATACTTTGTTGCAATAAGACATTTTTTGCATATTTTATATATTTTGACACTGAAAAAATAAAAATATAATGATAAATCCAAATTTGACCCTGCATCCAGTTTTAACTTATTTCAGGCTATAATAGGTCCATTCACATGCATCTGCTCTGAATTTGGGGCATCAAGGCCAAGGAAATCTAATACATTTTCATCCTAGCATGAAAACCAGGAGTGCAAGAAGGCCTCCATTTCAAGGTTCATCCACGGTGACACTCTGACCTTTTAACCAAACCAGCACTTTTCTTTCAATTGGGGACTCAACATCTGGACCTCTGGATGTGTTTGTACATTTGCTTAGGTATGAACGGACAATTACAAGGATTTATTTATAGAAAAAATGTACTCTTTATTCCACCATATCTGACCATAGTTCATTTTTCTGTTGCTATCAGAACATCAGAAACCACTTTACTCAGGATGGAATTTGTGTGTGTTAACAGGGTTGAGCTATAAAGCATTACAATCACACTGTGGAAAAACTACCATAAATGACTTTGTGTCAAGTGCATTTATAAAGAATAATGCTGAAAAGGACAAATTGATAGATGGATTATTTGAAATGCAAGAGATCACAAATATTACTACTAAGGCATTATGAACTCAGCCATGGACATGTAAGGGGTGCAAGAATGTAACCTGTACTGTGTAACACTGATTGTGGTTGGAAATGACCTTATGGAAATATGACAGCGCTGAGCTGGAACAGATCCGTTATGCGTCTGGGGTCTGGAAGCCCATATGGTTTGACTTCACTCACATTTTAGCATTCTGTCCAGTCTACTTAGACATCAACTACATAGTTACATCTAACAACAATAAGCTTACTCATAAACATACTTAATTATTCATAATCACATTTTTTTTCAATTTAAAATATAAATTTAAATGAACAACATTTAAAAAAAAAAAAAAAAACTTCGTTAAACCTTTTTAAGCCTATCATGGAAACACTGTTTGTGCCATAATACACTATGTAATCTATCCTGGATTCAGATACAGAATAATCTTTGTTTCCTAATAATATTTTTGCAACCTGCTGATACTCCCCCTAGACTTGTTTTCTCATAATCATGGGGCGAATATTCGTCTTCATTGAGCTTATCCTGGAAATGGCCCTAAGGTTAAGCTACTCTAAATATACATTTATCCCATCTGCATTGGGAACAGAACTATAACGCAAATCGCACAAAAATTAAAAATTCATAAGGCCAATCATCACAATATATAGCATTTGTATATTCTAGTGAGTTTAATTTCTTGGACTCTACTACATCACTGAATTACTGCAACGTTCTACATCAGACTATATGTTAATTTTGGGTAATGGCCACAGTTCTGGTGCGGAAACAGCCTGACGCATCTCTAAACCATCCAGTGTTCCTACACAAAAACCAAATTTACTTCAAACCAAACCAACGGCTGTCACTTTAAAGATCTGCGGAAATAACAGGCAGTAAGTCTGCTACCACAGTGCCTCGTATTTGTGAATAAATATGCCTACGGTAATGACAAGGCATTGGGAACCTGAGCTGTCGTCTGGGATAGTATTCAGTGTTTATCATAGGGGGATCGCAGTCGCCAAAGCATCTGACAGAAAGGAGGAAAAGCAAAATCCTCACCTTTGGAACAAACTCAAGATGCCCTGCTGTGAAAAGCATTTTGTGTGGCTCTACATGCATATATGTATGTATATATATATATATTTGAAATGCATATATATGTATATGTATATGCATTTCTATATGTATTTATAAACACAAAGCTTCATTGGGGAATTGGGGAGGTAAAAAGCCATGTTAGTGAATGATGAACCAAGTGTGGCTCTTCACTGAAGAAGCAGATTAGGAAGTAAATGCATTAACAGGTAATAGTTTTCCATACAGGGAAAATCTTCTTATTTCCACTGACCTGTTCGAATTTAAAAATGTGTATAAATAACTCCATTTTGGGTGTACCATATAATTTGTATGGTTCTTTCAAATAATTTGATTGCAAAATATGAAATATAGCAGCTACAATTTAAAGAGGATCCAAAGTAAAATCAAACTGATACATAATTTGATCTTTGTGGCTTTGCAGCAATGTGATTCTGTGTAAAGCAGATCATGCTGATAATGCATTCAGACACATGCTTGACCCATCACACAGTGACCTTTCAAGCAGCATCACCTCTGCTGATGTCAAATGTCATTGTGGCTGTTAGACTTCGCTCACCTGAGCGAGCTCTACAAGACGTTCCTTCTCCTGCTGCAGTTTCTGTATGATGTCATCCCTCTGCGAAAGCTCCACTGTCAACTTCTGCACGTTTGAGTCTGAAGACTTAATGTGAGATTCAGAAAGGAATTAAAATTCCAATTAAATTAGACAATCACAGAGTAGTATCTTCTAACCAAACCACATATTCCAGTAAGTAGATATTAGCTTTATTAACAAATCATATGCAAAACTTAGCACCTTCATTCATAAAAATGAGTGCACACCCAGTGCATTTGATTTTCTTTCCTGACAAGCAAAGCATAAAATAAATAAAATGCTTGTGTAGCACGTGTTCCTACAGAAACAGTTTTGTTTAGTAATACTTTTCCCAAAATCTGCAGAATCGAGCTCACTACAACTTCCAATCATCCATGCTCGAACAAATCCTGCAGTCATCCTACCTGCTTCATGTTCCTCCAGTAGAATCAAAAGTAATTCATCAACCTTGCGGAAATGTGGGTGGACACAGAAACCTTCAAATGCACTTAAAGTTATAACAAGACCATACATATCTAGATCCAAAAGCTCTATGGACTGGACTGCAGATGTTGCCCTAGTGTAGGAGGAGGGTTCAAGACCAACTTCTTCCCAGACAAAAGCATCCAATATTAAATGCTGTTAAGAAACATATTCTTGGAGACACCTATAAATATCTTTCCAGCATTCAAATGTTTGAATTTTAATTAAGCTAATTATCATTTAAAAAAATCTATTTAGCGCTTATTGTAATTAATGTCAGTTCTGTGCATCATACAAAATGTATTACAATGTAACCTTAGTTATTTGGAATTCAGTCCGCATGATTGCGATAATCAGCGAATACCGAAATAAAACTTTTGTACTGCTACAGACACAAATGAATCACAGTTAGAAAAGAGCAATTGGTTTTTAGTTGAAAATAGAACAAACGAACATCCAGCAAAACATTTCCATGGTGATACAGTATATAAAGTATATAAAGAATCTCCACTTCTATAATATATCACACTGTATTTCAATCAAAATAATAAACCCAAAATGTACATATTTTGGCATTATGACAAAAATAACTGCAGTGTTCATTTACAAAAGTGCTGAATATAACTCTGAGAGTGATTCGCTTTTCCCATGAAGGGTGACATCAAGCACAGCATGTTAGAATCTAAGTCGGGGGAAAGTTTAGCAGCCGGGAAGTTTCAGGTTCAGAAGGGAGACATTTGCAGCATGAAAGGCAGATGTTTGGCACAATGAACAATGAATTCAAAAGAAGACTTCATAAACAGTGAGGACAAAGGAGACAACAGAATAATACATGATAATGGCTTACAAGGGACCATGGAATTTATCATGTGGGTGGTTAGTACAATAGGAAGAAAGGCCAAAAATGGGCATTCTGAGCTTTATTAGACAATTAGCAAATGGGAAAAAAGAATACATAATAATAATAATACTAATAATAATAATTATTATTATTATAATGACTGGAAAAAGACATTCTATTATAGTCTTCAAGGAAGATGAAATTTGATAAGCATAGCAAACATGTTATAATCCCAGCGAATATAAGAGTAGAGATGCATGCAGGCGCCGCCAGCAGAATAGAAAGCGGTGAATCTGAGCGGCAGGACGCCCTACCTGCTTGTCCCTCTCCACAGAGCTCAGCGTGTTCTCCAGCTCCTCCAGGTCCTGCTTCAGGCTGCCGCACTCCGCTTCCAGCCGCAGCCTCTGTGCAGCCAGCTGAGCCGCGCAGCCCTCCTCCTCCTCAAGCTGCTCGCTCAGGCCCTCCACCTGCTCCTCCAGGTCCCGTTTGGCCTTGGCCAGCTGCTTGCAGCGCTCTTCCATGTCCTGCAGGCTCTCTTGCTCCTGGGGGTAGGTGGTGGTGGGGGGGGGTGCTTATTTTAATAGCTGGAGGACTGTGATTAGTTCCCCTCCCCCTCAGAATATATGGCTGTCAAGCAGGATCCATACAGACACACAGACCACGCACATCTAAAAATGAGAATTTGCTCATTTCAGCAGAGTTGGTCAAATGCAGCTGAGGCAGAGCTAAGACTAAATCTCTCTCATCCACACTAGGATTTTCCAGGGGAGCAAAAAAAAAATGCAGGCACATACTGTTTCAGACTGTACTATATCCCTTTAAAGTTAATTATACACTGCAAAGAAAAAAAGAACAACTTGATAATACAGTTATCAGCATCAGTTATTACACACTGACTAATGAATGAATGTAAAAATGCTTCAAGAGGCTATTTGTGCTTGCTTTGCAAAATACCTCATCTGGTAAGAATCTCAGCTGTTTGGTACCCCCAGAAGTATGTGCTAATAATCATTATGAAACTAGCCTGGGCAAGCTGTTTAAAGACTGATATTTAATGAAAGTTCTTACTTTGTATACTTTAAGTAATATGTCTGTGTTGAGATATTTCTCTCCACCTCTTAATATTTCATTTTCTTTCATTCCTTTCTCTCCTATATATTTTTAAATCTCAGTACCCACCGCCCCACCCCAACCCTGATCCTGTCCCCATGTTAAATAGAACAGGGGAAGAATGTAAATAGAATGACTTCAACTACAGCAAAAATAAAGCTAAAAATAAAAATAAAGAAAATCACTGCTACAATAGCAACTAATTAAAAACATATATCAGCAAAGGAAACTAAAAGTTGATAAACATTTAATAGCAGGCGTTCAGTATGCTACATATACATAACACATAGAGACAGACAGAAACATACTGTTTGCTTTTATTAAATCCCTAATAAACATCTTTTTTAGATCAGACAGACAAACATGGTAAAATTAACAAGTACAATTCTTTAACTCTATGGCTGATGATTATGGATAATCTTTAAATATACGTAACCGCACAAAACCACACAAAGAGTGAAGTAACTATATCTTTATGAAATCAGGAAGGATAATAATATCTTGAGAGACGAAAAAAAGAGTCCTAGCTTAAGGCACTGCCCACAGAGGTTAATCTCCCAGCTTTACAGAAGGAGGAACCAGATGACTTGGTTCATTAGGACTGCTGAGCTTATGTTTTCAATTACAGTTCAGACCTCCTCGGCGTGCTTATCGCAAGTGGTCACAGACTCTAACATTCTTTTCTGCTCCCCCCCCCCCCGCCCCCCCCCCATTTTTGTGGAACCTGTAAAGGCAAAGGCGGTCATTGACAATCGAGATAAACTGTGACGTGAAAGAAACGGGACACATGCCTGCACAGACGCACAGATACCAAGCGACACAGAGAGCATGCAGATACATACAGCAGCTAATTGCTCCTCCAGAGTCATACTAAAGTTATCCCAGTCCAGGTCTTCCTGCTCTGGCTCCATCAGCAGCCCACTGGCCTCTTCAGAGTCATCTGAGAAGGACCGGCACCTTCTCCGTCTGGGTGTGTTAGACATCGCCCACGCAAGATGTCTACTCAAACGTGAGATTCCACACTGAATCTATCTGCTTCACTGGAGTCCTCCCCCCCCCCCCACCAAAGACTCAGCTTCCGCTTTTGTCGGACAGGTAAGAGCTAACTGCAGGTGACAGGAGACGAGAGGGCTTTATTCACCCAGTCTAGCACACAAACCATATTCAGGAGCTACAGCAACTGTGCGGAGCAGAGGGTTACTATTCTGTCTTCCCCAGGCGTCAGCAGATAAAGCATGTATCATCACCTACTGCTCCTCGCTCCTGCTCTGCTTGAACTGCACGCACTTAATCCGGGTTGTCTTGCCCTTCCTCTTATCTCCAGACTCGATCTACAATCGTCTGAATCCCTGTTCATACCTAGCCCAGGTACCAAGCAGAGCAAGATGAGAGCACATCTCAAAATGAGCCCCTGACCTTTCTTCAGCCCAAGGCTCCACAGACCCAAGTTACACTCACCCAATAATTAGCTGTCCCCCTCCCAGTACAGGTGTCTTTTCCTCCCACTGTAAATTCAATATAAGCTCCTGAAAGGTGGAGGTATAGGATGACGGACAATTTGAAAAGCTTTAGTTGACGCGGTCGAGCACATGTAACAAGAGCACAATATTCATGCAGCCATTGAATTTCTGTCTCACTTGGAAAAATGCAGCAGACTCTTAAATAGTTTGACTCGAGCTACTGTACTCATTTGTAATTAACAGAAAGACCTTTGTCTATGCCCACACAACTTGGACAATGCCCTGAAATTATTCTACCAACAGGAGTTGAACATAGAGAGTATTGAGGCCAGCCCAAGGATATGAATGAATTACAAATCTTGAAGTACTACATATGATACATTTCACTATTAACTCTCCACATGCTTTATGACCCACTACTGAGTAATTTAGAAGTGTATAAAGTATCAATGGTAATTTGTGTGATAAATTCCAAGAGAGAATAGTAGGCTTTGCATATCATTAGGAAAATCAACAAGTCTTTTGGGACTATTTTTTAAAACTCTGTTCTCAGGAAATTAAGGACCACATTTATGAGTGATCATGTTTATTTCTAATTACCAAAGATACTAACCTGTTATTGCTAATAATACACACACACACACACACACACACACATATGTATATATGTATATATTTTCTCTTACCCTGCCTCCAGTATTACTTGAATGCTGACCGTTTTGTTCTGTTGATGAATACCTTTGTCACGAGAAAAGAATATTCTGCTTTACAACAATATATTTATTTCTGCTGTAATCAGTAGTACAATTCCAAGTACTTAGATGTACAGTAAACTTGCACTAAATTGTCTGCATAATGTGTATTTTGAATTATGGTTGGTAATTAATAAACTGTACTCTATGGGCCAATGATTATTAGCAGCAAACCTGAATAGCTGTAACATCAATTTTAGATACTGTATATTGTATACAGAATTCTTTTTTAAAAATTGACAAAAGGAGTTACTGTTTCTGTTCTATTACACATCAGTGTCCAAAGTCATGACTCATCAAAATAACTGATTAAATATCAAAAAGATATCTACTACCAATGAGACGTTTCTACTCAAAATTTCACTTAAAGAAAAAAATGCAGAGCGATGTCATGGATCCTTGTATTATCACATTCCAGTCAAAATTCCCGTCTGAAGAGCACAGAGGAGCGTTTGTATAACAGAGAAAAAAGCAACGCCTTCATGTCATAAAGACACATAAACAGAACATGCTCAGACAGAGATAAGCATCAAGTTGTGTCAAGAGCTTTAGCATTTCACATATAATGATTAAAGCAAAAAGAGGCTTTTCTACAAAATATTTGGTGTGGTCTCAAAAAAACTGTGTAGTCAGTATTATACTCATTCCAATTTTAAATATTTTCTGTCAGTATACTTAAGGTTAACCAATTATTGAATATATCGAATAAAACTAGGGTATGCTTAGGAAACAGGAATGTAAATTAAACAAGATTCACTCATCTTTGAGAAACAAAAAGATTATATTGGATCCTAGTCAAATACTTGAATATCTTTCCTCGTTCACAAATTCTTTCTGAAAGGAGCAGAGGTTTTGACTGAAATATAAATGTTTCCCTTTGCTACATGGGCAACAGGATTAAACATCAGGAAATAGCTCTAAGGGATTTATTATGATTTTATGTTTTTATGATTTTATGGATGTACAGATAGTAAAATTAAATATGTGTTTTCCTTTTAAAAAGGGAGGGTGAACGTGAGAACATAAACTCAGGAAGAAAACACAAAATGTGCAGATTAAAATCTGATACACAAGTGGGATCACCAACTTATCATGTTACAGACACATGAAAATCTTAAGATATTTACTTTTGTCACAATTATTTTATTAATTTGTTCATTTATACCTCTTGTCTTATCCAGGGTGGGGGGGGGGAATCCAGAGCCCATCCCATAAACAATAGGCACAAGGCAGGGAACAACTGAGAACTGGGTGCCAACCTATTGTAGCAATTATTATATTATATTATTAAATTGAATTGAGTTGGCAGGCATCAATAAGTATAAAAAAGAAACTCACTGCATCATGGTATAATTCCCTATTACATTAAACTGGCTGTAGGCACCCCTATGCCTGTATAAAAAAATCACTCTTCTGGTAGAAGTGTACCAGACTATCTACAGAAAATTAATACATTTGGCATCCTTGGATACTTTATATGAATTGGTGTTAGTGCCCTTTAATGCATCTTTACAGTATGCTACTCATTTAAATGGGAGATTAGTTACACTTCAATCATTATTATTGCTGTTTTGCATATTGAAATCTGAAAATGCTCAGGATTGCATTCTGACTTATTTATGATGATTCGTCATTGAAATGGAAACAGCTCATGATCTCTCTTGATCAAACTGGCTATTCAGCAAAACATTTACTCATTCAAACAGCATGATATTTAAAGGACTAATCTAGGTTAAGTACTTGTGATTTTGCTACATACAAGCACATGCTGTTAACCACTGTCTTGCCTGCTGAAATTACAAAAGCTGGGGGGTCTGGAGCTTATCTAAGATGGGAAAGGGCACATGGTGGGGGTGCACCCTGGACGGGATGCCAGTCATTCGCAGGGCACAGGGTGGGGTTGCACCCTGGACGGGATGCCAGTCATTCGCAGGGCACACACACAGAGTTATACATGAGAATTTAGAGACACTAATTAGCCTAAATCTATTGAATTATTTGAAATATTGCACGTTTACAGTCCTATCACAAACAATATTGCAAATATATATATAAAATTGACACATTTTTCCATAACCACTTAGCACAGGGATGTTCAGAATGTGACAGCCACTGGTAGAAGTACATAAGGCTTTTGTGGAAACATCTATACCAATTTCCTCCAACTTTGTTGATTATTGTTAAGTAGACCCTTTTTTACCCCCTAAAGTGACATATATATAATTTGTGCACAGAGGGTTAAACAGTCCCCAGAGGAATTGGGGGTTAAGGGCATTCCTCAGAAGCCCAATGTTGGGATTATTCTGCTGACCTGAGATTTGAACCAGTGACCTTCAGATCACAGGAACAGCAGCCAAACCCACCAAGTTATGTACCATCCCAATGCAGTTAACATGATTGCGTGACAGAAGAAAGCAGGTCTCCACCTGCAGTCTAATGACGTACAGTTCAGGTACTTGGTCTATAAATACTGTGTGTGTGTGTGTGTGTGTGTGTGTGTGTCTGTGGATAATGCTTATATTTCATTATGTGGACCAAATGCCCTATGCTATCTGATAAAAACTCCAGTCCCCCTTGACCCTGTACTAGATAAGTGTTCAGCAGATGGATAGATTAACCTGGCCATTTCCACGTGAAGACTCCTCAAAGGAGTAGTAATGCTCATTTGAGAGAAAATGCATTTTTAGAGGCTTTGCACTGATAAAAGAGCAGCCATAAAAGAGTTCTTTAGCTGTGTAACTACACATATGCTGTGGACAGAATACATATTTTGAAGAAAAGCACATTGCCGATTATCTGCCTAAACTCCAAATTTGCAACACAACATTTTATTTACTGTGTCCGACTCAGAATTTATATAGGGAGTCTGACTTGATGTTGAACTACTGACCTCAGCCAGACAATGTAGTAAATAACCGTCTAGCCAAGACAAACAAGGTCCATGTGTAAGCAAGGAATGACCAGGAGCAGCACAGTCTATTCATTGTCCATTAAAGTCCTGGCTCTGCAGTGACGGCGGCTTCCATGGTCATGCTGAAATGACAGCGAGAAACTGCCAGAGAGGGCGAGATGGTGGTCTGAACTACAGCAGGTCTCTGTCTGGAAGCTGGAATGTAGAATTACTCTGTTGCAGCCAAAGTATGAAAAGAACGGATAAGGCAATGGAAAACAGTCCATAAAAGTGAGGGAAATCGTTTCTACAGTTTACCTTCTATTCGAGCAAGTGAGAAAAAAATGGTCCAGCAGGGAATTCACACAGTGAGTAACCTGCCTGACATATATACAGTTACTTTGAATGGATGGTTTTAAACTCTTGGTTTGAAACTGCAGCTCTGGTCACTGCATGGCAAGTTACACGTGTTTTTAAAATGGATTGTGATGTGAACAAAGACACAATGATGTGAAAGGAAGAATGGAAAACAGTAGATGAAGATATTCATGGTAAAGCCAGTGTGAAATACATGGGTTATACAAAAGCAGTATCAGATTGAGATAGTATTCCTGGCATAGTTTGAGTAAATTTACCTCGACACGACAAAAAGCGATGGCAGGGAAACCATAGACTCTTTCTTCACTTAGTTCTATGTTAAGGCTGAATTTCAAAGTTTGCAAACCATAGGAAATCTGTATTGCTGCAAAGATCCAATGTACAATGTGTTTACTCAAAGCCATAAGATGCATAGGCATACGTCAAATTACAATAAATCATAACCAGCCAAATGTGCACGAATCAGCAGAATCGGGAGCAGGAAGAAGGATGAGAATGAAAGTGACTAAGTGGACGATGATGAAAAGCTTCTGTTATGCTGTGCTTTGGGGAAAATGTTGAATTACAAAAGGCTGGCAAGTACTAAAAGTCCATCTGATCAATTCCCATACACTGGTATTATTATAAACACTCGTAATTCCTTCTTAGAAAGCAACTCATAATAATTATGAGCAGTGACACATAAACCATGCTGAGTAATATTGCAGCTGTGCCTACTTAAGTAATGATTCTGAAGGAGCCTGTAGAGCTGACAAACGTACTGAATCTACTTCATCAACAAAAAATAGTCATACTGAAAATCACTCAGCAGGCTTATAAAAGCCAAAGTAAGAGCATCCTTTAAGAAAAGCAGAGATGTGCAGCATTTTACTGGCTGGCTCTCAGCTGAGACGTATCATTATGTGCGGCACAAGCAGATCGAATAATTACTACGTTCAAAATTCCTTACTAGCTGCAGAAAACAGAAGTTATGAAAATAGCTGGTGTGATATAACATATAAGTATTTTGAATTAAAGCCATACAAATTATACAAATAAAACTAAAGCAAATACATAGAGAAAAAGATAATAATTCGATGAAATAAAATAAAATGATGACATATGGGAAACCAGGACTTACTGCTTGGTATCTAACAAAAACCTCCTTCTTTTCTTTGTAAAGTCCTGCATTTTCTTGCTCCAGTTCACAAACCCTGGACAGCAGACGGTCCGTTTGCTCAACGGCTTTCTTCAGTTCTTCTCTCTCCCTCATCCCTGACTGCAAGGACTGTGGCAAAGGATTAACCTGGGTAGCAGAAAGATTCATTTCCTTTAGACTTTCACTCCTGACTAGACCCCCCCCCCCCACTCCAAAGTGGGCCTCTTAGAGCTCTGTAAAACAATATAAAATTTCATCGTCTGAATCTGTCTCCAAGTCAACACAGTGCCAGCAGTTAACATAATCATGGAAAACTACTCCTTTTTTATTCACTTTCTCAATAAAAGATTAAGCTAAGCTAAGCTACTTAGTAAAGTAACTTAATGGTAATTTGTTCCCTCCTCTCATCTAAGTTAAAAAGACAAAAAGAATTAATGCAGAGACTTTAATGTGATGTATTGGCAGCTATATACATATGTCAAAAAAAACTTTCCATATGCAAAAAACCTTAAAGGCTTCTCCAAAAGAGGTTAAAAAATATTGAAAAGAGATTAATTGATTGCATAGGGAAAGATTGCATGAGCTTTGTATTGCATATATTTATTGGATACTGCAAATTCTGGGTCATCAGGTTTATCTGTCATCAAGCATTATGATGCAGTATCAAGAGTCATTCATGGTTTTAAAGCCAATTAGCAGAGTTGTGATGTCAGAAGAATTCATTCATACCAGCCTATCATTGACTTTGATGTATTATCTGGCCGGGTTTGACAAGGTTTTTTTAAATACTGAAGCAGTGTCATGCAATGGAGTCTGTTTTCCATTACTGGACTGTAGCCAGCTATCGTTTAAATTTATGAAGTCTACTTAATGACAGTAGCCCTGGACTTGAGAACAAAAGTTCCACTAACCAAAATTAATAGCTGACTTGTTGCTTACAATGTGATTTGTCTCTAAAATCCATTCTGTATGAAGAAATATCAGACCTGAAAACATAAGACAAGAAATGACGACAGGTACGCCGCTCCACATTTTTGTGCCGAAGCATGATTTTAGCCTTTATATCCCAAGAGCACACTAACTGCCCAAGAATATGTCGCTCAGTAAATACTACGCCTTTATCTGTACACAAATGCCAATCCATCATTTAAATTTATTGATCTCTGCTTGAATCAACAGGTATCCACTGCTAGGCTCAAACTGTGTAAGTCGGTACCTTGCTTTCATGGAAAAAAACAGATGTGAGTTATTTTTCCACAACTCACTGAGTTTGTTTATTTGCAAAAAAAAATCATGAAAGTTGTATAAAGAACCTGTTGCAGCCTGTTAAACACATTATACTAGAAAATCACTGACATTAGCAGGTCAGCATCCTGACTTTGACACTGAATTTATATCTACTGCATGCATTACTGAAATTAGGAACAGGAACGTGAACTTTGTTTCAATGTTGCCCCATAATTGCCACTTACCAAGAAAAGATTTAATATCAGTGATTTTAACACTTGTGAGGAAATGCTCTGCGAGGCACCTGCGTTTCCTAAGGCAATCTGTGTTAGAATGTACACCCTGTCGATATAATATTCATTCTTGAAATTACTACAAAAGTGCGTAAACCCCCAAGATGTGTCCAAAGTTTCGTGAAAAAAACTATACAGCTTAAATCCTGCCATTTAGTAGTTGTGTTTGTCGTGCAGAGATTGGCCAGGGCTATTAATGGCTGAAAGTGAATGGCATTTGTTAGTTTATTTCATCATCTTTAATTATTAGCTTCAGAAAAAAAAGTTTTTTTCCACTTGTTTTTTGAGTGCCAACAGACCCGTAGAAATAAATTTCATCCCTCTTGGAATAATTTGCCAGCCACGGGGGGGTGGGTCCTTGTCTGTTGACATGGGGACACCTTGTTACGTTTTGCTAAAAGCAAATTTCGAGGGGGGTTCAAAATAATTGTACTACCTGGCTATATACCTGATCAATTAAAAAAAGCAGGGGGGGTTCAAACTCATTACATCTGAGTAGCACTGGACATGCACAGAACATCATGGGAATCTACAAAACATTTCTAAAGGTCATTCTCAGTCATTTGTTGTAGACAGAATTGTTCACAACATAATCATTTCAGTAGGAAAACCTCACAGACCCATCATTCCCCTCCCAGCTCAGTAATGTAAACTGAAAAAGGAACTGTGCAGAAAAAAAAAAACATTGTGCACTTTGTCCTAATCTTATTCCTGCTCTGTAGATCATAATAACATTTTGCAAATAGGCTTTTGGGTTTCTGGATGACAGCACAGCAATGCCTTATCCTTTCATGTAATCATTGTCTTTCACTGCACTGCAGACCTGTACTGAGTTGCTCCACTGGCATAATCGGGCACATTTGTTCCGGAATATTACCTCCCCAGATATTGAGCGGAATCAAAATAGCTGTAAAGTTTGAATTGAAGGAGATGGATGCTTGCATAATTGTACTGGCACAGAACTGTCAAATACAGACAACACAACATTTGTTTTTTATTATTATTTATTTATTGCAAATGCAGCTGTCACTGAGGACTCTTTTTTCCATTTTGGAAGTTCTCAACATATTCTCCCACTACTCAGACGATCTCCTAAGGCATGCAACTCTAAAGCTATTTTCCATTTAGAGGCACGGCATTAAATAGCTTGATCCACCCCCTTGTCTGCCCGACACAGTGCTGTTTTCTTTATTTATATTTTAATGCATTTCTCCATTCCCAGTCACAGCAGGTTTCCAAATTCATTTCTTCTGTGGGGGATGACTGCTTAATTCACAGAGCAGTAATTTACAGCATCATTAAAATCTGTACTTCATCTTTCACAATGGAAACGCCATTAAAATGCCATTTGTTAAATTTTGTTTAAAGATGCAAGAAAGGAAGGAAAAGCGGGTAAAAATGAGATTTAAAAGCAAGATTGGGGAAACGATCAACAGAGTAAAGCATGTATTTTTCAGCAAAAGGATATTTAAAGTTATGCTTGGATTTCCAAATGATTGTGCTGTGACAGAGAACAACTGCATTATTTAATTACTATACCGTATAATGCGAGTCCTGTCAGTTCATAGCAGTTCATAGACATATCCATTTTGACCAGTAACAGAATACCCTGTCATCCTCCCATCAAAACATCAGCCCAATCAATCAATCTACGGATTTATCTGCAAAACTAAACACACTGATATACCACTATTCCACCACCGACAGGTCACACAGTAGATAAGGTCGCAGGCCTGTAACCTAAAGACTGTCACTCTTATTTATATTTGGTATTCAACACATCCATCTTCCGTAATATAATAGTATAACGCAATGTATTAGGAAGAACACCCACTCCATATACTCAGATCCAGGAGCAGGACTTGAAAGCACAACCATGGGAGTTGCAAGGGGGCAACGGGGGTATTGTAAGACCCCCACTTTCTCTGAAACACAAATGTACCCCCCCAACCCACCCACCCACACACACACACACACACACACACACACACACACACACACAATTTTGTTGGATTAATATGTAATAGTAGAAAACGCCGATGAATGTAGTACATTATGATGTAACACCATGATCTACATTAAAACGTGACATAATATTGATGTAAAGGAAATGTAGAAAGTTAATTATGATTTTCTCAAGTGGCAATTGCTTGCCCAGTACAGAGTGACACAAAGGGAAAGGAACAGATAGTCAATCACAGGGTTTTCAGTTTAGGACTGCAGGAGGAATTTCCCTGGAGGAGACCCACTCAACACAATGAGGACATGCAAACTCTGATTACACGGAGCAGAACTGGGATTCAAACCTCCAACCCCAGAGGTGTGAGGTTACACTGCTGGCCACACATTCTTGCTTTCTGCTGCCTAATTGCAGTTTCAGTACAAGGGCTTTCATCAAAGGAAGAACAAATCCTCTTTCAGCTAAGCTGGTAAAGGAGATGGCTTGTGACAGCCAGGGCTTCTAAATAAGCTGAACTGGGATGGCAATAAACCAAGACAGAAAGTTAAAAACTAAGGTCTTTGGGAAATTCCAGGAGACGATTCACAGCGGCTGAACATAGGAAACCTGACACAGCACTGGAAAAGGAATCAAAATTATATTTGCCAAAGAACGCCATCATTTTTGCCAGTCCTCCATTTGTGCTTTTTAATATATAATTATACATAAATGATAAATTATACTGTATTATCAAAATGACATATAAATTAAGGTCAAAAATACCAATTCAAAGCATACTATATATGGATTTTTTGTTGTTTTTTGTGTACTTTTAGGAAATTTTTGTTTTATTTGCAAATAGGATACAAGGATATGTTTTAGGATATGCCATAAATAAGTGCTGAATTTTATTTGCAGTTCATCTGAATTTAATGTATGCCATTAGAGTAGCTGGTTATCCCAGGTTTGCTTCATGCTGACTACCTGATAAGCTTGCTAATAAGCAAACTAATACTGCGGCTTGCATCCCTGCCTTTGCCGATTGGTTTCAGCACCTCAGGGATGCAATTTCTGCTCGATCCTAGCCCACAATCCCCTGCAAATGATCTCCCAGGATGGGCTAACATTTGGCATGTGGATGTCAGGTGAACAGTGGGAACAAGCAGGAAAAGCAAGTTGGCAAGAAATATAGGTATTGTAAGTACTGATATTTTAAGGTCACAGTAGGCAAAATTAGTTATGTTCTTCCACTGGTTCCATGCCCAATATTTAAACTTAAACTTAGCTCAGCTTGAGCAAGATAAGATGAGGCTTTCATTCATTCATTCACTCATTCGTTCATTCATTCATTTAATGGAGAGGCCTGGCATAACAGCATGCCCATAAATCACTAGGGAAAACTGAGCTAAACTGAATCTGAGCATACATACTCTTGCTTTTATTATTTTTATAATTGTTTACACTAACATATATTTGACACCAGTATTCCACACTGTGGCATGGTCAAGACATAAATGACTATTTTAGATTTATCCAACCTCGGGAAATATGGCTCTTTTAAAAGAATGAAGGGTTGCTGTTTCTCATTAGTGACTTACAGATGTCTGGATGCCTGTTAAGCTTATGGGATTTATAATATATTTGGTAAGCAGGCATACGGAGTTAAAACACCATCAACCAACTCTCTTGACCATAGCAGCGTCAGAGAGAGTAAATTGATCCATTAAACAATCATCGGTGTCCAATTCTGGTAGCATCACCTCAAACACATTCAACAACCCATTCAATAGCATCTTCATTGACAAGGGCCTGAAGTACTATGTTCCACTACAGAGAAAATAACCATGCCTGGTCCATTACACCTACATCTTGAATGAGGGAAATTAAGTTGCAGAGTGTTGACCTTCAAGTCAATGAGATTGACACCCTTGTGATCAGATGAACACTACATTGTCTCTTAAGCCTAACCAGTTCCAAATTTTTTGTCAAATTATTTTGAATAAGCTTGCATTGAATAAGCTTTCAGCCATGTATTGCACACCTGTATTTATTTTCAGAGACCACACAACAATCCCTCCATCCAATTTGTGTTCCCTCTTGTCCTATGCAGGGTCATGGAATCACAACAATTTTCGATTAATTTTTTACCTTTCATATCCTTTGGCCAAACTTACTTAAAGGTCATTGTAGTGAGGCACAAGTTACACAACACAACCATTCAATGAAATACAGGTAAAGCTAAGTATTCTCATGCCATTATGCAAGTAACTGATAGGTATTCTCATGCAATTATGGTTTCTTATTTTGTAGTTGTTCTATATTTTAAATATTTCAGGCAGTTGTCAGTTTTCACCCTCTATTGAAATACCTGGTAATAGCAGCAGATAACCCATGTTTGCATTCCTGAAAAGTGTGTTCAGATCTGTCTCCAGTCACAGCAATGCTGGTCTGACAGGCCAGAGAGAACTTCTCTAGCTGAATTTTTAGTGTTTGGTGAAGATGCCATTTTTCTATTTCTCACTGGATAATGAGTTTATGTTATTTCCTTGGAAAGAAGACAAGACACGACCAGCATTCAGAGGTAGGTGGAGTAGGGTATAGGGGGTGTGGAGAGACAATAAACATTCAGAAAATGAAAAAGAGGAGAGCGAGAAAAAAAAAAACTTACATGAGCCAGTGGCTTAGTGTGGACAGTGACAGTGGGCCGGTATTGACGAAACTCAGTTTGGATCACACACACCTTCTTCTCCATCCTCAGGTCAAGGAGCAGCCCCTCATCCTGTCCTCATACAAGGTTTTGGTGCAAACGGGTCTGAAGCGTGGTTACCTGACCCACCAGCAACGCTGTCAGGGCAGGAGGGGAGGGAACAGGGCGAGAAAAAACACAAACCAACTTCAACATTCCCCTTCTACTCCTCTGTTAAAGCACAACCACCCACTGTCAGCTGAACAACAGAGCAAAAAGCCACCCTCGACTGTGAACATTAACCCCCTCGGTGCTAAAAGAGCTCGCTGCCTCATTCTTTAAGTGAGAAGTGTCTGGGAAATTCTTCACATTCATAATACCTTTGATCACGCGAATTGAATATACTCTGAATTGAATATACTCTGAAAGTAGAAATACTATTCCAACAGTCCCTGGCTCACGTAGGGAAAAAAAAGTAGTACCTTACAACCCAACAACTCATTTACATAAATGTATTTGAATAAATCTGAAATAATTATAGTGGAACTGGTGTACCAATCACTGGATAATATATACAGGACATTATCATTAATGTTGGCAGGAAGAACATCTGTTAAAATCCAATAAACAGCAGTTTGGTCAAACAAAATTTAAAAAATATATCATAACGAGAATGCATACATGAAGAGTTTCACTGTGATAATGTTGTTTTTGAGGAAAGCCATCTAACATTACATGCAACAATTGCATTACTTCCAATAGTTCTGAATAGCATGCTCCTAAACTAGATTTGCATAAAGCTCAGCTAGATGCAGTCATGATTTATGTTAATGCCTATGTCTCATACAATATATTGGTTATTATGAAAACGTTTTCAGTCAATTATATATTCAATTTATAAGTAATAATAAAAATAGAATTCTTTACTCAAATCCTGATTGGACAAGGCACAGCAATAATGGCTAAATCAATATTCAAAAATAATGGCTAAATTACCGTATTCATTAGTAAATAACGAATGTCGCTGTCTTTGTTGTAGTTGTCACCTTTTGGAGACTAGCTCTGAAGTTGCGGTATGCTGCCTGCATCCTCCTGCACTCTCGCCCCCGTGTAGGAGTGCCAGCGCTTTCCGCTCCGACACTAATCCCTGCTAATAAAACTGACAGCAACGCGACGTGGCTTTGTCGTTTGTTGTAAACTGGACGTATGGAGTACCACAACTGTTCTCGTTAAAATGAAGAAAAAATGCGACGCAGTATTTGACGGAAGAAAAGACGAGTTTCTCCAATAACCGAATTCCTCTGATTGTCACTTTATGAAATAAAAACAAAAAATAACATCGATCGTGGCTAAACGAACACGATGAAGAATAAAATAATTTCGATTATTCTGCTTTGTGCAAAATTGAGGAATTTAAAATAAAAATATGTGCTTTAGGAAACTATGTGAGATGCCCTCTGTGTCAGGCAGCGGAAATTTGTTTCAATAGCAGACAGAATAGGCCTGTTGTCTAAAATAGCACACGTTTGATGTGACGCTGGAATACTGCCTGCCAGATGCATTTGCGTAAGCATAAGAATTTAGTATCAATTTAGCATAAGGTTTTTTTTCTTAATCTGACCCATTACAATTTCCTAGTAAAACTGTTTACTTACAAATAATTTCGCTTTTGACACTTTTTTGACATCGATTTCTTCCGCTCTATAATCCCTGTGATCTATGTTTTGACAGGATTTCTGTCAATCAAATTTCAAAAATGGCCGGAGGGAGGAACATGTCTTGTAAATGGGGGGGGAAAAAACTTGTTTTAACAAGTTGTCAGAAAAGTGATTGAGGGTCTAGTACTTTTAGCATCATATCTTAAACCAAAAAAAAATCTAGTTTTCTTTCTTTTCTTGTTTGCTTTTCAGTTGCATGACAGTGGAAAATAGATGTCATGTTAAAAATATCCATTGACTTTTCTATATTTGACAGAAGTACATATTACCATTGTAAAGATTAAGCTATGACTGTTTTCAAAAGTAGTCAAGTAAGATAAAACAAGCACTGGGGAATTCTCTCTCTCAGCCACTCAACCTGAGATTGAATTCTCCTGAATATGGATTTATTATGTATCAAGAGCCCTTGTATGAATTCAAACTCTATATGGTTTAACAGTAAAATTACCTGGAGATTTTTTTATCATTGATGATACAGAGTAATGCGACTGTCAGGCATTGTTGGAAAAACAAAATAACAGTAAGAAAAAGGGGCTAAACTTTAAACATTAATCGAATGTAACTTTTTCTGCAATCCCATCAATGGTGCGTCCCAGATCCGTGCCTTGCACTGCATGGGCGAAACTCCAGGCCCCCCAATCCTGTCCGGGATGGGTGGATGGCTGACAGGATAGCTGCTAAACCCGACAAAAGTACATCCTGAAAATAACAGAGAACTGATTCAGCAGCACCTCTATGATCATATCTCAAAATAATAATAAAAAAATACAGGTCCTGAGCTTCACAAAACTGGAATTTACACCTGGACGTCCTTTTGTAAATAATGTATATCCAAACCCAAAGAAAGACACAGAATCCGTGTAAATAGCACAAAAGCAGGACCTCTGAGAAATGGGAAAAAGTAATATGGTCGGCTGAGTTACCTTTCACCCTTTTTCCAAAGCCCAGGTGGGGTTACATTTGGAGAATGCCACAGGATACCTTTGACCCACAGTGCCTGTTGCCAGCTGTTACACTGGGTGGGGAATCCGTAATGTATGGGTAGCCATCTAGTGGGAGTCACTAGGTCCAGTGATTGTTGTGTGCAGCCATATAACAGCTGAGGAATATGTGGGTAATTTATAGGCTCAGGTCATCCCACTATGGTGCAGACACTGCTCCCTCATTATGCTCCCATAGTCCAAGATGATAATGCCCCTATTCACACTTCTAAACAAATTGGTTGGTTTCCTGAACATCACGGTGAAGTTAAACTCCTACCATGGTCTCAACAACCACTAGATATAAGTTAGAGTGCAAATTAGACTTCAACCTCCATCATCCCTTAAAGAACCATGAAACTGTTTTTTTAATATCCAACTATACACAGTTTATGACAGAATTCCAAGAAAGACTGAAGCTGTTCTGAATGCAAATGGTGGCCTGACTTTTTATAATGTCCTTGATAATATTATGTGTTTCCATTATTTTGTACAGCCCCTGTAGCTGCACATATCCATGTCTATTGAGAAACAAGCACTGTGCTTACAAAACTGTACAATACATTTACTTCAGAATATGCCTTTTAGCAATAATATAAACTCAGAAGGTAGTGTAGGACCTAGACTTGACCAGGAGTTTTCTGGGTCCCAGCGGGACCTTGGACTTGCCAGTTTCAATCAGGGAGGCAACAAAAGAATACTGATGCTAATAATAGAATAACATTTCAGACAGTAGGTTTTGATGATTCAAATGAATGCATTTATGACAAAGTGAAAGGCAACCTGTGTATTATAAGGATACGTCAAAAGTAATTATCAATTAAAGGTTAATCCGTAGTTATTTCTGAGTTGCATGTCTTAACAGTTACAGAACAGCAAATAAAAACAATGCTATTTCACAAATATCCCCGAAAAATATTCCTATCCTTAACATTTAAGTCATTGACTAATTAAACCCAGTTGACTGAACACATATCTGGAAATTAGTTAAACATGGTATTGTGCTGCCTTTAAGCAGCTTATCAATGCAAGATGAGCCTTTGGATCTGGGCCACTTTTCCTATGAATAGTGCTTTTGTCTGAATACTATACAAATTTAACCACACGCTCATCTTTCATTGCCCTGTAGTATACTGCCTTTGCAGTTTATGTGTATCCTATATTTCTTACTTAGGGACAATAAGTGTCAATAAGTTTCAGACACAATGCATAATTATTCATAATTCAGCAGCCAGAAACATTGCTTACTTCCAAAGAGGCTTCTTAAAAAAATGTAATGAGTATTTGAGTATGGAAAATAACGATAAAAGTGTTGCAGAAAGGTAACAGTGCCTATTACCCATGCTCTTCAAAAATGAAAGGATTAATGAACCAGTTAAGAAAAAAAACTGCAAGATCATCCTGTTTCCTCGTACAATACCCCAATGAATCGCATTTCAGATCGACAAAGTCTCTTGATTTTCCAATGTACTTGTGCTGTATAATATTTTAAGAAAACAATGCTGTACCTTTTGCCTATACATACCGTGGTAGATGAACAATATGTCTAAATGAACACAGTAATCGTGTTGAAAGAGATCTCATGAACATTTTACTTGTTGATATTGTGCATGTGAAAAACTGTAATCTACAAATGCAGTTCTGTAAACATATACTTTTGAAATAATAACCAGATTGTTAGCTAAATAAATATAATCATAAATTCACATTTCTGGGTCTTAATAAAAAACAGGTTCTATTTGGCATCTGCAAAATGCCTGTGAATTGTTGTGTGGGATGTCAAACTAATGAGTGTCATGTGTACAAAACACTAAGTTAACTTTCAGCTCACGAGCAGGATCACACATGCATGCAATTTTGAAAAACGTCAAAAGTTGGTCTGGCATATGATTCCATACCAACAACTGTACTCAGCCATTTATATTCACTTCAGCCTCCCAAGAGCTTCCTATAAGAAGTATGCTTATACATTTCTTAATGTACTTTACAACAGCATTCATTGTCAAGATGCAAGTCATGTAACATATATTTGAGACACAATAATAACTTACGGAATTATGCTATTGCGGTCCATTTTATTACAATTGAAGTGGAGAAAGTGAGACAGTTTTGTTTACCAGGAAGCCCTTCACCAAACTGCCATTACAGAGGTGCATGTGCATCATGACCAAGACCTCACACCATCTCCTCAGCTTCTTCATTGCAGCCATCCAGCTCCTAAATAAACTCATCTAGTACCTCAGAAATCCCACACCAGGGTAATATCCACTCACCTGGGGACAATTCCATTCCTCTGTTACCTGACATTTTATTCCCATGGTCAAATTGCATTGTTGGTTTAATTTACACTATAACAGTGAACGACTGTTTCTTTTCCCTCTGCGCACTAATCCAGTTATCATTTGTATTGCATCAGTGGAACTTGCACGTTGCTCCCCACGTGCTGGTTTTCCATGCACTGCAGCCTATTTCCTGCACATGGTACCCTGATGTTACTTATTAAGACATCTTGCACAGTGTGCTCCGTTAATCTTGTGTGCTCTTGCTGTCTTCTGTTAATCTGCAATTTCTACTATATTTTTAGTTTAACACATATGTATCCTGTGAAGTGTTTCTCCATACGTCATGTAATTTTTGCTTTGTATGTCTTCTTTGGCACTGGACCATAAACAATTCTGGTATGTTCATACACACTGGCAATGAAGTCAGTTCAGTTAACTAAATAACTAGGTCATGCATTTATGAAATATGTAACTAGTTTCCAAGATTCAGGATTTCATAGAACCTACCGTTTATGCATTTTTAAAAAATGCCATGAAGCAAAAATCAGGTGACTTAAATGATACTTGGACTGTTTGTTATCCATTTGTGTAGCTATTTGTATGCAGGGATTCCAGTTTCTGAAGTTTGTTCCTGAAACACTGACTACCTCTATAGTAAAAAAATTCTAATTTGGAACTGTCACCATAAATATGAGCTTCACCAAAGAGATGAGCTGTTCTTTAAAATGCATAATATTCCCAGACAGCACAGTACTACAGTCACGGCATAGCAGCACTGCAGTCTGGATTTTCTCTGTGTTGCACAGGTTTTGTAGAAGACAGATCATTAGACAATACTAAAGCAAATAAGATAATATTTGAATCTCTTTCTAATGGTAATAGGAAATTCTGCACTACCTCTTTCAAAAAATGCCTCCAATCAATAAGTCCAAATCAAAGTCCAAACAATGCAATTAGCATGGAGGCCCAAGAAAATAGTGTTAATTTTCAGTGGCTTTGAGGATTCTGATACGGAATTACATGAAAAATGAATCCGTAATCCTAGCTATATGTGCCGTATATGTTAAGAAAAAATGGCTATGATGACACCCACTGGAGGTTTAGCACATTGAAAAAATAAAGGATAAAAAAAAGACATACATGCAAAAGTACATTTGCAGAAAAATAGTTTTAAGTATTTTCTGTTTGGGATCTCACTTAATAAACAGTGATAAGACATAGATGTGCATATTTTATCTGCAATCCAACAACATTTGAAAACATTTGCAGTGTGTGACGTGTAACTTGCTGTACATTACAGATCAAACTGTAAATCAGGAGACGCAGCAGGACGTCACTGCAAAACTTTTTGAACTACTGCTCCGATCCAGAAATTAAAACTTATGCCTTCAAAGAAATTAGTATCACTGTCACAAATTCAGCATGGTCCCACTGGCATTATTAACCTCTGACAGTACCTATACTATACTCAATATATCATCAGCATTTTAAGTGCTAATTTATTTAAAAAAACACACACAAACATCACTATTAAAATTAAATATCTCTTAAAATTTTTGTAGTGAAATTATGATAACCTTAATTATATTATTTAATATATCTTAATTAAGCAATATGTCTGCTTATTCTCCTCTGTAAACAACAATGTTCTTGTCAGTTTCATGGATCTTGATCTCATACAGCAAACCCGGTGGAAGGAGCTTCATCAAGCGGTCCCAGATGTACACAGCCAAATTTTCTGTTGTGCTAAACAGCAAAATACATATTAATATTAATTTACGGAACAACAGAAGTAGAGAGGAAAACTATTTTACTCCTTTTACGTGAAATTCATTCACAAACCTGACCACATTTTCAAAGTATGGCACCTCTTTGTCCAGGTTTTTGTGATCAAGTGGCATCATGACAGCTTCCTGAGGTGAGAAGGTGGGCCCAAAGAGGTTTTCCAAGTCAGAAAAGCTTTTTCAGAACACATATTGCTTAACTAGCATCAACAGCATATGATAAACAAAAAAAATAGCTCAAATATCGAAGTAAATTATAAGTAAGTTTAATTTATAAAGCACATTTTGAAACAACCAAGGATGACCAAAGTGCCATACAAGAGTAGATAATTCGGAAGAGCAATAAAATTATACAACACAATAACATACATAGAAATGTATAAAAAGGACATAGTGAAAACAAATTATTTATAGGCCACTGAAAACAAATGGGTTTTCAGTCTGGTTTTAAAACTTTAATGGGCAGAGGTAATGAGTTCCATAACTTGGAAGCATATCACAAAAGAAGAAAATGAAAAGTGCCAAATTTAAATCAATTTCATGAAAGTAAAACTTATAAAGCACTAGTTCCCAGTCTCATGCAATGGAGACAACACCTAATTTGTTAACCACTTACTCCTCTTTCTAGAGAGAAAAAAATAAGATTGGGACTATCTGTGTGGTTAAAAAAAAACAAAAAAAGTGCCATACAGTACCTCTATGTAGTGCTTGAGGTCTGTCAGATTCATAATCATACCAGTTACGTGATCAATCTAAACAGGCAGAAAAATACAGCTGACTATTTAAATGGGAACAATACAGTAAAATCTGCACACTACTGAACATATTTTAAAACACTGTAAAGGAGGACAGACAAGAGGCGGTCACAAACCCCAACACCAGTGTATCACCAAATTCATGAAAATATAATAAACCATTTAATCTTGCTAGAACATTTATCAATAAACTGCCATGGTAGAGTAATAACATTTCTGCAAAATATAATAATTTACAATAAGAATGAATGACTTACTTTTCCACGTACTGTCACTTCAACTGTAAAAGAAAAACATCATTTAAGCCATTTATTTTAATTAAAAGCATGTCTATGACTCCAGGCTTTTAATAAATGAGATGGTAACTGTTCGCCATAAACAAATGCAAAACAAGAATTAGAATTAGAACTTAGTGATCAGTGGTCATTGTTGACACACCACAGCACACAGTGCAAAAGTACCCTACCTGACCTTTATAGTTATGTCCATGACCGTGGGGGTTGTTGCACTTCCCAAAAATCTTTTTGTTCTCTTCATCACTCAGTGACTTACTGAGATGAAATGAAATAAGAAAATATTATGTGGATGTTAACTTCCGAACAGGCAGCTTATACGATACAATACTCCTTAAAGATATTTTTGAAAATTCTACATATTATATGCTGAAAATGAAGAAAAAGAAACAACACTGTGGTTTTTTGCAACACTGTGGAATATTTAAACAATACAGTGGTACCTCAGTTCTCAAACTCATTAGAACTCGAATTTCTTAAAAGTCGAACAAACCAGTTCGAAAAAAAATTACCTAGAACTCGATCTGAATCTCAGAAGTCAAACCGTGAACGGCAACCTACAGTAAGATAAGTTGTACGCGCGGGGAATTGAGTCACGCAGCACGTCTCTCAGCGGAAGCAAAGGAGAACACTTCAGTCTCAGCCTCGCATTCGCTGTGATAGCATCGTGCATGTTTACCCTAGCTGAATACATATACAGTGGTACCTCGGTTCTCAAACTCACTAGAACTCGAATTTCTTTAAAGTCGAACAAACCAGTTTGACCTAGAACTCAATCAGAATATCAGAAGTCGAACCGTGAACGCTGCCCTAATATAAATTGTACGCGCCAGGAAATGAGTTATACTACAATGCAATTCTTACTTGAATGTCTTTGTCTCCGTTCCGTCCCCGCTGGGCATGACAATATTATTATAATTAAATGTATTAATTAGGGGTGTGCCAAAAAATCGATTCACAGAAAAATCTAGATTCTCATTTGCAACGATTCAGAATCGATCTGAAATGTCCAAGAATCGATTTAATAAATAAATAAAATCAGCTGGCTGTTCGCCTCCATTTTTGTAACTAGCCTACTGGTCTGTACTGATGCCACCACGCAGCCG
>JAODJU010000095.1:17800575-17811680 GCA_026776725.1 Gnathonemus echidnorhynchus | reverse complement strand
GACACGCCTGGTCAACCTGTCACGAGCCACTCTTTGATGGTTGTTTCAGCTTCAGCCTCATTTGGACTAGACACCAGCGGGTTTCGTAATGCAGACTCTAAAAAACAGAACAGACACAATTGACTTGCATTAGACCTTATTAAATGGTAAATGTCAATCATGAACAGGTGAGTTTGTTATTCCTTTACGTTGTGATTGTTCATTTTTTATCTGCAGTCAAAAAAAAAAAAGCAACGTTGGGCATTAAAACCAATAAAAACTATGGGAAAGAATCATGTAACGTGCATGGGGAGGTTAAATCTATATTGTGTTTAAACCTTTAGGATAAAAACTTTATCCTGAAAGGTCATATTTTAATTTAAATGAACTGCCAACTGGGGAGCAAACACCTTTCCACAGATCCTCCAGACTGTTTTCTTTAATGTTTGACCCCAGCCAGTGACAGTTTGGAAACCTGGAGGTGACAACAGATGTATGGTCATACAAAATTTATTACATACTTTTGGGTAGTGTGTGTGTGTGTTATATATATAAATAAAATATGATATAAGTATATATTATATTTCTTAGTATCCATGTATTACCTATGTATAAGGTAATTTTCTAAAACCATAATCATACCAGTTTGTTCATAAAGTCAACATTTTGCAACTGCATTTCGATATTCTTCAGCTCCTCAATGTCTTGCAGTGGAAGTCCACCACCCGCTGCATACTGAAAAAAATAATAGATTCTTATAGAAAGACCTGTAAAAAGGGTTTAATTTTAAAAATCTCTGTAATTGAGTTAATAGTAATTCACTTAGAAATATAATTGGTATGAAATATAAACTTAAATATACCTTGAAATTTTATTATTTAGGCTAGGAAAAAAACAAACATTTCCAAAATCAATCTAAAATAAATTTAATTAAAATAGATCATAAAGCAATTTTGTACAGTGCACTTGCCATTGTTAATGGTGTGTCTGCAGGACTGTTACCCAAAAAGTGAGGTCTTTGGGTAGCAATCTCTGTCAGGTGTTGGACCTGGCTCTGCAACTCCCCCAACATTTGCAAAGGGATCCTTTCTGTTGCTGTAAGGTCAACAATAGAGAATACAGCATTAAATATTTAGACATACATCAAAACAGATGTAGATTTGTTTTCAACTTACGTGTGCATTGACTTGGTATACTGTAAGCTGCCCTTTGGGTAACAAAGTTCTCGAAGGAACATCTGTAAGAAAAAGACAGTAAAAAAATTACTCTAAAACCCTAAGTGATCACAATTACTATCTTGTATTATATTGAAAATTGAAAAGCACAATTGTGAATTTTCAGTATGCACTTGTATTTTGAAAGTGATCTTACACCATAGTAATACAACTCTATAAGAAATAATAAATAATCAAATCTGAAACTATTTAAGAAAGAAATGATTTTCAACCTACCTTTCCAACCAAGCGTACGCGATGGAATAGATTTCTTTTTTTCTTGTCTTTTAAAGCTGATTTAACAGGGAACAAAATATCTTTTAAAACCACGCTTCTCAACCACTGATGAGCCACGAAGGCTACAGATTGGGCCGCAAATTTAAATTCGAGACTGGCTATTGGTCAGTTTGTAGAAGTCTCCTCATATAAAATAACCCACAGAGTGTACCCAGTTAAAACCCTTATATGTGAACGATTTAAAATAAATATAAATGAAAATTGTGTCTTTTGCAATTGCAACCCAGAAACTGTACGACATTTATTTTGGCTTTGCCCCCTTGTTAATACATTCTGGTCTGAACTGCAAGCATATATTAAAAATGACTCTAATATTGATGTTGTCTTTAAAGAATCTGACATTATGAATAATTTTACTATTGAAAAATATAATATGGAAATAAAATACGTCATTGATTTAATTATCATTTTGGCAAAATATTTCATACACAAAACCAAATGGTCTGGGAAACATCCTGTATTTGAGCAATTTAAAGTAGAGGTAAATATTTATCTTCAAACTATATCAAAGTGTAAAAACAGAAAAGCTATCTGGACATACTCTATGCTTAGTCAGTTGAATCTGTTTATGTAACCTTCTGCTGATGTACTGTATTGTAATATGTTCTCCTGACAACTTTTTGTTTTATTTTATTTTTTGTTCTTTATCTACCTTCACTTTATCTCCTTGGTCTGAAGTGTGTACTCGTTTGTTCTATAATTTGTAAAAATAATAGATAGATAGACAGATAGATAGATAGACAGATAGATAGATATAATAAAAAAAAAACATTGCCAAGTCTTCACCCACAGTGGGACATCTCTCAATAGATCCCCACACAAGTGTGTACTCTTATTTAAAATACTGTCATATAAACAGGATATCAAATAAACATTTTCGTTAATAACAAGAAACATTTAACAATGTCCAGTATATAAAATAGCTATGTAAATCATACCATACCCTATAATATGACAAGTAATATTATTATAGTAATATTACTACTTCCAGAGGCAAACAAATCCATTTCTAAACAAGATCCGACGTGATGCGTAGTTTTCCCTTCCAAAAAGCGACCTTCGACTTAAACGCGACGATCCGACGTTTTGACGAGCAACGCTTTTCAACACCGCGACGGTCCGACGTTTTGACGAGCAACGCTTTTCAACACCGCGACTGTCCGACGCTTTCGCGAATAAAACGCGATGCTTTGTAATGGAACATGATCCAATTGCGACCATCCGCCGTTTATGCGATGTATTGCCTACGTACTTGTGCTGACTGGGATATATAGTGGGGTACCTGACATGTACTTAGAAGTTCATATTGCCTGGACCAGAGAGGTTTAGGCCTCCAAAATAACTGGAAACCTAGCAGCTGATTTAAACTAAGGTGTACAATATTTGATTTTTTTATGGTGTTAAATCAATCTGGGTCAACACAATTTCACTTTTCTATATAGTGAGATACCTGCAGTGAATTGAGAAGAATATGACATTTTATTCAGGTGTCATATTCCAAGAGAGGTTTATCGTCAACACAACAATATACACCGGTATACAGCGTTATGAAATGCCGTTTCACGCCGGTTAAATTCACTTAGAAAAGGTCTCAATGATAAACTGCGTAGCTTTCGCCACCGTGAACGAAAAAGCAGCGAATAAGTAGCCAACTTCAGCCTCGTATGAATGCCCAGGTACAAATGTAAGCAGAATGAATCTCGCACAGATACCTGTAACATGCATTAAATTTATAATTATCACCTTTACATCTCTATCTAATTAATTCTATATGCTTGAAATATGTATGTTTCCTAAAAGTTTATTTCTTCCGTATGAGGGCTGTCGGTAGGGTAAGGGTTATGATATTAACACGTCGTTTCCTTACTTGTGAAGCCGATGGCAAGCGCTAAAGCTCTCCACTCGGGTTATGTATCCAACGCGCTCTTTCACACCGATTTGCTGATGCCTGCCTTCCATTTTACAAAGACAACTAGGAGAAAAACGTCTAAAAACAGCGGCGATGCAGAGAGCTCAGCATTTAACGGAGTCACGTGGGCATCACATGGTTGCAGATACCTTGGCACGTGATTTCCCAATAGAACGAAAAACTTGTAAGACGGCTGTTGTATGTTACTCACGTCACTTATAAAAACAGTCTGATTGAAGCGTTGATAAAAAGCTGAGCAGATTTTTTCCACTAAAACCTGATTAAAGTAAGTAGTAGTTTCATACATGTAGCAGGTTATCAGAATTTATATCTACTGGATCGATGTAGTGTAAACCGTTACAGGCGTTAACCTTTCGTGCTTCGGCGTACAGAGAGCGGTCCAGGTACGTATGGAAGCTTCCTCTGCAGCTCCAGTCCTTTGGAAATGCGTTTTGCCCTGGTCTGTTAGTTGCCAATTAACTACCGTAAGTTCTGGATAATTGCAATACAGTGCTCAACATAACCAAAATCCCGGACAAAATTATTATTTTCTATGGACACTCACCACTTATATGACATGTAAATATAGAAATTATACTCTAACAGAATATACAACCATAGGAACAAGATCACAAAAAATGTTAATATTAATATTATCTATAAATGATATAAGAATTTTACTGCAAGGATGGTTTTAAAGCCTTATATAAGAGAAATTAATTAACAATGAAATGGTTTTGAAATTAACACTCTTTGAGTTGAGGTTAGTAAGAAGTTGTTATCCCAAACTAATTACAGATATACCTTAGGGTGGGCAACTCTCATGCATCTAGTATGATGCTCACGCAAGAAATCTTACGGTAAATCAATAGTCTTCCATTGTAAACCTAAAATTAAGCGTATCAGATGCATTGGGGCAGTTTGCAAACCCTACAGACTATTCACAATGTACAAAAAAAATCTGTTACATTCATGTGTGCATACTTGTCTGGAAAAAAATCATGTCGGCAGGCTGACCAAAGTTGGCAACCCTGATTTCTATGGCAAAAGATAAAAACAGATCAAAGTAATTCTATTTTATTACATTTTTGATGAATAATGCAATAATGTTTTGTTACACTATATTTGCTATAGCTGCAGTTAAGGTTTTTGCCTGCAGACTGTGCAGACCCAGCCTATTGAAATGCTTCAAAGTGTTTCGAAACCATTTTGAAAATGCGCATTTGCCATCTCTCCAGATCACTATAGTATTCGCTGCACCCAGTCTCTCCCTCTCGCCCACGCATGCCCGCCAGCACTGCCCGGACCGGTCCCTTAAAGGAGCTGCACTGCTCTTACAGCAGGGTACTTCCATTCAACGCACGACATTCGTCAGCTTCCTGCATTTTAAAAATAAGTGCTTTAAATGCATCACCTGTTACATTCTTGTGGCTGTGAGAAAAGAACAATAAAATGTACTTAAGTAAAAGAATCCAAGCATCTGTTTGATTAGGATGACCACCTAATCCATGTCGGGGGGGGGGGTCACTATGAGCTACTTCAGGTTGTACAAACTAAGTTTAAAATTAAGGGCTCCTGTGCTTGGCTAATAATTATTCTTGTGCTTTTTAAAGTTTGTTTCCTTTATTGAAAGACTCATCCAACTGTTTCACATTAAAGTTAGTGACGCATGCATGATTACAGGAGACTGACCAATCGACACACAGCAAGAACTGGTTGCTAAAGTGAAATCCAGGTCTTTTTAATTCAAATGGTAGTGTACAAGTCCTAGCTTATAGGATCCCCCGGACATGGATTAGGTGGTCACCCTAGGGTGGATACCTAAGACACTGTTCGTCTTTTCATTGCAATGTGCTTATCATAATCCTTACCTGGATAAGCCTGCTTTCAGTAAATGAAAGCTGACCTTCCATAAAATAAAAAACCCAGAGTATTAACCTGAACTTATTTTTTTTTCTTAATTACTGTTTAATTGCAACTTGCATCCCATTGTATTTACAATGCTACCATCACATTTAGCAAATTGTACTTATAGTATTACTTGTCAAATTGCACTTTAGCAAATAGACCTAGTGGCCAGTTTATAAAGTACATACAGCTTATTTCTCCCGTTTAATTGTCATTGGCACATTTTGCATACTGAGCTCCAGTTTATAAGTGGTTTTTGAAATATTAAGTAATCCCTTATCTTCACTACTACTGAATTTCGCCAGGGTTTCAGTGTTAACTCATGTCTCAAAATTATCAGGTGAAAAAGGCTAGGGTCAGGGCTAACAACAAGTAAATGCACCATTTTTGATAACGGACTACAAATTCAGGCAGGCTCAGTGCAGCTATGAAGTCAAGTGTAGAGAACTGGGTGCATTAAGTTTCTCTGTTGAGAAACAAAAACACAGTGAGGAGGTGAGTTTTGTATAATTTTTTTTCTTCAAGTAGTGCTTTTGAATTTATGTTGATAAATGTTGAAATGATGTTGTGGCTTTCTGGCGTTGTAAAAAGGAAAAAAAATCAGCACAGTGACCATGCTCTGTCTGGATTAGGTGTTTCCCTTGCCTACTCATTTTCTTGAGTCTTACACTGCAAAATGTCAAATGATAAAATAGTTTTACAAACCACTCAAGCCTTTTCTGAATTTTAGTTGGTGGGTATGTATTTAGATTAACTTCGAAAATACAGATTCATTAAATCCATGTAGCGGTACTGGAATTAAAAAATATTGTTTGCCTTCAAACAGCATGTTAGTTTACTTTAGTGTTAGATTGCTAGTTCACTACACAGTCAAGACTAATTATTCACTGTCATGCACATGTGAATAGAAACACCTTATTTTTAATCATCCACATGGTAGTTTTATAAAACATCTGTTTTAAGTGGACATGAAACTATGGAAGAGGATTAGGGGCACCATGAAAATATTAGTTGAATTCTGCCTTTAATCTCAGAATTCTGAGTTTAGAAAAAAAGTCAGAATTCTGAGAAAGAAGTCAGAATTCTGAGAAAAAAGTCAGAATTCAAATAATATTTTCATAGTGGCCCTAATCCTCTTCCGTATGAAACACTGGATGTATTTAGCATAATTTACAAGATGGATTCCCACTCAAACTCCTTGTAGGTTTAATACTGTCAGTGAAAGTTGATTAAAAATAATAAGTAATCTAAGTTTCATTTTTCAAATAAGTGTAGTGCCATCTTGTCCTAACATAAAATGTGTCATCATGAGGTTGGTTGGCTTGGAAATCCTTCATTAGTTTGCTTTAAATTGCAGCCACTTTTTGTAAAACAAAGTCTTATTATGTCACCTTATACTAAAGCTTTCTAGTCTCATGCATCATAATCCAGTTTCATCAAAGACGTGTGATTCAAACTAGAAATTTTACTCATGTTATAATGTTTTATTAGCTCTTTGTTAATGTGATCTCATACGTCACATGTAAAGCATTGTGATTGTGATACAATGTACATATGTAATTTAAGTTTTCACCCTTTTCTGGTTTTCTGGCAACCAGCCTGAGTTGTTTGCTACTTCCTCTGTCTGCATCAAACCTTAATGTGCTGCCACCTGCAGCAAAATTTGGCTGTTATGGGCCTAGGAAGGATATAGGGAACCAGTGGCATAGGTTGCTCTTCGAAAAAGATGATAAAAACTACGAGCTTCAGGAGTCAAAGTTTCTACTCCGTCTTGCGCCTGCTGGAGCTGAAAGGTACTATACTGTACCACTTGAGTCCAACACATATGATGATGGTGACCGCTATTGGAAGATACTAGGAGAAATGAATGATACACAGAGCTAATTCCGTTTTTAGATGAAGAGCCTGACCCTAGTCATGAAAGGAGAAATGGATGATGAAAGAAAGTCTCTCCAAACCCTAAGGGAATATTATGCAGGTAAAGGAAAACCCTGAGTGATTAGGCTGTGCACAGGGTTAATGTCCTTGCAGAAGGCTGCAAATGAGAGTGTCACGGACTATATAATTCAGGCAGAGATGGCAATTACAGGTCTGGGGAATGCTGAAGAGACATTAAGCGATGGGCTCCTTATTGCAGTGCTTCTGAAAGGTTTGTTGGAGTCGTTTAAGCCATTTCTTATCCACATCATGCAAGGAGATGAAACGTTAAAGTTTACTGAGTTCAAAACCAAGTTAAGAAGTTTTGAAGATACCGAGAAGTAGTGTGGTGGCTTAGAGGACAAGGTGATGAAAGCGAATACCTTGATGCCAGGCCAAGTAGGGAATGAGGGGAACACAGGCCGGACATCACATGTTACAGCTGTGGTGAGAATTGGCACAAGAATGAGCACATGTCTGAATGAGTGTCAGAGAAAACACGCACTGTTGTGCGGAAGTCCAACATCTTGCCGACGCGGAATGAGAGACGTGAAACAAGCAGCTGAGGAAGATAGCAGAGAACACACATATGTCTTCAACGTGACTGTCAGTTAAAGGGTGTGAAACAAAAAGGGTTGATGGTCGATACAGGTCAAGACATCACACATCATCAAAGACATCTGAAAATTCAAGAGATTAAATTATACATTTTAGCCTGAAAAACATAGCCAATGGTACAAAAGAGTGGTGTAGCTCTGAAGAGAGGTGACGGCAATGTGATCCTGGTGAACAGTGACAGGAAATGAGTGAAAACAATGCTGAAGAAGATACTGTACATTCTGTTTTAACCACAGGACAGCTCTGTGAAAGCAGTGATAGACAACGGAGTCCATATCCAAATAACAATGGTGACAGAATAAAATGGAAAGGTTATACACACAGTCCCCAGGTTAAGAACATCCGACTTGTACATATGAACGAACTGCCATAAATACATTAAAAATTCAGGTTAAATACAATGGTTTGTAATAACGAACGCACACACTGCTTTATGATACTTGTGATAACATTGGGCAGCTTCAGAGGTTTGTTGGCTCGAGGTACAGTACAGTACTATATATAGTTACTATTGTTATTACTATACAATTATTGTTATGCGCTGCATTATTATTATTATTATCATTATTATTCTGTATTACCTACAAATTTGACTTACAGACAGTCTTGGGGAACAGATGTCCTTCATAACCTAGCTGGAGACTGGGAATTAATGTGCATTGAGCATTTTATTAGCTGAATTACTCGAAACTATACGTGTTTATTGTCCAAAGAAAAAAAAAAACATTTCAGGAGGATGTAGGCGCGAACGACTTCACACCAAACCTCTGGTTAAACATTTCAGGTTGTCCAGTTCTACATCTGAAATACTGGCACATACTGTAGCACCTTTTATTGGGCCAGTAATAGGCAGCTGCCGATCACCAGTTCTGACCCCAAAGCACATTGCAATTGCTCTGTACAAACTGGACGCCTGCGCCGAGTATAGAATAGTGGGAGCAACATTCGGTGTCAGCAAGACAACAGGACAACAGTCCACCGCTGTATTTGCACAGTTTGCATGTCTGTGTTTGATGTAGGAAAAACACTGCTATAACTAAATGGAAAAGGTATGTGTGAACATTTGGAAAATTTTAACATTATACAATGTTTCCATTGCCCACTTTTTAGCGTTAAAGTGCTTTTGCACATAAAATCTCTTGGATAGAATCCTGCCTGTTGTTATTAATTAAGAAAAGATTTGCACATATAGCCTGCAAGAACATAACTAGTTAAGTAATCTTTGATTAATCCATCATTGTGGTAAATGCTCAGGCTTCTCAGGACACAGTCACACTTTATGTGTATGCCATCACACTTTGATTTAAAACAAGCATACATAACGTATTATATTAAATGCAATTTAATCAGTAATAAAATCAATATTTTATGGTATTTGTTTTAATTTTACTACAAAACTGTAAGGATTATTAAACATACCCCATCTGTCAGTTGCACGATTTTTTTCAATGATCCTTCCAACAGTTCCTGTTTTCTAGCCTTAGACGTTAAGTAGGCTTGCTGTGTATGGGTCCAGTTCTGAAACAAAATTGGCTTGTAGAGACACAGCTGTAATCCTAATGTATTCTACATTAACCTGAAGGAGAAAATGGGGAGGAAGCAAGTGGAAAACTTTGGGTTAAAGAATATGTATTCATTTTTTTTGCAGGTAATACCCTGCAGAAATTAACTTCTATATTTGAGAACCAGTAATCCATACGCACCATTACTTTCTTCATTCACACTGAACAGCATAGATCATCTGTTGCAGATCTCAGAAATGAAAGGTAAGTCGCGGACTAGGAAAAGGTCTGGTGCACTGTTCTTTGATGACCAGGTCATTTTTTGTCTTTTACACTTCATTCAAGATAGTAATTCTTTCCTTTTCCAAGTCCTCTGATGTTTCTCCTTGAGGTAAGCATGGAAGGAAATTTTCTTCTGCTTTTCTAGCTTTTTGACCCTCATGCTTATTTTTTGTGAAAATTCACAGTGATTTCAGGGTGTCCAATCAGCAAAAGTTTGCAGTCTTTATCTACAGAAACTGCTTCCAATCCGCGTAGCAGGTGCAACTCCCTCCTTCCTTCAAGCATCAGTGGGCCTTTATCAGGGCCACAGCAGCCTCTTCAAGATGATTATCACTGTCATAAACTGTATAATTGCAGATTTCTTCTGCCATGCCTTCAAGGTTATCAGTTCTTTGCTTTGGTGGAAGCACAACAAGAGCACCTTCTTTGTTGAAATCCCTGTTTGCTCTCTGGAGCTGATTCTCATCACAATATAAAAAGTGAGGCACAACAAATACCTGAGGTCAAGAACTGATTTATGACTGAGAAGAAACAACCGTATCAGTGCAGCTGCCAAATGAGTCACCTAATATATCTGCTGGGCTGCTGGTTGATGATACTATGTTGGAGGGGCTAACTGGTGTTAGAAGTAATGTAGAGTATTATTGAGTGAGGTTTCAAGGATGCTGGAATTGCAAGGTGGAGTTCTTCGCGCTGTAAGAAAACTAACCCTAAACCACAGTCTTGAATTCCACTTGATGTAAGATTCATATATTAATTTCCAAAGTCTGCATCTGTGTATTGGAGCTGGAATTGCTCCTTCAATCCAAATACAGTCCTTATCTGAAGAATTAGTTCATCCAATCTAATATCCAAGTCTAAAATTCCTGATTTCAGGGTTAGTTTTCTGGCAGGGTTAATTTTCTCTAAAAGTAACTCTCAGGCAGCAGACATCTTACTCTTGATTTATTCTAGGGAACGAACAGGAGGGGCAAAAAGCGTCAGAAATTTATCAAACCGTACTTCATCTGAATACCAAGAGACATCACATTATGTTCCAACCATACAGGGGTTGGACAATGAAACTGAAACAGTGTTTGAGGTTTTCTACCTACATATGTGAGGCTTGGTGGCCAATCTTCACTGATTACACATTTCATCAGTAAGAACAGGGACAGTCACAAAACCATTTGCTGAGTCCTGTCATTTTGTCTCAACCAAAAGGACAAAAGACTCAGGTCAAAGGCATGGTGGAGCAACAAAAGGAAATTTATTAACCAGACTGAATAAAACTGGAAATAAGCTGGATCATGGGGGATCAAAATGGAGGCGAAGGCACAACGTCAGTGACAGGACTGGAGAACACAGGACTGGGAAGTATGTATGTACTTCTTTTACATGAAGTACTTTTTTTACAAGGTTAGCCTCCCAATTCTGAGTGGTGGTAATTGTCCAGTGCGTATGCAACCCAAGTAAATGATTTTTTAGTAATTTGTAGAA
>JAODJU010000095.1:17787509-17800493 GCA_026776725.1 Gnathonemus echidnorhynchus | reverse complement strand
GGGCGGGGGAGATTTGATCCAGAAAGGGCCGTTGGGTATGCAGGTTTTTCCTACAACTCCCTCATTAGATTACTAATTAGAGGACTGATTGGCTGAAGAGTCCTTACACGTGGGTTTGAATAGCTGACCAAAAGGTTATCCCAAAAACCTGCATACACCTTAGCCCTTTGCGGATAAGATTGTCCACCCCTGTTGTAGATACTATGCTTAAATTGTTCTTCACAATGCACCTTTATGCAATTAGCATGCAAATCCTGTAATTCATCCCCCTGTTTTTTTTTAACAAGATTAATCTCAGGGTTTTTCCCCTATGTCCTTGGGCAGGAAATGTAGAGATATTTGTGACAATCAATGGGGGTTTGTTGAGCCTGGAAGAATAGATATGATAAGCAATCATTTGATCAGCTGAGTCCTGTGTGCCAGTGTGAGTCCTATATTTTTGAAAGAATTTGTATGGAAAGCAACTTATTTGAAGAAGCTATGTTTTGCTTCAGACCTGATTGTCCATTTGCCCACTAAAGGCCCAAAGAATTGAACCATTTGAGGATAATGTTCAAGATAATGGTATTTTGGTAAGAGTCATGCACGAAATAGTTCAAGAAACCCATACCTGTCCTCTGCTATTTTGCAATGCAGATACGCAATTGTCTCTATATTATGAACACAAGCCAATCTGGTTCACCCTCTGGTATCAAATCTTCAATTATACTTGGGTACAATCTCAATAAATTCCAGTTCTCATTTGCATTACCTTCAATTGTCCATAAAGATGCATAGTTGCATGGAATACTATGAGGTCTGTTCACTCTATCCCTCCACTTACTGTATATGGAAACTACTGTATGGATACTTTTTGGAAATAAGCACACTAAAACAAAGTGCAAGCTCAAGTGGAACTATGCCCTCAAGTACAGTAAGTGATGTATAATATCTCGAGGGTAGCCCCAAGAAACAAGAAATTCTCTGGTAAGACATGCCATATCTTTACGCCACAGCAGAGTGTTGAACTGTCTTTTGCAGATTTAACATGAGTGTCATGTGTCTTTTGTTTGTGGGACAAAGTCACCAGACTGAACAACTATAACCTGAACTTCTGTACTGTTACCAGTACATAACCTGCAGAAGGATTCTCCAGAGAAGCTTTCAACAAAGCCTGCTATGGTATGGGCTGCTAAATCATCTGCAATGACAGACAAGACAATCCATTATCTATCAATCCAAGTCCCGAAACAAAAACACCAATTGCCTCTAAAGTAACCAAATCCTGTAAAAGTGGCTCTACATTTTTTTAATAGCCATACACCTTCAGGTAACTTGTCTTACATTATGCTGCCAAATACATATATGAAAGTGTTGAAAGTGACCCTGGTGGCAAGTTATTCAAAATCCAGTGGACACCACAATATTTGTGAGTCTTTCATCTGGTACCTAAGAGGTTACAGACCTCAAAATCAATGTATAATGACAATGATATCAACTCTTCCACAGAGAAGAAAGTATTTTATTTAAAATAAATTTTGTCTTGTATTGGACAGTATTGCTGCTTTCTATCCACTCCTGAAGTATTTTCCTGAGTACTGCAGCACTGAATAATACTCTCTAAAACAGGGATGGGCAATCTTATCCGCAAAGGGCCGGTTTTTGGGATAACCTTTACGTCAGCTGTTCAAACCCAGGTGTGAGGACTCTTCAGCCAATCAGTCCTCTAATTAGTAAAATAATTAGGGAGTTGCAGCGAAAACCCGCATACACACCGGCCCTTTGCAGATAAGATTAGCCAACCCTGCTCTAAAACATCATTGAAACTGAATAATGTCTGTAGATATATATATATATATATATATATATAGAGAGAGAGAGAGAGAGAGAGTATACTGTCTTACAATCTAGAATGAAATTCTCTTTGTAGTACTGCTTGTGCTTAAAAGCTATAGCAAGGGGACCCTCTTTACTTATGGCTTTGCCCAAAGGATTTGAATTTGACAAAGGACTTCAGCAATCTCTTTAATAACTGACTCACCAATTTGGAAATTGCAAATTCTAAAAATGTCACAAAGACTATTAGAAGTCACTGGTACCAATGCTGAACTTAATAAATAATGTAGTTCCTGAAGTTATTCATCAATGGCTGTAGTTGGAACATGAAAAATATTCCCCAGCTTCAATGAAATACAAGCAATACTACACCTTCATAAGGAAGATTATATGATTATAATATCTGGCATTATTATAATGTTTGTTAGTAATGTATATTAAAGCTTCTAAGGTTTGTTAGGGTATATATACTTATTGTTAAGGAATGAGGATTGTGTTTTCTATTTCTGTGGGTTTGAAATGTATTATAAATGTTAGTTCTAAACATACACCCTTCAAATATACACGCTACTGTCTCATGTCTTCAAAGATGTTCATTTACATGTCTGAAAGATGCTCTCTGGTTTGTAGTCTTTAATAATTAGTACCCTCTGGAACTGAAACACAAGACATATTACACCCCTCACATCTGGGGGGAGGGGGGGGGGTTGATCGAGTTAAGTGTAAAACTACATGATAACAGAAAATATGCCACATATGTTACATAAACACAATTATTAGTTACTATAATACCCTAAGTTTAAAATTGGAGCAAATGGAATATTTACAAATTAACATTGTGCTGCCAGACAACAATGAAAGTTAGAAAACAACAAAAGGTACATAATTACACTGATCAAATACATGTGAAATTATAATTCACAAAAGAACATAACCAAGAATGAAACTGGACACTGATACCTCTTTTGAGCCCATGCAGGGTTTTTAATATAAAACATAACCTGGAAAATTACCAAACCTAATGCGACCATCACCCACGAAAAAGCCTACAATGCATGTAGCTAGCTATATGGATAAAAACTAACACAAGATAATAACCAACTCAAGAATCATTACAGTAGTCCCCCCATATCCATGGGTGATGCGCCCAAGACTTACCCTGGACGACTGAAACTGCAGCAAACCATATATTGTGATTTTCACGTACATACATATGGTAAAGTTCAATATGGTAAAGGACTACTGTATTCTCTCAAATTCTTCTCTCAGTATGGTAAAGGTTCAATTCTCTCGAAATAAAGGAATTCCAATGCTTTAGCCTAGTTCTCAAGAGACAACAAAGTAATGAAAAACATCAGATATTAACAGCAGGTGTCGCTGGCCATACCACGTCATTTACTCCTAGTGTGTCCCTCTTCCCCTGGCCGCTGTGTGGCTTAATGGGTTAAACTGTCTTCCGTCATCTGGTCTTTCCTTTTGTAATGGGTTCCTTCATAGTTATATGTCACGTACAATATTGTACCTGTTCAAATAAATTATATTTTTGAACAGATGAGTTGTAAGTTGATTCATGGTGAAGTTTAAGGAAACTGGCAAACTTACCATTATTTATCAAGGTAATAAATCTAAGTAGAATCAATTTAAAAACATCAGTCCTCTTAATTTACAGAACATACAATAAGCACACAAAGAACATGAAAAGGCCACAAGAACTCAAAATTTCCAACAGGGTGAGGTTGGTCTCTAGCCAGCTTTCATCCCATGACAGAAGAGTTACATGGGTCAGAGATGCCTGCTTAGTCCATTTACCCATGTCACAGCCCAGGGGGCAGGGGAACACACTTGGAACAGAATAAACCAGGGAAATATTGGGAAACGGGATGGCCAGTGACATCTGCTGGCCAAACGGGGAGATTACAGATCGAACAGGTCAAGACAGGGACCAATCCTGATACAATACAATTCACTTATTTTATTTAGATGAACATCACATATATAACTTAACTTTCTGAGTTGTAACAATGGTAATTTTCAAGTAGAGTTTATTTTCGTTTTTAAGGCAGCAGGTGAATTTTTTTTTTAAGTTTAACAAACCTGAAATGTTTTACCGTGCACTGGGTAAGACCTGTTTTTGCCTCCAGAACTACTTCAAGGGTGCACAAGTTGTGCATTTAGAGAAGACTGTTGTTAGAGAAGAACTGTTGTTGTACTGAGCTGTAACTTTTTTCACTTCCTGTTCCTTAAACAAGTTTGGACATTCTTCTGTAATCTTTATCAATAATAAGGTGTTTTCAGCCAGATAAATGAAATTTACTAGATGATTTTGTCCATAACATTATTATCGATAAACTGTAGACACTAGTATGTGAAAATTCCAGGAATGTGGGTGTTTCATTAATGTTTGATACTAACAATCACACCACATTGCTTAGATCAGTTGTCTTGGTTAATGCAGTAAGTGTAAGTAAATGTTGAACAGTAAGTGCACTTCTTGACCCTGTATGTGTGCTGTATGTATTTAATTACAGCCGCATGATTTGCTGTGTGGAGGAAGGGACTGTTTGCATTAGCAAGCAGGTGAGCTAAATAAACTGGCCAGTGAGTGTATCTATCTAGAGAAACAACCAGTAGCAGAGCAGTTTATTGTTCATTTTCATCTATGCCCCTCCATGTGAAAGTACTTTTCCAGGCTTGCAAACTGTAATGTTTTCCATTGATTTTCACTTGTGTGTAAGTTTTAATTCCATTTAATAATTATATCCCCAAATTCTTCTGGCAGATGGCTGTAAAGAACTGGCTGCTTATCCTTCACAGTGCGTAAAGCACGCGCTAAAAGGCACCCGGGAAAATGATACCTGATTCTCTGGTCAGTGCATAATAATGTATTAACATTGTACAACGTTGCAAGTCCTTTTCAGAGTATGATATACATTATTATCTTAACATAAAATGTTTGACATAATTAAGGTTAATAAGATTAATCAATTTGTATGTTGTATCAAGTAAGATGAAGTCTTTCCCCGCTATTAACTAAGTCCAGTTAATTACAGATACAGATTTATCTCCTTGTTGCTCAACAGACATTTCAGATTAACACAGTAGTGATCGCCAAATCCACCCCACTGACCACTCTCTTTAATCCAAGTAAATCTTGCTTAGATTTAAAAGGCAGCCATCCAGTGGCTGGCAGATCCATCTAAGTAAATCTAAGTCGAGTGTTTCCTGGGTAGGTGCCCCTCTCACCCCCTACTGCTATCAAGTATGGGCAACAATAAAAGCAGTGCTCTGTCCAAGGAACTCCTGGAGGAACTCAAGCTGAACACCAAGTACAACGAAGTGGAGCTGTGTGCTTGGTACCAGACCTTCTTGAAGGAGTGCCCAAGTGGCAGGATCAGCAGGGAGCAGTTTGAGAGCATCTACGCCAGCTTTTTTCCCGACGCCAACCCAAAAGCTTATGCACAGCATGTCTTTAGGAGCTTTGACTCCAACAGTGATGGTACCCTGGATTTCAAAGAATACATGGTGGCGCTTCATCTGACGTCATCAGGGCAGACCATGCAGAAGCTGGAGTGGGCGTTTTCGCTGTATGATGTTGATAGGAATGGCATCGTAAGCAAAAACGAAATCCAGGAAATTGTGACGGTGAGTATAAAAATGTCAAAATATCATTGTGTTTTCCATTTAAATGTTTTACTGGAAAATGGATTCTTCAACCAGTACTGTGTTTTACAAACTTAAACATCAGATAAACGGGATGTGCATTTTTGGTAGATGACAGATATGGATATTATTTTCTTTATAATGTAAATTAAAAAAAAGTTTTAAAATTTATGTTGTTTTCGAAAGTCAATATTCAATATGATATCTGAAGAAGATAAAAAGAACCTTCCAGAAGAAGAAAATACACCAGAAAAAAGAGCAGATAAGATATGGGATTTATTTGGAAAAAAAGAAAATGGTAAGTTGCTTTTCATCATATTAAAACACCTCTGGGCTTACCAACTTCCTCCCACAGTCTAAAAACATTAGGTTAGGCACTGACGTCTCTAAATTTCCTAGCATGTGTGATTGTGTGTGCGAGTGTGACTGTACTGTGCTATCTTGTTATTCCATCCGCTTTGTCTAATATTCTTCCTGGTTCACAGAAATCCTTTACTGGAGAAGCGGAAGGGAAGTTGAACGGATGGAAATGTTGCACATTCATAGAATTAAGCAATGATCAAATTGAAGTTAACAATTATAAAATAATAAAAAGTCTCGTGATATGAATTTTGTGTCCACTTTGTCTTCCCAGATAAAATATCCGAAGGTGAGTTTATTCAGGGAGTCTTGGACAATAAAGAAATTCTAAGGCTGATCCAGTTTGACAAACCACAGAAAGTCCAAGAGAGGCTAAAGGAAAAGAAGCAATAGTTTCTGGAAACATTGTTTTAAGTGCATCGATGTTTTTACTATGGTTTATACTTGGATTGTTTGCATACTTTACTGATCTGTTCATCATCATACTTCTTAGATTAATTACTTAATAATCCCCAACTCTATGGAGTCTCTGATCTTATTAATAAACATTCCGCCACTCTTACAAGCTTACACTCATGTTTTGTAGTGCTGTTCGATGCTTTTTTGAATTTCTGTTGCCATTGCTTTTAAGCACTAGACCTGCTGTTCCCCTTCAGTTATATACTCTCTACTATCCAAGCAACTAAAACAATGAATACACTATTCAAAAACATGACATGGTGTGGAAAAAAATAATCAGTGATTAGTGATCAACACCAGTCCCCAACACTATAAGGTTTGGCAAAAGGCTGCATTAAAGACTCTCTCAATATGTTCCAATTTCTAGAATTTCCCCATAAACAATAAGGCCCCCGCAAGAAAGGTCGGCTATGATTTACATGTCACTGCAACCTTATATAGCACTGTTTTGCAGGTTTAGACTGAGTGGAAATTTAAAACCATGCAGCTGATGCAGTCTAGTGAGCAGTAGTACTGGCATTGCTAATCAGCATTAGCAGACATGGCAAAACTCTTCTTCTTAAAAGCAGACGCAAGTTGCAGAACAAAACAATACAAAGCAGCCATCACACAAATGAATGTTTCAGTTATAGTAAAAGAGTATTTAATTTAATTTTAACTGTATTTATTATGTTATATTTTCTTCTTGCCTGTGTTGTAAGATGAATGATGTGTGATAGGTGTCTGTAATGTGTGTCTATGGAAGAGGACTGTGCACTGCAAACCAAATCTGCCTATGTGTACAAATAAAGTAATCCGACCTGACCTGACATCAAAAATCAAATTTCATTTCGATAAGTTATCTTATCTCCAAGAAGTTAAAATGTACCTTTCTTTTTAATTTCAAATAATATTTTAAAATAGAAGTTGGTATACTTTTTTATGAGGATAAATTTAAGCCTCAGCGTCAATATGTAAAAGCCTTCACACATGCAAAGTTCCTTACTTATTCCAGACTTTGTATATAAAAGTACAATTCTAATGATGTAATGAACTTTGCAATTAGAATGAGTTTATTTCCCTGCACAGCTGGACCCCTACTGGAATGACTAAACATTTACTCAAGAGAAATCATTGCTTTCTGATAAAATCTCCATTTCCATTGTGTTCAGTGCCATTTATGACCTCATTCCAGCTGTAGTATTGGTAAAAAAAATATTGTATCTACTGCTTTTTAAGATTAAATGTGCCTTGGCATCCTTAATGTCTATTTGGACTAACCCATGTTTTTTTCGTCCAATCTAAATGTTTCCCAGAAAGGATTTTTTCTTACCTTCACTGACATGAAGTAGGATTTAATTGTCTAACAAGAATAAATCCAACACAAAGCAATTTCTTAGAAATGTGGCTAAACATCACACTGATCATGTATACATTATGATACATAAAATATAATGTGCATGACACATCACATTTATTTTTCAGGAGTCCACTAAACACAGTAAATATAATAACTGCAATACATATTCTTCTATAGAATGCTTTATGGATTTTGTATTCTAATGGTAATCCAAAATATAAGAATGTTTAAACATTAACTGAGACAGGAATGTGCAGTAAATTAACTATAAAGTATGTCCAATAAAAAGCATTTTATAAACCCAATACACTGGTTTTCCCAGGGGAGATCTTTGTTTTCTATATGGTTCTTTAAGCAGTTCATTCTGATAAAGATTTAGAGTCATAATATACTATTGAAAATAGTCACTTTGAAGAATGTCAATGGGTTATCTTTTTGTGCTTCAAAGTTATGTACATGACTAGTCCATCAGTTAGCAGGAAAGCATACAGTACCATATAAACACCATTACATAAAGCTTTTGAACCTCGTCTGATGATGAAATGTAAAATGGTTGAACATACGCTGTTTATGTTCACTGCGCCATATGTGGTAGCTGAAGAGACTAATCCAAATCAACGTATCAAGAATTTATGCCAGAAGACATCTTTGGAGGTTTGTGGATTTCAGGCTGTTAAAAACTGACTTTTATTTACACTTGACTTTGTGAGACATAAGTAATAATATTATAATAATAATATTATGAATTGCAAAATTTTTTAATAATTTACATCTGAATCATGAGACGGAAGAGCTGAGAAAATCTTGCCGCTAGGTAATCTTGCAATAAAATAACCAACTTGGATGTTAAACATCTGTACATTGGAAGGCCTGCTGCTGCAGGCCTGACTATTAGAACACGCTTTCCTCTAATACCTCCTCCATCGTATCTCCTAGTGTCATCTCACCCTCGCTGCTGGACAGGCTTCGGCGGGTATTGAATTTTGGCCTGTTAGACTGACATGGCTGGGAAAGCAACCCAGCCTGGCCTATCAGCCATAGTTGCTGAACATTAGAAGGAGCGCTGATGTCCTGTACACATTTACACTGGTCGGGGCAGTCGGCCGGCCTTCTTCTTGAGCACTTCCACATGTGTATACCCTGGAAACAGCTTTGTGCATCATAGTGGTTGGCAAACAGAAAAAGCTGCCAGCGTTTCTTGACCTCTGCCTGGACCTGGACACCAATAACCAAAAAAGGTTAAACCAGACACTGCAACACGGCAACAAATGGTTTAATATTATGGCAACATAGCCTTTCCTCTAATTTAACATGATATAAAAAGATTGAGGAATTTTAAGGAATACAAAATCAAGAGTCTTACCTCTCCATTAGCAAAACAGTATAATATAGCAACAAGAAGGCCCTAAAAAGGAATCATTATTGAGGGTGATATAGCTACATTTATTACAGCAATAGTAAAAATCTTCAGCTTCTTAAGAATAAATTATCTATGAAATTCAGCAATCTTGTAATTCTGTTCCCACCTGAGACAAAATACGGTACAATAAGCAGAGTAAGGTACAATAAATTAAAGGTGTTTGGAAGATAACGATTATCTCACCTGGAAGGAGCTCAAAGTCAAATTAATAAAGTTTCGCACATAGAGTGCCCTGTCCTCCATGGATTCATCTATAAAAAATGTGAACACCACCTCGTGGATTCCCAGCAGTGGAATAAGCACCAGTGTCGCTCTGGCTAAACTGTCCAGAAAGCAAATCATTAGGTATGTGCATGAACCACACACCGACATATTGATTCTGCAGTACCACTGGAGTGGCTTACCTGTACCTGTAGTCAGCGAATTTCACCTGGTCTGCCTTTAGCTTTGACAGCAGTAGTTTCATAATTTTTATAAATATGTAAAAAATGACCTGCAGTGAAAACATTTTTTGTTGTGTGAATGTACATACATATAATTTATATATATGTATGTATTTATATATATGTGTGTGTGTGTGTGTGTAGAAAGGGTCAATTAAATCTTTCAGTAAATCAGTATATACATTCAATGAACTCACCACCACTGATAAAGTTATGGGTCCTCTTATTATCCACCAGATCCACATGTTTTTATTGGGCCAACATCTTAAAACAAAAGCAGTAATCCGTTTCATTTGATGTATTTACAGAAATCTGTTGATAAATAATTGTCAACCCCATCATGATTCTAACCAGAATAAATGGTTAGCAGACGGACCCGTAGTTGTCAAACTTATCAGCACTTGAACAGAATTCTTAAGAAAACACTAAGAAACAGACCCCAAAGTAAATGAAGATCAGATGGACTAGTAATTTTAGTCTACTTATCTTCTTTAGACTTTTTTTAAGATATGAATGAGACTAAAAACGCTCACTTACGAAAATGTATTTTCGAAGAGACTTACGCTTGATTTTCATACAAAACTTTTGTTATGGTCCAGGGCACCACAAATGCAAAAGGAGTTCCTAAAAATAGATAGATAGATAGATAGATAGATAGATAGATAGATAGATAGATAGATAGATAGATTGATTGATTGATTGATTGATTTACATGCTTATTACATGGTATAACACACTTGATCCAACATAGGATCCAAGTCAAAATCCAGGAAAAATTCTGTAGGTAATCAGGGAAATATGATGTTCATTTGCAACTGCAATTTTTCACCAGAACTACACCAATTTCACATATTTAGCCACTCCAGAGCTTTAACATGATCACGAAATGGACGGCTGCCATGCACTCGTGAAACCTACCCCAGCCAATGAGAAGGTATCGTTTTAACAATCGTCTCTTGGTGAGTACCGCAGTGAATAATAACCTATGGAGAAATATCGCTTCCACTAAGAGCCAGAAGTAGTTTCCACCCACAAAGTAATGCATTGACACTTGACTAGCCTTACAGATAACAGAGATCTGGAAAGAACAATACATAATACCCATATTACTTCATCATAAATGATCACAACACAAAATCGTATGTTGCTTTAGCAATTAATTAAACTAAAATTACTTAATTAAATACATGATTTCCACAATAGCAATATAAATGAGAAAATGATATATCACAATACCACTGAGCTGGAATATTCCTTCCATCCTGTGTCATCAGTGGGTAGGTTAGTAAACTTAACTTGAAAAATTATTTCCTTGATCATAACTGCTGCAGCTCGAAATATGAAGGACATAAAGAGATTCATATGGATGTAGTTTCTTGTGCAGTGAAGTTTCCTGTTAAAAAAAATCTTATTTCAAATGACATCTGGTTATAGTCTGTCCGTGGCTGCTTAATTTCAATTATTTGGTCACATAAGTGTTAATATTATTTTATATGTTACTCCTTGTATTAGTCATAAAATATCATAATGTCGTGTTACTACCCCAAAGAGTGTCTTTGCAAATGTTATTATGCATTTAGAAAACTATGAAATCCCATAGCCCAAAATCTAGGTTACCTCAGCAAGCCCATAATAAAAACAGCCAGGGTCAGTGAGGACAGAGAAAGTGAGTATCCAACCATGTAGATGACACGCAATACTGTTTGATGGTGCATATAATCTTCCTGAGAGAGATAACAAAGGTCAGTACTAATCACGCAAGGATTCCCATTTACAAAGCTGGCAGGATAGGAGAAGGTCCTGCAAGTACATCAGTTACTGTACCTGTGGTTTGAAGTAATGTGGGTTGATACATTCTGATTGGTCCCTCCACACATCTGTGGAGTTTTCCAATGTGCGCCAGGTCCCACTGGAAGTGCATTCCCTGTACACCCTCGCCAGGTTACCTTAGCATAGAGATACCCGTCAGCTTGCGTCAGATTACATCTGCTCCGACGCTGCTGATCCTGTCTTTGTAGTCTTGGCAGTACTATTACTGCACAATTAGTGGCTCAGTGAACTACGGTGCAATATTTTCAAATATCTTGGTACAGCATGTGCATACAGTATATGGTTATTTACACAACAGTGTAATATGATACAGAACTTATTTACTGATGATGTTTCTCAGAGAATAAATACATTTTACAAGTAAATCGCACAAAATCATGTGCTGGGTACTGACACTGCCAGGCTGTCTGTGCCCCTCCAACACCTCTACATACACATTAAGTTTATAGTTCTCCATAGTATTTATTTAGTACAGTGTTGATTGTTGTGTCAGTTATGTCTGTTATTTATGCCTTTATGGAGGATGCTAGTAAATTTGTATTTGTGTATTTGTGTCACTTGCACAATGACAAATAAAAATCCTTGATCCTTATAAAGCTAGATTGTTCCATCTATGACATCACACCAGAAGACAACCCCAAAAAAGTCTGCAGAGGAAATCACAGCTGTAACAAAAGGGTGAGATTGTGTGGGCTGGGCTTTATAGTTTTGCTGCGACCAGCAGCAAATGATCTGCTTTTAGCCAGAAAGGCCAAGAAGTGTTCTTCATTGAGGCCAGGTAGACACAATCTATGACTGTGTGGTAGCTGAAGTTTCCCCGCTGTATCACAAATCACAGAAGAGGGCATATGGTTAACATTAAAACTATATTCAGTGACTGAAATATCCACACTATAACTAAATATATATTGAGATGGTATTAAATAATACAAAAGAATCATGAATTAAAATAGATTGCTGTAATTTATGTACTGGGATTAGTCAGGCACTACAGTGGCAATCGCATTGTACACTTTCCTAACGTTCTGCAAAACAAATCAATCATCTACTCTTCTGTGTTATGGGGATGTGATAGTTGTGCACTCTTGCACTGTTGATAGAACATGTTTTCCTGGAGGTTTGCATGTGTGTAATAATTTACTTATTTTTTAACTTTGTGGATAAAATGATGTTGACTATTCCTGGTATATAATTAACAAAGGAAACTAGATTATCTTGGCCACAGGAAATTAGAATTCAAATTAAATGAGTATTAAATGGAGTCTTATGTCACTATGATTTTCATTGGTTAAACGCAAGATGAATTTACAGCCTGGGACAAAGAGAGGTTTGATAGTCTATGTAAGTTTTATGCCTCTAGAATCATTCTCTCAAGCAAGGTTTGACAACCAGCAATGCCACTTTCTATTCTGAAGAAAAATGGAATGGTATTCTCTCCAAATAAATGAGATATAATATCAAAGTCCCTTTCCTCTCCACCTTTGCAATAACCTTCAAAGATTAAATTTGTTACTCTGCCATCTTCCTCTAATAGCAGTGATGTTCAGTAGCAGAAGCAAGTCCAATAAGATTCATATTTATAAGCCTGATCCTATTTTAGCAATTTTGGGAACTTCTGAGGAACTGAACACTTTTTCAAGCCATCAGCAGCAATCCTT
>JAODJU010000095.1:17750140-17768144 GCA_026776725.1 Gnathonemus echidnorhynchus | reverse complement strand
CTCTTCCTCGTGTTCGTCCGTCCCGAGCTTCTTCGTTGGACTGATTACCTGGCTACCGACTCTCGCACCCGCACAACAACTACGATCCTTGCCTGCCGATTTTAAACTTGTCTGCCTGTCTGTCATTCAAAGGATTAAAGTTCTGTCATCCTTGCAGTCCTGGGTCCGCGCCTCTTTCTCCCTCCCCTTCTCTGACAATTATATTATTAACAACAATTTGCTTATTTTGGAGAAAAAAAATATGTCAATACTATGTATAATGAGAAGAGGAACCCTATTGAGGAAGTTGAATTGTGACATTGTGCATTCACATCTGTCACTCTAAATGTACAGTAGACAGCTCATATATTGTAATACACACACACACAAGCACAAAGTGCTTATTTTCCACTCCATCTAACCTCATCTTTTGGACTATGGGAGGAAACCATAATACCTAAAATCACCTTCTGCAAGCACATGCAAGCTAAACGTACATCGAGCTCATAGGCTGGGAATCCATCCACAGCCTCGCAAGGTCAGCATTACCCACTGAGTCAACATGGTACTCCCCATTTATACCTAGAACATGTAAATTTAGTATTAAGAATTTTAAGTATTTAATGTGTGTATACTGTACATGCCCAGTTACGGACTGTGATACTGTCCATGCTGAGCCCCAGCCTTGTGCCATACGTTGCCTGGCATTGGTTTAAGACTCCTCTACAACAATAGCCAGGGTATGCAGTTACAAAAGGATATATGAATGGATAGAACTTGAGACATTTTGCTAGTACCCACCTGGGCTAGTTCATGTGGGTGGGTGACCTTAATATCCAGTGTATAAGGGGTTCATTGTATATTTCATTATTTTAGATGCCATTGTGTAGCAGTAGTTTTCAAACAGCTGATATGTGCTCATCGGGTCACTTGCTGTAACATAAAAATACACGATCGATGTTTGAATTCTGGGCACATCTTCCCATCTTTCACTAGCTTTCCTCTGAAGGCCATTCATAAATCGAGCGCGTGATGGTAAAAATCTCATCTATACCTGCTCGCTCAAAGCCTGGCCGGGACATGAAGTGCAGCAGCAGGGAGACAGATATCAGCTGCAGCTTTACACCATGACTGAGGCTCCAGCTAGGGACAAGTGACAAAGACACATGAAGACTATTCAGATTTCAGAAGCACGAGCGTACATATCCCTGGGTAGCCGGAGCCATATTTATCACGCCAGTGCCACTATGCAGTCCCAGGACAGCAAACAGGGTCATGTAATACGGATGGATGGCAGGATGGAATTAGAAGCTTTTTTGGGGGAAAGATGAGGAGATGGGTAAAAAAAAAAAGCTGGCAGTTGGAATGAAAAGCCCAAGGGTAGATGCACAAGAAAACCACATGGCTGCCAGGTCACAGAAAGGGCTGCAGGGTAAAAGGCTGGACATCAAGGTCTAAGTATCTTTTCTGGGGTGGAAGGAAACACTACTCAGCTTTATATAATGACTTGCAATAAGGGGGGTGGCCTGGCAGCTCAGTGGGGGCACCTCACAGCCCAAAGACATGCTGTTAGATGAACTGCAAATTCCCCACAGAGTATGTATGCGGATGTGTCCTATGCTGTCGTGGACAAGGATCCAGGAAGCTCTGTGACCTTGTGCTGGAAAGGCTGTTAGAAGACGGATGGACTTGTTATAAGGCCCTGCTGACCCGAATAATCCTGCTCACCACTTTTCCAAAACTTTTTTTAAAAAAACCTGTTAACTTGGAGTTCATCAGCAGAATTTTGATTTTGATTGTATTCTGACTTCAACCAGTAGTTACTTGATTGAATGAAGGTATGGAAATTAAGACACTTTCAATATGTGTTACTTTTTTATAGCAAGGTGCTTTCATTTACTGTTTCTTCACACACTTGTATTGCTGTATTTGTTTATTGCAAATTTTCTCAGCATGCATATTCAAGGATTTTGCAGGACAAAGAGCTGCTGCTTTCAACATTTTTTAAATAACCCCACTCTCCCCCCCCCCACATCGTGGCACTGGGGTTATTTCATACTTACAAAGATAATGTGATGTAAGATTGAAGATCAAACCGTATCATTACGTTTCTGTGGGTTTAGCAACAAGCACGGCATCTAATTTTTCCATTTTGTTCTTTTTGTTCTTGTTATGTGGCCAGACCCGCCGTACAAACTGTGCATCATTAGTACTCTTAAGTACACCATTTATTTTATGTGCTAACCTTTATTCAAAGGCTTTGCCTCTGCTAAGTGGTAACCTTGGGTACAAAAAATAATGCAATTGAAATGGAAATCTTCTGGGTTGTATTATTTTTATGAATCCCTTTGTTTATTTTATTATGCTGAAAATATCAGGCCAAAACATCAAAACAGAATAGTGATTGTTCTCACAGCACTCTCTACTTTTCTCTTAGCTGTTTATGCAGAAGTGAAGTCTGAAAGGAACACACGAAAGGTATTATGTAATATCTTCTACTGAACATCACAGAAACGTTGTTCTTTCCTAGAAGTCAGAATAAGCCTTTACCTGGTATCTGAAACATTCTGTTTAGTGTGTCCCAGTTAGAATAAAAGACCTTTACAGAAGAATCCAGACATATTTCCCTATGCCTTGTTATGGGTTCAGATCTCATTTGGGTCTCAGTAATATGGGCCGGAAAACACTGTAACAAAGTATAATTCAAAATATAACAATGAGATTGAGCAGCTTGAATTGTCTCCCTGAATAGATCTCCAACTTGCAATAGAGCAGAAGAAATGAATTATACATGGAGGACAGCAGGTTTGAGGGTGGGGCTCACTGGGTGTGTTTAGGAAATCTCATTATGAATATATTTCCGGCTTAGCAAAATAATAATGTTCGCTGCCAGAAATTGCTCTGGCTCCCACGTAAATTCTACTTGCTATTTTTTGAGTATCTGACTAACTAATAGCAGCTGTAGGCCCAGAATCAATCAGCTGTTGGCGATGGATTTATTAGTCTCAGGGAATGATGCACAGGATGCTGCTCAGGTATCAAAACCACAAAATTATGTGGCAGGATATACTGTAAGAGCCATCGGAATCTCGTAATACGCCAGCATGCCGGCATTAAAATCTGACAGCACATCTGTCTAAGGAGTGCAGATAAGTCCCTCTGGCTGCTCGAAGAAAAGCATGTGGGTTTGGTTATTGTGTCACACTGCCATGGTTGAAGTGCTCTTCCTTCATGTTTCACTCTCAGGGAGGCAGGTAAACTCAGGTGTAACCCTCGGAACCTTTGTAACAGCACAGCCTCTTGCAAGGATCCCTGATCAAAAATTTACCAGATGCTGTTATGCAGACGTTCAGTTCAGTTTGAGATGTTAGCAGCCACAACATCACACGGAATAATCAGACAGGTCACATGCTTTGCTTTTTTTTGTGTGTTGAGTATCTATGTTGGATTCCCATGTACAGTATGATGCAGAGGCCAGGTTGGTGCTTTTGGTAACAATTTACTTGAGGGGGCACTAATAATGTAGTAGTACACCAGTAACCAGTATCTAAGTATTAGTTACATACTGAATATAGTTCATATATTTCATGCAGGAACTGTATTAGTTCATAATTTGTCCTTGAGTAGTTACTGTGTTTTCTGACCTTATGGTCATTTGGATTACAAAAGGTGTCTTTGAATGGTGTCATTTTAAAACTGTGTGCTTTATGCACCTGTCAAGCTGGACAGTACTGCTGAATAAACGGATCATTTCCTCAGATGATAAGAAAAGACTTTCTTGAATATTTTGCCAGCATTGTGTATGGCATTGTGTCTCTGTCTCTGCCAGTGGCTGCCCACCATATCCCACTACAGAATCCAGAACCGACAGTCAAAAATTTAGTGGCAACTAGTATTAAAAAGCCAGCATGCAGCTTTGAAAGCTTGATAAACAGCTTGTAAAAGGGTATAACCTCAGAGGCCTGCAGAGTGGCAGAGGTAGTGATGGAGTGGATGCATTGTCATATCGCAACCTTCCCGAATTCCATCACGTCTAGGAGAGAAGAAAAGCAATAAATGATACATTGTGAGCACAGCTGTCAGCCCTTCTAATGGAAGACCTAAGGAGGCACCAGACACCATGACCTGTAGCAGTGCTGCCAAACCCAAGGAGATACCACATCCACTGCCCTGTTTAAGTAGAACAATGCATTTTTTTAATGAGGCTAACAAATGAATGAATGTTTTAAAGTTCATTTCAATGATTTAAGTATATATATACTTGCAGAAAAAAGACTCAGCTGCTGATCTGACAGAGTATTATATTATTTTCATAATCCATAGTGTTAGCCATCAGGTTTTCTTCTGAATCCCCCTCACCGACAGTGGGGCAGGACCTGGGATAATCTCACCGGATACTTTTAGAATTACCTCCACTGCTGATTACTTTTCACGTAAGTACTTCCTATTGCTAACCTACTACTAAATTTCACTAGGATCATCTCAGCAGTCTGTAATTTCATTCTGTCTTTTGGAGCTTTGATGAATGATAAATGACATTTCTAAAGTCAGATGTATCTATTGAAGAAACCGTAACTCTAAGGTTATAAATAATCCAGCACCCAAACAACTTCTTCGCTGCTATCTGTTCCCACACGAGTTTAATCGTAAGAACTGTAAATCTAGTGAGTGGAAAATACGTAATACATCCTAAAGTATGGATTGTCACAAAGTAATATGAATGAATGCATAGTATCCTCAAGTCAAGCATACAAATAGTAACAGTCCTTCGAAGCACTGGATATTACTGTATTATAAAACTGCCTCCATGTTTCACTAAACTGCCTGTAACATTCCATGCATTTATTAATTGTTAAAAACCAGCACTTGACTAATAGTTTGTCAGAATTGTGGGTATCCTACACCTTGTACAATATGCCTACCATATTCCTGCCTCAGTCACCATGGCAACGCTTTTCATGGAGAGGTTTGTATGAACAGCACTTGGCATTGGGTGATTACAAAGGAGCCATCATAAATTAATCACATCTCACAAGGTTAATTTCGATAACATTTTGCATCATGCCCTGTAACACCCCTCTGTCTATGTTATTTCACCGCTTTTAATTTTACTTTTTAAATAATTGAGGTTAAAAGCATATGTTACAAAGTGAATTAATTGTGCTGATGAACTTCACAACAACAGCTGAGAAATCAACATGCCAAATGAAATGAGAAGAACAGTACAGTTCTAAAAGAGAACAAAACTGGAGTAAAATGAATGACTGCTCTAAAAATAGTACTTTAGTAAGTAGTAATGTAAAAAAAAAATCTAATGTTTCCTTTGGCATCTATCAGAATAATACTTAATACTTCACAAGGTCTGTCAGCTTTAGCCGTTCAACCCCCCCTCCCCATACGGAACGCCCATGTTCATCCTGCCTTTCCCTTACTGACATTTCCTGTTTAATTTCCAGAGCAGCTCTTAAGAGCGCTGTCCCGAGTGCATTTTCCCCGCTGTCATCTGCTTCCTATCCCACTCTCAAGATACACTGGAGCAGAAGATTATGGACTGTGGCTGTTCATTGCTGCATTTATATCAGAACTGACTTCTGAGCCTTTTGGCATCAATTTAAGGTAGACTCCACACAGCAGACAGAACAAACATCCAGTGGCCAAGGAATGAGCAATGCCAAAATAAATAAGCATTTTAAAGCTTTCTGAACAAGCTTTTTTCAAATATACTTATTAGCACACGGAAGGTATATAGAGTTCCTTTGCAAAGACATGTACGTGCAACTACTACATAAAATAAATTTATTTTTTAAACACAGAAAAATATATATAAACCAGTATGGAAACTCCTGGCTAGTTATGTGACAGTGTGTGTAATTAGTATAATAACTGTGTGAATGCTTAATATCAACAGTCTTTAGAGGAAGTTGTGTTTTCTGTTGTTGTTACATCATAGCATTCTTATTGAAGTACAGATTTTTATCTGTGAAAATGAATACATTTCCCACAGAAATAAGCATATTTAAAATGTATATTTCAAAAGTATTTACAAAAATAATAACAGAGTCCTGAGAGAACTTCTGTCAAGGTTTTGCCCCTAAACTCACAATATACAATCAAAAATATTGGCACTTGTGTCTCACTTTCAGAAAATGCATCACCTCTCCCAGAAAATTCTTGCAGTTACAAAAGCTTTGGTATCCACATGCTTACATCCTTTGTTTTTATTGGAAGAACACAAAATAGCAGAGGAAAAAAAATCAAGTCTGACATAATTTCACACAGAACTCCTGAAATGGACTGGGCAATATTATTGGCTTCCTCAGCTTAACATTTGGTAGGACACCCTTTGGAAGCAATAACTGAAATCAGTCACTTCCTGTAACCATGAATGAGTTTCTTACACCTCTCTACTGGAATTTTGGAGCACTCTTCTTTCCAACTGCTCCAGGTCTCTCAGATTTGAAAGGCACCTTCTCCCAACTGCTGTTTTAAGATATCTCCTGCTGGAAGAGGCATAACCTCTGACAGAGACCCAGCTTTCTGACGCTGGGTCCTACATCGTGTTTCAAAAGTCTTTGGTTGTCTGCAGATTTCATTATGCCATGCACATAGTCAAGGCATCTAGTGCCAGAAGCAACAAAGCAACCTCAAAATATCTGTGAACCTCCACCATGTCTGTAAGGACCACATTCTTCTCTTTGAATGTCTCATTTGCTTGAAGTGGCACCAATAATTTTGTCCAGTCTGTTTCAGGAATTCTGTGTGGTGTGATGTTCAGTTTAACTTTTTTTTTCTCTGCTTTTTTGTTCTGTTTCAGTGCAAACAACATGTCAATACCAAAGCATTTGTAATTGCAACAATTTTCTGGGAGAAGTGATCTATTTTCTGAAGGGAGTCAAGGGTGCCAATATTTTTGATCGTGGCTGTATCTCACTTTGTAGAGCAACAAGTCTTAATACATTCCAATTTATTAATCTGAAGCAAACACGTGATGGGTCTATCCAAACTCCAATAACTGCCACCAGAACAAAGATGGCTTCCCATCCTGATAAACAGATAGTGGGTCACAGCTGCACCCTTGGAACCAATCACAAATATACTCACTCAGAATAAGACACACCAGCATCTGGCAATCAGCGGGGAACATTTCTGACGGGTTCATCAGATGTTTCAGCCACGGAGCACGAGACAAGCGAATAGGGAACCTTATTCATCAATGCTCTCAAAACCTGAAATTGCTTTCTACTCTTCTTTCTGATAGACTTTGAGTAATTCTCCTTCACATTATGCAGAACAGCATTAAGATAGGACCATGCACAAATAGTGTGACACTGCCCTTAACACGTCTTAGTCTGAAGAACTATCATTGGTAGCATTACTGTAGAAGCTTTTCTGTTTGGCTTTTTACTAACTGGTATCATCCATTTTTCAGTGCTTAAAACAAAATCCATCCATCTCACATAATTTGCTGTTGCAATTTGTTGGTAACTTTCACAAGCTCCATAAAGCAACAGTTGCTGTAGTAAAAAAAAAAAAAAAAAGTTGCTTGATTGATTACTGCTGATTGGAGTTTTTTCATACAGATGTAGACACTTTTTCAATTAAAAATACTTACATATATTCTTAAATCTAATTGGTTACAAATATGCCACGGTCGACACCCTACCAACACCATTAAAATGTGTTGCCAAAAAAATATTGCATAAACAAATTTGTTTAGAATCTCTTCAAACCTCCAATGATGACTTACTAAATATCGTAAATGGTAAAATGAAAAGTATTGCTGGTATGTAATTTATTCCATCAGATATAAGTAGCAGTGTGCTGAAAATTGTAATTAAGTGAGTCTAAGAATAGTTAGGGATTATATCAATAAAAATAGTATGGCACCAGATCATAGCAAAGCTTTTTCAAAGAAAAACAAAGAGGAAAGTGTGAAGTTTTTTCCACTGTGTAGGCAACCTTTTCGATTCTTGGAATGAACTCTCCCATTCTTCAGGTTTATTGAGCACTAAACTGCCACTGGGACTATTTTCTGTTGATCAAAAAGGTAATTTTCTTAATTATGCAATTGTCTGTAAATAGCCTCTAAGAAAACTCAGTGCATTACAAACATAAGGGCCCTATTAAGACGAAAACCAGTTACAGCTCTGTCTACACTATCCCAGAATTCAAAGGGATATCGATTTTCCATACTTCAGTTGGCAGTGGATGAAACAGCAATTGCTTTCTGTATGGTTTGAAGCAGTAAAAGGCTATCCTTTCCTCACTCAAAGCATGATTTTGCTAGGGTATGTTACTAAGTACAGCATTTTGATTTTCTATGACTACCATGAAAATAAAGTTCTCAGTAAGGTATGTGGCCTCAAACAGCAGCATTAAGTGAGTGTGCTTTATTACCTATATAAAGACCATTCATTATAAGTGATGGTTAGGATACATAATAATCCAGTAACAGGTTCAGTTTAATTTGTATATTGAGTATATAACCAACATAACATATATAGCTACCATAACCACCCACCCATCTTCCAGCTGCTTATGTTAAGCTGGGTAAACACCAAGCCGGCACAAAAATCTAGTGTCAACCAAGCTCCTGTTGGCTCCCAGCCCCATCCATTGATCTTGAAAATTTACCCTGGAACACACTTGCATGATCAGAGGTGGCGATTCACTTACAGCACAATCAGGGAGGTCAGTTTCACCACCTATAGCACAAACACCAATTCAACATTATCAATTGGCTAAAACAGTGTCAAGGGGGACCGACTCTTATCGATCCTCACCAACAGCCGGAAGGCTTCCGACCGCCAAAAACCAGCTGGGTGTGTTCCAGGTTTTAGTCAGGGATATGGGATGCCTCGAGCCTGTAACCAGGCAGCACAAGGCATAAGGCAAGGGTATACCAGTCCATCATAGGGTGTTCACACAATACCCCATAAGCAAGTTACAGTCAACAGTTGGGCGTAAATGCATGTCTTGGGACTGTAGAAGGAATACTGTGTGACATGGAAGAACATACAAACTCAACACAAAGCAGATATAGGATTCAAACCCTCAACCTTGGGGGTGTGAGGTGTAATTCCTTTTTATTACTTATATTCAGTTATTAGTTATATGTAAAGATATAATACTCTATATTTCCTTCAGCTGTGACCAGGATAAGTTGTTGATGGTGGATATATTTATACAGTGATCCCCAGCCTATCACGGAAGTTATGTTCCAGACCCATCAGCGATAGGTGAAAATCCATGATATAGAAAGACCATATAATTTTTTAAAAATATAGTTTAAGCCTTAAAATACCCCCTTAATTTAAAAGCAATAGGTGAAAATCCGCGATATAGAAAGACCATATGAATAAATACTTTTTAAAATAGTTTTAACTGCGATATAGCGGGGAATCACTGTATGTATGTACTAGAAAAGAAGGTATGAAATGATGGATGGATGGATGGATGGATGGATGGAATATATGAAAACATTTGTTGAAAATGGGAAGGAACTGGCAAGTAATAAAGGGAGCCATTCCATTCTTTTTACAAGTGGATTCAATTTAAGACGTGAGTAAAAAAAGCTTTCTATTTAAAATCTGTCAAACATACATGATACAGTCAAACATATAAAGCTACAATAAAAGTTAAGAAATTATTTTATGATTTTGCAGCTAATATCAGTTGTTATAGTAAACACTGGACTTTCATTTATTTCAGTGTTTCCTAACCCAGTCCTTTGGGACCCCCAGACAGTCCATGTTTTTGCTATCAGGAGTGGAAAAGGAGCAAAACTGTGGACTGTCTGGCAGGGACCTAGGAGGGAGCAAAAATGTGGACTGTCTGACAGGGACCTAGGAGGGAGCAGAAATGTGGACTGTCTGACAGGAAGATGGGAGGGAGCAGAAATGTGGACTGTATGAGGATCCCAGAGGACCGAGTTGGGAAACACTGCTTTAATTAATATTTAACCCTGCAGTGTATATGTGATTAAGAAAAATTAATGGGTAATAATTAAATCAGTGCTACTCAACCTGGTCCTCGGGGACCTCCAGAAGGTCCTGGTCCTGGTCCAGAAGGTCCACGTTTTAGCTCTGTTCCAGCTCCCTGCCAAACGTGGAATGTCTGGGGATCCCTGAGGACCATTTTGAGAAACACTGAATTAAATCTTTGTTAATCAGTTTTTAGGGAGCTGTTTAATTGCATCATATTTTCACGTTGCAATATATAGTGCTGTACTTAATGTCAAGCTGGTGGCGAAGAGAACAAGACAAATAGCCAAAAAATAAATAGCTCTCTTTTATGACCTGGCTGCTGCCTGCAATTATTGCAGCATCAAGGCCTCTGATGAAAGTGTGAATATAAAATATCTGGAACTTGCATCATAGCTACAAACTTGTCTAACTACTGCTCTACTACAATGTAAATCTGGCATGCTTGGAAAGCATTTATCATAATGCAACTCAGTTGAGTAACGGTTGTGTAGCTGCTGAGAGGGACCTGTGAAGATATTATTTTGCTACTATTGATAGAATAAAATCTGCACTATATAAAACACGTAAAGGAAGAGTGTTTTAAGTGTAACTGCTGTTTTTTTATACTGTATGCCTACAGTTTGCGATAGTATATTATCTAGTGATTTTCAATTGTTCTTCATTTTGCTACGGCTATGCAATTTGCTATGCAACAATATGCAACCATGGAATCAGGTTCAGGGTAAACAGATTTCTGTGAGCTGACCCAACTTTAAAAAATTTCTGTCTGCGATCAATTAAAACCCATCTTTTCTAATTTTTTATATTATGCCCACATTTTTGACTAATTAACCATGAGGAATTCATCATATTGGTATGATCTTCTGTGGAGCATTTTGTATGTTGATATTTGAGGGAAGATTCCTTTCTAGATGACATTTTCAGGGGCTGATTCTGTGACTGTTAAGCTTGTTAAACAATGTTACTTCATTTCATTATTTCATGTATGCTGATGTTTCTGAACAGCTTGTAAACTTGTAAGCCATTGCACTGTTTGTCATTGTCTGTTAACTAGACCCTCTTCTCCAGAAGGACAATCAAGGACATGATACAACAGCCATTAAATTTTAAATATCAAGGCATAAAAGCTTATGTATGTCTAAATTTCTCATGCATAAGTAAAACATGAAGCTGATTCTGAAGCGGCGAAGCTGTGTGAGATGTTAATTGCTAAGTCTGATAATTAACAATAATGTAATCTCACAAAGAGCTGTGAGCTGTTGGTGATGCAGTTAGATTTCCTGTTTTCAGCATGGAAGACCAGGACTGCCCCCACTGAAATCATTACATTTTATTATGCTCTCTCCTAAGGTATACTCAGTCCCTTTTGCTGAATCCAAGGGAGTGTAGTGATTAAGTAAACTGCAATATATTTAACAAAACAACACTTCCCCATCTCAGGGACCCTGCATATATAGACATCCCCAGACATGACGATTGTGTTGTGCTTTTTCCCTCTTGAAAAGCCATCAAGACATTTGCTTCGATATTTCAATAACTCTCCATTGCAGTTTGCATTTCTGCCTGTGTTTTGCATTATTCAGAAAAGAATGTTAGTATTATATGCGGACAAAAAGTATGGAGAGCCTGTTTTGTGGTGCGATTTTTTGTTTTTACCTCCAAAGTGATGTATAGTCTTTTAATTAAAAAGAATGTTCATGTCCAGTGGCTGCCCTGGCACACCAAGAGTTCCTTTACCACAAATCATGCCGGCCTCAAGTGGTGGATTGCATAATTATTAAACAATGTACTGATGTACTGCCATTCAAGGACATTAATATTTTTGAGTGTACATTAATATAAAGGATCTTATACTCAATGGAATTACAGTGGTAGAATATTTCAGTATTTTTAAGGTCTCTCTGGAGGTTAATCAAGTTTTTCTCTGTGACTTATAGTATATGGAATTTACAATTTTGCTGAAATTTTTAGTGAAAATTCCAATAGCATCATCCTCACTGCTTGTTCACTGCTTTTAACTGCCTCCAGAAAACATGTCAAAAGGAAGAATTCATTAGCTGGCCTAGTCTTTATGGTAACCCTTGTCTTGTCCGCAACCAACTATTCATGAAATTTACATGAAAACTTACATTCTGTTGCATCATTTTTTAATTGAATAGTTTCTGGTTACAAAGCATGCACAGTAAAAAGGGATAAATGTTACTTGTGCCCTGTTGCATAGAAGCGTTTCCAGTCTATGTACTTATACTTATCAAATGAGGAAACTACAGTATTCACTATTCCAAATATTTCTATGTAGTGTACCAGTTCACATGTTAGGTTTTTCTTTCATACAAATGTATTACTATTTACGAGACCTACAACAGCACAAAATGAAAGGCTATCGACATGCACCAACCGACCTAATATACAGTCACACATTATATGCATAATTTGTGCATGCATTGGCACAAATTCACATTGCATGGATTGAAACTGTAGCAACGTTTTAGAGATTTAGGGGCAGGACAAAGAAAGTTATTTATTAATTTACTGGGGTTATACATTCAGCCGTTTCCACTGGATGGTTTCTGTGTGATATTTCACATCGGGATTGATAACTACCAGATATTGTTAGTGATGCAGTAATCCTGCCAGAGGCCAGAAGCTATAGTAAAACACTGACTGGTATTTACATGTACTTGACAATACATTTACACTAAGAACATACATGTGTCATCCTGATTGACATAAGATTCTGGAATGCTTTTGGGTTCCAGCAGGATTATATTTTGAGCTGTCTGCAGTGGTTCCCTAGTTATGCAAAGTTCTCACCAGCAAGGTTCAACCTAATGCCCCCGTCAAAACAGCTCCACATGAAAAGGAATCTCTTCCAAAGAAAACCTCCAAGAGCCCCAAATTCTGCAGAGAGAAGGGGCTCATTAAAACAAAAAAACCCCAAAATGAGATTCTCTTTGTGCTAGGATTGCCGATGCTCCTGTAGACAGTTTTTCCCCCCACTGTTTTGAACAATTCTTTCTGCACGTTGAGGGCTCCACTTTTAAGTGTAGTTTCCACACCAGACGTCATACAAAAAAAGGACACATTGGGATAGTTGTTAAAGCTGTGAAGACCCATCCTTCTCGAACAGTCAAAGAAATGATTTAATATAAATGAGTTCCGCCATTGGTGGAGACTTTCACGAGAAGGACTTCTCACTCCTCCACATTCAGCGGTGGAGATTTCAGGTCCAGAAAGTTAAATCCAGACCAAGATTTTGTTTCAACCAGCCAGTTGAAAATAAAGAGTCACAGTCACAGAGTACTCAAATGGTTGGTTGAAACAAAATCTTGGTCTGGATTTTTACTTTCTGGACCTGAAATCTCCACCTCTGTCTACATTAGGGAATTGCATATTCAAACTGAATGCACCATTTGATCGAGAAACGGCTGCCGGAATAACAATTTAAAGTAAAAAATCCTATCCAATTTACTTATGGTGAGCATATTAAAAACTGTGAAATAATACATGTTACCTTGTGGAATGTGATCTGGTACTGGTCCATGTTTTAACCAGGCGGTGTAAAATATTTAGTGAGATTATTGCTTTTTAATCTCATATGCCTGGCTCAGCTGCATTGTTTAGGTGGATTGATTTTGTGCTAAGCTTAGTATACTTAGCTTTTGTGAAACATTTCATGACTGTTTCTCAATAAGCTTCATGGAAAAATCACCATTGCTACTTGGTGGGTTATTTAAATTCATTAAACACACAAGTCATCATCTCAAATGGCAAAGCTCAGCAATACACACTGTGTCTAAAAACTGGGGTTGTAGTTTTTATAAAAAAAAAAAAAAAAACAAAGAAATCTATAGTTAATTTGGATAGTTGTATAATAGCAGGTGCAGGATCCTGAAGAACCAGGCAGATGCCCTGCAGAAGGAGAGCTGTCAGGAGGCAACTTCAAATTGACACTAAAAATGATATCAAATTTACACATTACAGAATTAAAACAGAGAACCGTTTCGAATGGAAAAATTGTACAGTCAAAAAAAAATTAAAAATCAGAAGCAATTCTGAGAAATGGACCATGAAACTCTTTTACATTAAAACAATTAACTAAAGTAATAAATAAGGCAAGCTATAAAATGAGGAAGGTATTTAAGTAATTAAACGCTAGATTACAAGTGAAGGATTTTGTGAACTTTATGCTCTATATATTTGATTTGTCGCTTCTGTGGAGTCTATTATTTGTAATAACATTAATATCCTAGGCAGCATCAGATTTCAAGTTTTTGAAGTTTATTTGCCACATACACAATCATACACTTTACATCTGTGTCGGTAAATGATTTTTCACCTGCTTTCTGGATTGTACTGATGAGAATATTCAATACAATGGAAAACAAAATAGTGTATAAAGATAAAAATAAATGAGAGTAAAATAATACAAAATGACTACAAATTAGACAAGGGTAGAGAGCAGTATATCAGCAGTAGTAGAATGATATGGATTACATATCTGCTCACACACAGTATGGGCAAATAGAGGCACCATTTAGCCTAACTGCATGTCTTTGGATGGTGTTATGCTGGCCACACGACAGGGGGAGATCCTTCCAGCTTCACACCCCCACAGAGCGGAGGCAGGATCCCAGCCCCTCCCCCCTTGCGGTGTGAGGCCGCAGTGCTATGGGCTGAGCCCCCGAGTCACCGTGGTTTAACAGCTTTACTGATGAAATTCATGAGCACAGCAGCTACCTCCTTTTCACACTTGATACTGTTACGTTTCAGTTACAAATTAAATTCCTTATGACTGCCAACCTTCTTCTTCCGATCTGCAGTGAGATTTCTAGCCTGAACCTGGGAATACATTAGATCGCTGTATTTTCTATGAGCCAGTGGAGCATTTTGTCCCCTGTCACATGTTTTGACTACTATAAACTGAATTTCTGATTTTTTGTTTTGTTTTGTTGAGTAGCTGTATTTGCCTTACTGTACAGATAATGTTTTCAATGACGGATGTATATGTCATCTACATATACCTAAGTTGTCAATTGTTTTGGGACCTTTATGGTTAATGCCATTAATTCTGACATAAACATTTATGGATCCTTCAACAAAATGGAAATTTTGCAACAGATAATTAAACAGGTACAGGTACCTATGCATGTCACGCTAGATGCGTGAGAGTTGGCAGCACTGCACGATTATTACATTGTACATGTTGCCCAGATAGCCACAGTAAACTGCTGAAATGCCATTTATCATACCAGCGGTTTGCTTGCTACTAGCTAGGACTTTTCTGAACAGTATTACTCAGCACTTTAAAGCAATCCCTTTACAAAATTGGGTTTACCACATCTAAGGTAAGGAGCGTACACTGATTACCGTACATACCACACAACCAATCACCTCAGGGATGAGAACCTGAGTGCAGTGGGTGATACCTCCGCACCAGACTAGTCCAAATAGACCAGCATGAGATGTGTTCCGGTGGCTGGGGTGCCAATCGTGCTACCAAACCCCATATTTTTCCCTGTAAGCTGGAGGACCATCTTATAGGGCTGGATGTAGATTAACATTGTACCCAGGATGATGCAATTGCAGGTTAAGGGCCTTGCTCAAGGGCCCAACGGAGTAGAATCACTCAGGGCATTCACTGGATTTGACCCAGCAACCTTTCAGTTATTGGCACAGAGCCCTAGCCTCAGAGCCACCACCGCATCCTGATCATTTAGGGTCTAAACTAAAGGGAAAAAATCTAAATGGGATACAAACCTGTATTATCGAATAAAGAAGACATGGGACAGCCATGAATGTTTCTTTGTTGCATTCTTTGTTGCTTAGATTATGATACTCACCCCTGTGGTGTCACATTTATGTCAATGCACAGAAACAAAGAGCTATAACAAAGGGCTGAAAGGTGGTCTTGGTTCGACTAGCACTAAACTAAGTAGTGCTTACTCTCCCGATATCCTGTAGCCTATTTCCATTAACATTTATTCTCATGTAATTCACTGCGTACTGTCCAAAATAAGGTACTCTGATGGCATTCCAATATCTTTGTTTTCAAAGGGACAGGTTTAATCCCTCCCTCCATGCTCAACCCAAATTTATGCTCTTGCCCAAGCATACCCTAAAGGAAATTATTTGAATAAATGTAGTTATTGCTTTATTGAAAGATCCCATAAACAACATGCCAAAAATCAGAAATCATATCTTATTTTTAAGAATAAAGCTGTACACTTAGAATAGGGGACTATTAATTTCCTTATAAACAAAACTCGCTTTGTATAGTGACAGAACCTTTTTTATCTAAGAAATTCAGCCAAGAAAGTAATAAACAAGGAGGTAATTGTGAATCAATAAAGAAAACTGTTCTGTTTTCACCATCCCATCATGATTTCTGCAAGATGGAGAAACGTATGAACAGTCATTTAAAAACTGATTTGTCAAGCTAATTTGTCAGCGGGAGTGAGCGGGAGTGAGCGGCATGGAGCACAGAAAGAATGCCTTTGTCTTCCTATGCTCTGAGGTTAGGCTCTGGCTATTCGTCCTCACATACTGTAGCTGAGGATCAAGCCCAGCTCACATTCTCAGTTTCTAAGCACTTTGCCCCTAAGTGATCGTACTCTCCTCTTAAAATAATATTATATTAGCACAGAAAACATTAACCTTTCAACATTTTTTCACTGTAACTGCTGAGACACATACTGCTTCCCAACGTGACTTTTACGCCTACATGAGTACTGTCACGTCCCGATCGTCTGCTCCTCCTGTGTGCCACGCCCCCTCGTTAACCCTGTGTGGATTCCTCGTGTTTTACGGCTGTTCCCGATTGTTGTCAATTAGTCGATTGTATTTAGTCCGCGTTTCCGTTTGTTTCCCCAGTCCGGTCATTGTAATGTCAATCTGCTTTGTTGCCCATTCCTCCGCGTTCGCTCCCATTAAACCCCGCATTTTTCCCTGATCCTACGTCTCCTCGTCTCTGCCTCCCCAGTCAGTGCGTGACAGAATGACCGGACCCCCTAACAAGACGCCTCGATTAAACGAAGCGGAATACCTCGACCTCGCGGACGAGGTACTTTATTGGCTAAAACAGCCCGAGGTCCGGGAGGATCCCGCTGCTTATGCCCTGGCTGCCAACGCACGGGAGACCCTGGAGGCGATCACCCCGTCTACAGATCCGCACCTCGCGGAGAAGGTGCGGCACACGTTGCGCAAGCTACGGAGCGGAGTGGGCGAGGTGTTGCTGGGACAGATCGCCTTGGAGTCCAGCTTACCTCCCGCCTTACCAGCTGTCTCAGCCCCGACTCTGACAAAAGCGGTTGGGAGCACAAAAAGGCGGAAGAAACGCAGAGGAGCGGATCCCTTGGGGGATTCCCCTCTGCCGGCGGATCCCGCTTGCTTCCCCATGGCCCTTAAAGGGACGTACCCTACAGTGCTCAACCCCGCTGTGTTCGTCATGCCTGGGTCGCCAGCCTCCAGTCCCAGCCGGCTGGCTCCCAAGGCGCCTGATCCTGCTACACCAGCTCCAGAGATGGCCCTCCTCCAACCTGTTCCAGAGGCAGCCCGTGCCTTTGTGGGAACACGTCTGGCCCGGAAGGGTGCCAGGGCTATAGAGGAGGGAATTCCCCGGGTCCCCAAGTTCCCTAAGAAGTGGGTACCAGCTCCAACCCCCGTGGTCCCCATGCCAGAGGCTGCAGCGCCCCCGCGTCTCCAGAGGCTGCAGCGCCCCCCGCGTCTCCAGAGGCTGCAGCGCCCTGGCCCTGCCTGGAGACCGCGAGGAGGTTTATCACCCTCCAGGGTCTATACTGGCGGGTGGGGGGTGAACCCACCATAAGGGGCTACCCAGAGGCAGTTGAGCTCCTGGAGCAGCTCCGGAGAGAGTTCGCCGCCGTCTCTCCAGCGGCCCCACCTCAACGGCAGGAGAGGGCTGAGGAGACCTTGAGGGAGCTACTCCGGTTGCAGTCGGAGCTGGCCCCTCCAAAGGAGGAGGCGCCCCCTGCTGGCCGCACGCCCGAGGCGCCCCCCGCAGCGCCCACCAAGTCCCCTGT
>JAODJU010000095.1:17737421-17750040 GCA_026776725.1 Gnathonemus echidnorhynchus | reverse complement strand
TTGTGTATGTAGAAAAATTTTCCGATGTTTGAGTTCAGCTCATGAAAAATGGGAGCAAAAACAAGAGTGTTGCGTTTTATATTTTTGTTCAGTGTATGTAGCACCATGGTCCTGGAGGAACGCGGTCTCCTTTCACTATGTACTGAATTACTGTATATGGTTGAAATGACAATAAAAAGCTACTTGACTTGACTTGACTTGACTTGAAAGTGCTTCTTAGGAAGTTTAGAATTTTTATTTTTTAGTCGTTTATATCTTAAAAATTACATATAAAAGTATTACTGCGTAAACAAAAAATTGTTAAAATATGCGTGTGTGTGTGTGTGTGTGTGTGTGTGTGCGCGCGCGCAAAACAAGGAAAACTCATTTGCTTGGAGGGGGCAAAAGCAGCATCACACCACCTAAGAAAATTGTGGAATACCAATAATGTATAGATGAAATTCCAGGACCCTGCAGACCACATTTGAGTCAGTTTGAGGGCAGTATAGAAACATATTGCAGGGTCTTTGAGGCGTCTTAAGGGTTTCAGTGAATTGGCTCTGTCTGCATGCTGCCATGTGCCTCTTTGATAGACACTGCGTCTGTAGACAGAGCCGTAGACAGGCTCAAAGCCCCAGCTGAGGGGAGGCGAACAGTGAATTATTGATGCCTCCAAGTCAGGAGGTCTGCGGATTGGAAGCAGAATTATTATTTTCCATTTTTAAAAGGTGGCTCTGATCTCCATCGGGCTTTAAAGATGTGGTCATTGCAACATTGCAAGACCATCAGCAGGAATTCTGTAGCAGGAAGCACTTCTTTAGGGAGAGAATCTCTTAAATTCCTGGGGTCATGTTCCTAAATAAATCATGTAAATAGGAGATATTATATTATTTACACAAAAATATGGCTTTGGATGTGAAAGCAAGGGGAATTTTCTCATCATAAGGATTCGAAGCTGGGAATGTTGCACCAGGCCCAGTCCTTGTCATAACACTGACTCCATGCTTCTCTCCTGGATATTTCAAATCATGCATAAATCTAGTCTCTTCTTATTTCTTCACTTTCCCTGTTGAAGTTCCGCTGAAAAGGAATTTCAACAATTCATTGAAGAAAGGCAGCAGCATGAGCCGTTGTTTTCTGTTCCATCTTGTGGACAGTTGAAATAAAGTTAAAAATTAAATATGCCTTTTTTTGCTACAGCTGAATAACAGTTATCAGCCCGGATGTCAAAAGAATCTCCCACTCATTAATCCTCTATAAGACTTCATTATTTCAGCAATCCAATTGGACTTGAATGGAATGCTGTGTTAAATAGCTGCGGCCCTGACAGGTTATGCTTGCATTATACATGAATCTCTGTGTCTTTTTATGCAATGGATGGATACTGTATGTATAATGCATGTTCAGTCCCATTGCATTTGTGAAATAACTTTTCATTAAGTTACTCCATGTTTTCCACCTTCTTAGTGTATGTGACCCATGTATAAAAATCGTTCAATTAGTGCATTTATTTGACCTATTCTTAGCACAAGTAATACTAAATTATATGTATCATTTTCAAACGTGTGAGTGGCAAATCACAAAGCCAGCAACATTAACCAGTGCATTTAAATTGATGACAAATATAAAAATAAACTGAAATAGGGAGGCTACTTTGAAAGGGACAATTCAGTATGAAAGCGAATTTATGAACATGAAAGCACAGAGATAAATGAGCTGCAAAGAGACTTCTTTAATGTATCAAATCACGTATAATAAAATAAAATAGCTGATATGAAACAGATTAATTTTCCAAGTGATAACAGCAGAGCCATAATATTATCAGGAGGATATTTAGTTTTAAAACATCAAAGGAAGCATTAGATTAGATTATCTTTGTAACAAATTGGTTCCCGATGGAATATTATGTATGCTTTTCAGGTGTCATTTTTCTTACGTCTTCATGGAGAAAGGCTACTTTGTGGGGTGTTTCGCCATATCTCTTTCCTGGTATTCTGCCTCTCTTTTCCCTGCCTGTGAAAACTAACAGTCTGTTGATATGTGTGTTCTGAAAGGCCATGTTGTCTAATTCTCTGCAATCATGTAACATTTAAATTGTCACAGAATATAAGAGTGTGACATTTTGTGCGGCCTTACCAAGCATATTTGGCTAACAATAAAGCTGTGAATAATATCAGTGCAAGGTCAGGATAAAATACTAAGCATTAGCACATCTAAATGTACATTCAGGTCATTCACTGTAGTTTAGCATATAAATCACTGGTGAAATAACTGACAGTTGAATACTGTTGTAATTTTTTTGTATTGTGTAAAATTTATTGGGCAGTTATCAACCCAAATGTCAAATTAACTGGCCTGCACAATGCATTTATTATGCATTCTTAGAGTATTCAATGCACCTTCATAATGCATTCATAATGCATTCAAAGAACATTCATAAACAGCAAGTAAGTATACATTGACATCTTAACATGCTTTGCCGGGTTTAAAAGACATTAATAACAAACTTATTAAAAATTATATAATTATACAATTATAATGTTTGTTATTATCATATTATGTTTCTTATTAATATATACTGCAGCTGTTAAAGTATGTTAGGATATCAAGGTATATTTACATGCAAGGTATACTTATGAATGTTCTATGAATTCTTTATTAATGCATTTTGAAGGTGCACTAAATGTTCTACAAATGCATTATAAAGGCATTATGAAGGTACAGTTAATGTAAAGCATTGCATTGTTTTTTTGAGTAGTAAGAATGTTCAAATTGCCTTTCCTAATTGAGAAGCCTAGCATCATTGCTAAATGGATAATGTTAGGTGTGACTGAATTGTTTTGATACATCAAAAACTATTTTAGCACTACCATAAAAAATCTCAAGTCCTATCTTATTCACTTGGCTTCTTGCCACTGATTCAATCATCAGCGTAAGACTGACCCCCAAGCATGAACAACTCTTTGGGGCAGTTGAGGATAGAGAGCTCAATTTATACAGTAGTGTGGCAGAGGGCATGGAATGGAGTTTTGACCTCTCCGCATGAGTGATCAGCTCATTACTGTCTCACTACATTATCAAGGCTAAAAGCTCAGCTTCCATTTTAGCAAGAGTCATGCATCATTGACGACAGTCAATGATCGATGACAAATCATGACCACTTTAATGAAACCAACCTGTATGATTAAAACCGGGCTCCTGTAACCTGTTGGAATATTAAGGCCTCTATTCCATCTACCAGACTACCTATCTTTCACATAGCATGTCATCTATCAGTCGCAAAAGGCAATGCATCCTGCACATACTGTATATAAATATTTGTATTTGGCACAATACCTGGTACAAATTACATCACATATGCATTAAAACTGCATGAGTAAGCATGTATTACTGATATTTTATTCCACCTTTGTCAATTTTATGAAATTCAAAATCAATTTTATTTTGTCCCCATGTTGTTTGATCAAGATTACCAAAATAAAGTATTAGTTATTGATCAGAGGAGGATATTTGAATTTTATTATTATTCATACTCTTTATCTTGAATAACCCATTTACTGAATGGGAACCAAGAGCTGGAAAGAAAGAACACAAAACAAAAGCTCAGAAAAACAGTAAATGTCTAGCACTTAGGCCTCCTGCACTGTAAACGCAGTAATTGTGCTGTCACTTGTCAGTAATATTGGATGTCCCCTGAGCACATAGTTCTAAGGCCATGCCTTAGTGCAGTGTTTCCCAACTCGATCCTTGGGGACCCACAGACAGCTCACGTTTTACCTGTAGCTGGGAGGGAGCAAAAATGTGGACTCTCTGGCATGGAGCTGGGAGGGAGCAAAAATGTGGACCAGCTGTGTTTCCCCGAGGACCGAGTTGGGGAACACCCCCAGGGCTCCACAGAACAGTTGCAGGATGTCTGCATAAACAAGTTGACTCATCTGCTTGCCAATATTATCATCCGCTTTACATAATGAAAAGAATACTTTAGAGACAGCAAGGTATATTCAATGGGAGGGAACCCTCAACGGGAGGGAACCCCCGGCCTACCTCTATTATATTCCCCATATCTAAGTTCGTAGTCAGTTATCTTATTATGCAACATTAATGGGGAGAGGGGATCTCAAATAATGGTCTATTTTCATTTGAGCACCGCTGGTTTAACCAAGGTTGAAAAACAATGCATTACTGTCTTCAATAATAAAAACCTTTTAAGGGACACATCAAATAGAAAATGAAATATTACTACTGCAAAATCCCAGAATCCTTTTGGTTTCACAAAGTCAAGATAAGCATGATTATTAATTGTATTCCTGGCTGCAGACAGGGGAAATAAAAAAGGCAAAGTCATCAAAAATCCCCAATCAAATGATATTTGAATGAATGTTCAAAATATACCTTCAACCGCTGGTGATTTGCAGAGTCATTGTATTAAATCCACTATGGTAGATAAAGGTGTCCCACAGCAATTAATTTGAAATAATAATGTAAATATCACTCCTTGGATCAGCCACAACATTAAAACCACTGACAGGTGAAGTGAATAACATTGATTATCTCATTACAATGGCACCTGTAGTGCATATAATGTGTGACAACTGGACCATGGAGCAATAGAAGGTGGCCTGGTCTGTGAATCATGATTTCTGTTGCATCGTGTGACTGGCTGGGTGTGTGTACATTGTTTACTTCAGGATAAGATGGCAACAGGCTGCACTATGGGAAGACGGCAACTTGGTAGAGGCAGGATGATGCTGTGGGCAAGGTTCTGCTGGGAAACCTTGGGTTCTGGTGTTCATGTGGATGCTACTTTTACAGAGTACCACCTACCTCAATATTGTTGTGGACCAAGTGCACCCATTCATGGCAACAGTATTCCTCATTGGCAGTGGCCTCTCTCTACAGGACAATGCCCACTGCCACACTGCAGAAATTGTTCAGGAATGGTTTGAGGAACAATTCCCCCAAATTTCAATCCGATTGAGCATCTGTGGAATATACTAGATGAGCAAGTCCAATCGATGGTGCCCCATCTCCCAACTTACAGAATATAAATGATTTGCTGCTAATATCTTGGTGCCAGATACAACAAGACACCTTCAGAGGTCTTGTGCAGTCCATGCCTCAACGGGTCAGAGCTGTTTTGACAGCACGAGGGGAACCTACACAATATTAGGCAGGTGGTTTTAATGTTATGACTGATCAGTGTATGTCCCTTCTCTTAAAAAAAAACTGTTCCACTAAACTTTAAGTCTATTTTATGTTTTTAATTTTTTATTGTCTTGGAACTACTTTTAATGTCATAAAGTGAATGACTATGACCAGGTCACTCAATCTAAGAAACGTCTAACTTATTTATACCCTGCTTCTCTGAAGCATGCCGGTTAGCTGTCTTTTCTGCTCAGTCGTTATACGTGGGGATATTATTTATGGCCTTCCTATCCAAACAAAATCTATATCACAAAGCAAAGGACACACCATATATAGGCAGTCCTCTTATATATCCTGGTTGGTAATCCACAGAATGTACCAGATATTGGAGTTTAATTTATAATGCCATTCAAGGCAAACAGTGTTACTAAGAAATTTTCTCCACAATATAATATGAAAATTTAAGATAGCACTCACAATATTAAATTGCAAAAATAGCTACATTGTTGGACTTCACATGTATAAACTAATCGGGAAAGAAATAGACAATTTATTTTGCCCTCTGGTCAAGAAATTAATTTTTTGTCAAATTTCAATTGACTTCTTGACTGAGTGTGGTTTTATTATATGTAATTATAAGCTGGCATCGGTCGTTTACTCCTGTTGATGTTTCAAAATATTTCAAATTCAAATTTAATTTGTCGCATATCAATCATACACAATCATACACAGTATGACTCGCAGTGAAATGTTGTTTAACGACAGTCTGTGACATCAATACAACGGTGGGATACAGATGGCACAGTGTTAAACAGCGTTAGATAAGAAATTACATGTAGGAATCTAACAGTTGGGGGGGTGTTGAGATGCAGTACTATGTGCAAATAGCAATATGTGCAAATAAAGCAATAATAAAGCAGTGCAACAGCAGGCAGAGGTAGTCCTGTAAGTAATAAATAGATTATAATAGGAATAGGGGGTGATTAACAACCAAGTCAGTCCTAAGTGTTGCCCTGGTTGCCCTGACCAGGGAGTTAGTAGGACAGATGCTGTGTAATGTTAACACCAAGGTACCAGAAACTGGGGCTTCGTTTCTTCATTGTTCATTGCAGATAGCCCCTCTCCTGCTTTATGCTGAAGTCCACAATTAACTCCTTTGTCTTGTTGATGTTCAGGAGGAGGTTATTGTCCTAGCACCAGTTTTCCAGGATTTTAATCTCCTCCAGGTAGGCCTTCTCATCATTATCAGAGATTAGGCCCACCACAACAGTGTTGTCAGCAAACCTGACCATAGTGGTAGAATTAGAAGTGGCCAGACAGTTGTAGATGTACAATGAGTACTGCAGGGGGCTCAGTACACAGCTCTGAGGGGCTCCTTTGCTGAGGGTGAGTGACGATAAGACATGTTTGCCCACCCATACCGCTTGCGGTCTCTTGGTCAGGAAGTTGGAGATCCACTGGCAATGTGATGGATTGAGTCCCAGGTCCTCCAACTTCTTGGTGAGTTTTGAGGGAATTATGGTGTTAAATGCTGACCCCTAGTCAACAAACAGCATGTTCACATAATTACCCTTCCTGGTTTCCAAATGACTCAGATTTGTTGTGGCATCGTTGGTGGAGCAATTGGGTACGCAAATTGTAATAGGTCCAGGGTGTCAGGGAGTGAAGATGTGATGAAGTCTGACCAGCATATCACAACTGAGGTCACGGCTGCTGGACGACAGTCATTGAAACAAGCAGGCTGGTTTCTTCAGTACAGGAGCAATAATAGATTTTTTAATACACGCAGGGATTACCGATTGTGCCAGTGAGACGTTGAGTATCTCTGTGAACGCTGGTGTTAGCTGGTCGGCACAGGCTCTGGGGACTCCACCTGAGATGCCGTCAGGTCCTGCTGCTTTCCTCCGGAGGTCCCTCCTCACATCATACTCCGCACTGGTGAAAGCATTTTCTGCTCGGACACTTTCCGTATGAATGCTGCCATCGCCACCACCGGTTTGTCTTCGCTCTTGTTGCAGGTTTAAAAACCGTATTTCTGCATCAGGCCCGTTTTGACTTTACACTAATAGTAATGCATATTTCACCAGAATTCAATGATATAACTCCACCTACTGATGTAAACATATTTGGGAAATTAATTATGCAAAAAACAGTTCTACTTGTTCTCCTCTGTTTCAGCTGGTTTCTTTTAGATTGTCCGTTTCTCTCCACAGAGACATACCATCTGTGTGTGTGTGTGTGTGTGTGTGTGTGTGTGTGCGCGAGTGTGTGTGTGTAATGTTTGTTTGACTGTGCTTAATTATTTTAGAATCATTTGGAATTTCAGAATTAATCTGGGAATAAATAAAAATAAATCACTGAAGTAGAAGTCAATATCTAACAACAGTACAAATGTACCTTTGCTTCCTTGTTTTACCTTTGTGGCTAAAGCACATTAATTATAATACCAATAAGTATAATTTTCCATACAATAACAATAACATATTTTCTGCTAAATTATTGCGAGACTCCCTCCTTTATTCCTTTATAAAAATTTTAAGCAGCTAAGTTTATGTCAGTTCATAATATAAGACTACCACCACTCACTTGAGATTTGATAGATTAAATATGTCAGACCTCTAAGACTCCTTTAGTGATACACAAACTCTCAAAAAATATACAGACTTGTCAGTGGTTTAGGTCATAACTGACATCCTTCAGAGTTATTTATATCTGACCTGGAATAAATAGTTTCATGACCAAGTTAGAATGCACAGCAGAGAGCCTGGATTTATTTATTGCTTTTTAAACTTTTTTTAAGTTGCAGGGCTGAACTCATTTGCAGTGTCACTCACAGCATACTCATTCAAGGACACTCAAAGTCACTGCAATGTCCTGGCTAGATATTCACTTTGTGAGAGTCATCTTACATCAATAGCAGCTTATAGCAGTCTGCCTTTGGAAAGACTTGGGTTAAAAATAATAATGTTTGAACTAAACAGGCAGAGCCAGCTCAAAGAGCATTAATATAATTCAAGCATACAGTCCTGACAGACCAGGTGAAGACCTCACAACCCACCTGCACCGTTGACTCAACCCTGAGCTTTGTGCTTTTGTAATGATTAATGCATCACAATGCTTCCTCTCAGAATACATCAGTGTATTTTTTTCTTGAAGGCCATCAGCTAGTGAAATGGTCAGGGATGAGGATCTGTATCCCAACTGGTACCAGTTACCGGCCCAGAAGAGATGCTGTTCATGTGCCTTTCAGCAAAGGACTTCCTGCCACATGTAAGTGTCCAAAAATGCTGAGTAGCACTTGACGACTTAAAGCTGCCATCTATAATGCATTATAAATACTTTCATAATGCATTATAATGGTCAGTATAAATTACAGTATTACAGTACAGTACATTACAGTATCTTCTATTGACAGTAATAAAGCATTATAGTGTTGATTATAATACTTCATAAGCTCCAATGAAGCTCTCATGTAAAATGCACTATAGATACCTTCATAATGCATTGTAATGGTCGGTATAAGAATTAAGGATGCTTTGTACTGCATTATAAATTATCTATTGTGTATTATAGATGAGAGCTTCTTTAAGAATTCATAATGCATAATAAACATAATGTGTACTGCATTTTTAAATATTTATAGTCATGTTTATAATGCTTTATGAAAGCAGTATAATGGGTTAGGAATGTGTTCATAGATTCTTATAGACATGGCATTCATAGAAAGTGTTATCAAATCTTGCTAAGTAACCATTATAACTATATTATTATTACACCTCATTAGTATGCACATTTCCTTCTGAAAGACATGTAGGAAGCTGTCATTTTTGTATGTTTGGCTTTCACTTCTTTATTTGTTCTTGGGAGGAAGGTGTTTGGAGGTGACTTTAAAAATGGCATTCTAACAAGCCTCATTTTAGTGAAAACACCTGTATTTGTGCTGTTCTGTTGTTGGGAGCAGGGAATGCCATCTGTTGAAGATGCTTGATGTCCCTAAGGTTTATCTGTTAAAACTGTCACTCAGTGATTTTTGACAGCTGCTGTGATATATATGAGAAAAACATGTTTTACTAAGTGTACTGACAGCAGACAGTGATTCATTCCCTCTGCCACTCTGTACATTTTAGCTTATCAGCTTGCTTGACAATGACTATTTTATTTTGGAAATCTCTCAGTGGAGGGGAAACTGGAGAATATATTATGTGCAAATACCTAACCACATGATGACAGCACAAAAAAGAATAATTCAGATGAACACCATTGATCAAGGAGTGCTCTAAAATTTGATTTCCAATTCTTTTTCCAATTAGGTGGCCAGTGCTAAACAGAAAAAGTGCAATTTATCAGTCAATGTCCACTGTTTAATAAGAGGTGAACATTATGTAATTTGTTTGCTGCTGTCCCTTTCTAATCAGGCTCTATTATGGTTGGGAAAATCTGAGCAATTCACTGGAACAAATGCCGTCTTTATGATTAATGAGGTGTCATTTTTAATACTTTCAGAACCTCTGTCTCGCTGCCACAGCATTCTTGTGTGAAAGAAACCAAAGTTCATGGGATGAGAGGTCACCCTAATATGTTAATTGAGGAAATGTATAACAGGTCCGTTGAAGTATCTTAATATTATAAAGTGCCCTGAAGATGTTAAATGGCAGCAATTAATGTTAAAATAGGTCAGGGGTCACAAAATCTCCATTACATTTTGAATTAGCTGGAGGGCAGCTCAGCAATAAGGTCAGATATTTTGACGTTAAGCATTCTTATTGTGAACAGACCATAGTCCATAGTCTGATTGGGTTTAAACCTATTAAATCTAAAAAGTAAACAGTGAAATCTTAGTTTTCCCTTTGGCCTACATTTTAAAGCACTGTAAGTTCTTATTAAATGTATAAAAATTATAATAATTTTTAGTTTAAGAATACTATAAATAAATGCAAAAGTGCACAATCAGTTGCTTAACTACAGTCAATGGTATAATGAAAATTATATGAATATTAAGATTATTATTTTACCAAGGAAGAATTATTTTATAGACTGATATACACCAATTTGTAAGTACTGTGTTGTTTTTTGCCAAAGACATGCAGATATTGGCGCACACTTTGGTAATTAATCGCAAACACAATCATGTTGCAATATCATCAAAAAAGAACATCTAAAAAGATTTTATAGTCTGTGTTAACTACGTACTGACCCCAAGTTCGTTCATCATTAATCAGTCATAATAGTTCATGTATTTCACACAATAACTATATTTGTTTATGATTTGTCCTTATTAAGTTACTTATGTCCATTCAAATAAAGTGTTAGATTTTAAAAATCTTTGCTTGAGTTACTATTCTCCCTTTGGAGTATATAAAATAAATGCAATTAAAGTTAACACAATCAAAGAAATAATAACATGTTGTAACTTCAAAGCACCTGTTATTCAAGATATATTATTATTTGTAATTACTTGTTTATTTGTATGTTTACCAGTTACATAGCAATGTTCCTTAGTATTATATTGTATATTGTGCTATTGTATAATATAAAGCAATAACTAATCATAGTTTCTTTTGTCGGATTATTTATGCATTTATTTTGGTATCAGTGGTAGCAGTGGCGGTCGAAGCCCATATGGCGCCCTAGGCAAGCTTCACCACAGGCGTCCCCTCAGATAATGCCACCCATAGCGACTGGCCCCACCTTGCCTTTGCCAGGATCAACTACTGGGCAATAGAGGTTGCCAGGGGGGTTAGTTAAGCTTAATTTCCAGCCCTGCGTACCTTTATGTTCCAGATGTCAGTAGAATTTTGAAGTCATGCCAATCACCCAAGTAATATATCATTTGCGGTATTTGCATTCATAGTGTACTTCTTTTAAGTGGATGTCTTGCACAGATCCTCCTTATGGTTTCTATATTCGAAACACGTGGGTGCATGCACAACGCTGGAAAAACTTTGAAGCTAATATAAGAAATCGAGGGGGTGTTACAGTTACATACAGGCTGCAAATATACGCTATGGATATTTCTTGAGTTACAAGTGTCAGAGTCAAGACCAAGTAAAACTTCCCCTGAGTGCATGATAAGACTGAGTCCATTCAGGATATGAGACTAGACCTGAGTCCAGGGGAGTGTTCCACAAAGCAGGATTTCTTGGTTAGCTGCTCCTAACCTAAACTCTTATTGGACAATCATGAGTTCTAGCTAAGTTAAACCAGCTAACCAAGAAATCCTGCTTCTTGGAACACCCTCCTGGTCAGGACTAGAATACCACACTCTAGACCTGATAAAAATCACATGAATATCAAATGTGCAAATTTGCTGAAGCAAAATTGAAATCTGCACTAGCCTGCTAAACCATGCTTAATGTACCTTAACCACCACTCCACATAAGGGTGTACCCTGGATTGAAGCTTCAATGGCATGTACCAAGAAAGGGCAGTGTTGGGCCATCAAGGCCAGCAAGGCCTTCCCTGCTGGCCTAAACACAAGTCAAAATCACGTTTTATTTCATTATTATATTTTTTGTATTAAATCATTTCAAATAGTCTGTTTTCTTCATTTCATAGCTTTTCTCTTGCTGCTTCCAGTAGTCTATGTTTATGTTAGAGCTTTTATCCAATCACATTTCAGCGTTCTTGTGTTGCCAAGGTAAAAGAAATCTGCCTTGAGCCTTCAGAATCAATAGTGCAGACGCCTGTAGCTTAAAATAGATGGCTATGAACTGTCGCTATAACCAATCAGAATTCGAGTTGGGGACACCATGGCCATCTAGCATGCATACAATAACGACAGCATTTTCATGTCCTGTGATTGGATGGTCAGAGAGCGAACCAGTCAGAGTTAGCAAACAGAATTTGTAGCAACCTGCTCAAGCTAAAACATATGTGTGTAGATTTAATAGCTATTATTTCAACCCGCAATGGCTGACAGAGGAGAGGAAATAGCTTTGGTCGCAGATATACTTACAAGATGGACTTTTCATGAAAAGTCAGACATCATGAGAAAAGGTTGGCCAACCCCAAAGCTAGCAAGTCTATACTGCATTTTTGTATAATATTTATGCTTTCTATAACTGTGGCATCGTAATGATGGTACAGTGGAACCTGCTTATAGTGATCACGGTTATAGTGATCAACCACTTACATGAATGAAAAATCTTTGGACAGAATCATTCCTATACAACTACTATTTAAATACATTGGTACCTCAGAACTCGAACTTAATCCGTTCAGAACTCCAGATCAAATCCTAAAAAGTTCGAGTTCGAGCGCAGAATGACTCAAAATCCCTGAAATGTCTCTGTCAACCCCTTTTGGGCAGTTTTGGTGCGTTCCATTTGCCCTCGGAACTCGTATTCCGAGTCGGATTCCAGTTTTGAAGCCGAAAGTGACAACATGCGCACTCCCGTTTCTCAGAGATCCGAGAAATTTCTCGGAGCAGCACAGAGGATCCCGAGTTCAGAATCCAAGATGGCTGCGCCCTTTATCAACAGAAGGGAAAGTTGTA
>JAODJU010000095.1:17691005-17706848 GCA_026776725.1 Gnathonemus echidnorhynchus | reverse complement strand
GGGGGGGGGGGGGGGGGGGGGGGGGGGGTGGCTCTCAGCTTTGAAGAAGTTCTTTTTTCTCTGATGCACAACACATTCCCAGGTTTATGAAGCCCAGATTCCTTTTTCCCAAATTCCCTGTGTCACTTCTGTCCTCAAGCAGAACTGGCTTTTCCACAAAGGCAATGATTATTTACAGCCATACTTAATATATTTCATTATGCACGCGGTGACTGTTGCAACTCATTACGCAGTGACTGTTGATAGTTCATCTTATGTTTTTAGACTGTGGGGGAAAACTGGAGAACCCAGCAGAAATCCCACAATACACAGGGAGAACATGGAGCTGGGGCGGAGTCTCGAACCCCGGTTCAAGAGGTGTGAGGCAAGAATGCTAACAACTGTCAACCCTCCTTTTTCGTATATTATATTATATTATATTATATTGACTTTAGGCACTATACCAGGGGTTCTCAAACTTTTTGATCAAAGGTCCACATCAGATTTTTGTTCAAAGTCAGACATCCGGAACAATCTTCAATAACAAAACAGCATTTCATGACCTTTAATGAATTGACAGTAATTATTGACATAGACACTGCAACAATGACTTTTCAACTTTTCAACACTTGCTGATTGATTAGACTCTCTGAAGGGATTATGATGAGTTATGGGTGTGCGAAGTTTGGTATTTTTGTACTTCAAACCATGTTAAGCCATCTTACATTAACCATATTGTTTCATAAGGTGCATTATCGGCGTGTTCAGATTAACTTGCAGTTAGGTCCACAGCCTGACCATGGTCCAGACTTTGAGAACCCCTGCACTTTACATTTTCTCCTTGTCTCTTATTTGGGTGGAAAAAGTAAAGGTTATCACCTTCAGGAAAATCCCCAAGCCCTTGTCAGATTTCTTGGCTCACCAGTGGGCTTTGAGGGTCTCTGAGCTCAAACATACCCAAGTCCTTCATTCTAAGCCCTGAGCTTCTTAGTGATGGAACTACTGAAGGTACTAGAATAACTGCTCACTTTCCATGGTTTGTCCCAATATTTTTTAATCTCTGAGCATCGCATGCTGTGCAGCAAATAGAGGTTAAAGCACTGGGCTTTTGATGACACTTGATAACTGGTTCTTATAACGTCTGATGTGAAAATCTCAATAGGTTGGTAGTATAGCGTTGTATGAAATTATTGGAAATAAAGATATAGTAATCTTGGGGATATGATCTGTGACAAACTGTCGCTTTCCCTGTCCCTGGCAGCCATTTCTAAGGAATTTGCTCATAATATCCAAACAATGCAAGACGCTTCTTTACTATGGACAGCACATCTCTGTACAATAATCCCTCCAGTTCTGATTTTACCTTAAAACCCTTCATAATCAATAAATACTCCCCGACTATATTGGTAACCTGCAGCAAAGAGAACAGGAGCCCAAGTGACATAGAAGCAGGCAGGCACATAAAAGGCACAGTTTTCTCCATTCAATGACTCTGTGAACCCAGGGAGAGAGAGAGAAGGAGGGAGAGAGAGAGAGAGAGAGAGAGTGAAAGAGAGAGAGAGATTCAGCAGGGGGAGGGGGGGATACAAAGAGAGAGTATCTGTTCATCAAATGAACATATCCAGGGAGCAAGCAGCACAGACGAGTCACAAACGGCTGTAATTACCACGGGATATTTTCAATGACAAACCGGATTATTGATCTGAGAAGAAGCACTGAAAAGCAGGATTAGAAGCTCTTGACTTGTGTCTTTGCTTTACAATGGGGATAGACCGGCGCCGGAGAGCGTCTCTGGCACTCACCTTGAACTTCCTTGCGCTCCTGTTTGCCGTGTCAGCCCTCACCACCAGCTACTGGTGTGAGGGCACCCGGAAAGTGGTGAAGCCCTTCTGCAAAGGGCCCGTCACCCTCAAGCAAAGCTTCTGCATTAGGTTCAATAGCTCCAACCTCAATGACAGCAGGCTGGTGCAGTACATCTGGGAGACTGGGGAGGACAAGTTTCTTATGAGGAAGTTCCACACTGGCATCTGGTTCTCATGCGAGCAAAACATCAACATGATTGGTAAGAGACCTACAGCTGCGCCTAATACATTACATGAAGCAAACTTAATTTATGAATGTTATACTCTTCTATTTATTTATGCTAAAAATTTTAAAAAAACGTTCAACAAATGTTGTTTTGTGTAATTAGGCTGTATGTAGGGTGTCTCGTATTGTCTTGCATTTACACATGGTTTTGCTCAGTGAATGCCACTCAACTTTGGTAGGGAGAAAAAACTACTTCACTGCATTTTAAATTACTTTAAAATTGTAATCTTGAAACAGTGAATATTTTTCTGGGATCAGGATTTATGAATTATGTACTTTCTATTACAAAATTCAAAAACAGACCAATGGAACGATTGATGGTGTGGAACGAGTACTTGCCAAGCTGCTGATCTTCTTATAGATCTTAGGGATGCATGCATCACAAGGACTGTGCAGCACAAATTCTATAAACCATGAACATAAGCCCTTAAATTTGGCACAGCAATTGTCTGATTTTGAACATATATATGTTCAAAATTTAATGGAAGATCATAAACAAATGAAGAAAGCTACTGGAAAAAAAACCTGATACTTCATACTGTACTTTAGTTCATTAACAAACTGAACGTCCGTTGAACAGGAACAGGGAAATCTAAAGACATCGATATGAATGAAACTACCCGAAATGTACAATTTATATGTGACCTTCTTTCAGGAGAGAACTGCAGAAGTTTTTTAAATATTGCACCTTCACACGAAAGAGGTATGTATTTCAATCCAAGTTACATAATTCTTATTTTAGGATTCATTTGTTAATCAGTTGCTGAACATTTTCTATTTGGTGTGCATTGCCTATTTTGCAACCTAATTGATTTCTGACCCTTTTTACTGTATTTTATCTTTTTTATGTTTTACTTTTACTAGTTATATAGACTTACGTATGATATACTGCAAATGCTTCAATACATTTGTTATCCATATGAAATATATAATACAACTGAACAATATGTGGTTTAATCTGTGAACCAGTTGAAAATGCAATTATATTACGGAATACAATGGTAGAGTTGATTTAATGGTCAATCTAGGGGCACAACTCTGTGTACACAGTTATAAGATATTTTCCTTTTTAACTTAATTACATCCTCTGTCTGGATGGATCATGTGGTAAAATTTTACAACTGCTAAAATTTTACTAGGATAATTAGAGGCACGTATTTCATTTTGATTTGTCATTGAGTACTAATAGGTACTGATTACTGATATTATCACATTACAGTTTATTTTCTTACACATAACACAGTTGTGCAGAATTCTCTTTTGAAAGTACAAGAACATCTGCAATTACATGTTCAAAATATAAACAAGATGAACATGAAAAATTTCTAGCGCAAATTTCCACAAAATAACAACTGAGCAGTATACTGATATCTCTGAAGGTATATTAATATAATCAGTTATGGGACTCTGCTGGTAATCTGTATGTGAAACGTATCTGTGCATGTCTTTATTTTATTGCTTTCTGGTAGAGAATATAGCTACATCTGTAGAATAAAAATTTGAAAAATTAATATAATCTGCAAAATTTAGTAGACAATTGTGAGGAATATAATAAGCACATGATGAACAGTTATTATATAAGCTAATGTGCTTGATTAAAAAAAACCTACAAGTGCACTATGCTACATCATGCTTTGATTTACAGATGTGCCTGCATTAAGGAATAATAAGTGAATGTGTGAGGCCAATTCATTTCTGAGCCCAGAAGAATGCAGGGCGCAAGCCCAGCAGCACTGCTTTACACTGGAGGCAAAAATAATAGGGAAAGCATGAAGTGGTGGAAAAGCAAGTAAACCTGACGACCATTTTTACAAAACATCCATTCATGATTGGGATAACCGACAAAATACCATATGGTCCTGTGTTAAAGCTGTTTTATGGATGTCTACATGCAGATTGCTGCACGCGCCCCGCTCTCACCAAAGAGAAAATGACGAGACCATGGCAGTTCATTAGCAAAAAATCTCAAAAGTATCACTACACCCCACTGCTCTGGCTCCTTTTAGGCGCTCATTTGTGCATGCAATACTGAATGTGTTCATTTGCTTTTTACTTACAAACAGCATTAATTAAATTTATGCATGAAATATTGATCTAAAAGCCAACAGGATTTGGGATTGCAGGGATTGTAGCAAAAATTGTTGTCAAAAATGCACCAACACGTTACAAGCCAGTATAGTCACCAGAGACCAACAGTCTCCTGTATTGGTACTATTATGCACCAATATAAATAACATTCCAGGAGATCTGAGAAGTTAGATTTGCTGGTGACGAGAAGCTGAGAGGGAGACAGAATATGCAAAAGCACAACATTTTAGAATGGACAGATAATATACAAAAATATCCAAGTTTATGAAGTTAAAATTTGGGAGACTTTGGTATTATAACAAAGAGAGCTTTAAGTGCCCTTCTGTGTGCTTCCATATCAATACCTAATTTCAGTGAGTAAATGGTCCGAATGAAAAGCATACTGTTTTTTACAGTGTTGGATATCTATAGACTTAAAATAAAGGGAAAACTGTTAAAAGCCATCTTTCTTTGTCACCAATAATTTAGTAGAGGGCCAAGGTAATGTCCCCACGTTACTGTATGTCTCCCATAACGTGGAGAACTGCTGATGAAAAGCTATGATAGAATTAATTCGGGTGGAATCCAAGTATACAATCTCCTGATTGGGATTCATAGCCTGAAAGATCGGAACGTCAGCTATTTTATTCTGAGCATTAAAAAAGACATAAAGTCATATAAAACAGGTGGAGTTTTAAAAAGATGGTCTGTGGAAGCACAAGACATAGCCAAATGAACAGCATGGACCGATTTTATGTTATGTTGCAGATTTATTCAGCTTAAATTGAGTGGAAAATTTGTTCACACCAATGTCCCAATGTAAAATTCAATAACAACGCTTTATCAACCATTACAATAACCATTAAAAGTACTTTTATGTTCCATAAAATTTAAAGGTATCATATGTATATATGCTTGAATATCTGTTGCTGCAGTTCCTAAGGTATACCTATGATCTTCAGCTGTTGTTGACCTCATGTCATGTTTTACAGCAAAATAAAATTTATCTTAGAACTTTCTGCTGTTTTCTGCTTCCCTATGGAGTATAATGATATTATGATGATTACACAGCAGTCGTATATTTTAGTAAATATGTTACATGGTTATGCTTTCATGAGTAGGAGATGGCAAATAGAAGAAAAAAGACTTGGTGTGTTGCATTGTTCACTGACAAAATGGCCTGCATGGTTTCTTCGACAAAGAACTGTATAAAGCGACCAGCATAGGCAGATTAAAATAAATGTTAGTAATATTTGCCAAAAATGCTGCCTATGCAGGCTATAAGGGTTGTTATACCAATGATTACAGAGGGTTGTCACGGAGCTCCAGTTGATCATTCCATCATTGTTCACTTTAAACGAAATTGAAGGTTTTAGCTTTTCTTCTGGGTTATTTCCCAAGCTGAGGGAAATAAATGGTTGTAGGAATCTCAGTGATAAGACCCAAAGACGTCATCGACATTTACTGAATACAGACTGCCACAGAAGGGACCTGTAATGCCAGGGCTACATGAGGCTGTATCTGCTTCATAAACAAGATCTATACTCAGAAGTGCCGCTGGAAATTTCGGGCCCCATGAAAGCATTTCATGGGCTCCCAACCCAGACCAATCCAATTATGTTCTAAAATTTTTCACTCAGGGGCCCTTGAAATCATCTTAACTTTCGTCCCCTTTACAGCACCCCAGTCAATGCTAACATCTACCCATAATCCAAATGCTTGTCTTGTTTACATATGGCTTAGAGCCCGTCCCAAACAGCATAAGGTACAAGGCAGGGGGACACCTTGTGTGGGACTTCAGGCAATTGCTGGGTGCGCGTGCACACACACACACACACACACACACACCCAAACACACGCACATAAACAGGGACGCACATTGCCAGCATAATCGCAACAAAAATTAGCCTAAATGCCAATGTCTTTCGACTGTTGGTGAAAACCAGACTGTGCGGAGAGCCTCCGAAAGTCAGACAGACACACAGAAAGCAGGGTTACCCCCCTCCCACGTCTGCCATGACACTCACTGTTTCAGACTCTCCCGCAAGCAGTCTTACAGCAAATCTATATTATTCCATTATGAACCTAAAATTAGCTACATTAGTTGGGGTAGTTTGCAAACCCTACAGAATATTTGCAAGGTAATAAAATATTGAAAAACACTGAAAATTGAAAATGTCTCTCCAGCCAGCTGACTAAAGTTGGCAACCCTGGGAAAGGAGAGTGTGTCTCTCTACATGACGTCATTGTGTTTAACTGTGGTTTTAAAATGTTAAATATTTGAACGTGACCAGCATGCAAAATACTGGTTTATTTCTTTGAGATACAGTGTACTGGGATTTCAAATATTGGGCTAGTTTCAGCTTCCATTGGGCGGATTTTAAGCAGATTTTTGCTGGACCTGGTGAGACAGGAGGGGAAGACCTACCCAATATTGGGTACACAGGCATCCTCCACATGGAGAGCAGGGGCTCAGACACCCAGCTCTGTAACTGCAAGGCAAAGACATTGCCCACAGAGCCGCCATTCCGCCCAGTTCATGTGTTAATATTCCAACCAGAATTAGTGAAGGATTGGATTTTCAATGTGAAAATATAAAGAATTGCCATCATCTATATAGCATAAATTTAAATATTAGGCTAAATTTGTCAAAAGCAATCTAACGTTGAAGAGTCTCCTCAGTGCCTCTGCAAACTCATAATCTGCCAACAAAGCCGCATACAAGACAATAAGTTACCACATTAATAAAAAATAAATTCCACTGCATTTTATATTGCTATATCTACAGGGATCAGCTTCATATTTCAGTTGGCTTTATCGATTTGAAAAAAAAAAATTACAGACAGTCCAGCTGGGCACAGATCTCAGTATTGTTAATAGGTGACCACAACTGATCTTACAAGTCATGGTGCTGGAAGAAGATCTGCTTACTAAAAGTGCTCTTGTGATGTTTCGCAGGGGTCTTGTGGTTGTGCATTGTTGCGGAATGCCTCTACATCGTTCTGCTGTCGACGGGAGGGATCCTCATGTCAATAGAAGTCTGCTGCTACAGCAACGTCATTGATGGCCTCAAGCTCAATGCCTTCGCTGCAATATTTACTGTCCTGTCAGGTAACAGCCCACCTCTTCTTAACTCAAAGAGAAATAAATCGGCGCTGAGAAACCTGTTATATTTCGATTAGGGCTGAGAATCGATTAAAATAATAGTAATAATTAATTAATTGCCGTTTTCTGTGATTAAACATAGCTAGCATTCAACATAAAATGAAATATTTACACATTGAATCCCCAAATTAATGTACAATTAACACAAAGGGAGTATTTGGGTCATTCTCACAAGCTCATTACTATAACATAAATTTTCTGATTTTAAAAACAGAAGCCTGACAATGACTGAAAGTGCACTTAATAACATGAAAGATCTTAAGTTTTTTCATTAAAAGTCTTCAATAAAACAAAACAAATATTGCAAATTACGGTCTTTTTCTCCTATGTATGCCTCTTTCTGGCTGCTTTTAAAAACGGAACCATCTGTGAGACGCTAACTGAATGCTTTGAATCCTGGGATTCTGCGCAATGTCATGACCTAAACTCTACAGCTGTTTGCTCATACTATTCTTAAATCTGCATATCAAAGTACTGTACACCTTAATTTCATCAAAAAAACAATGCATTATGACTTTAAAATTAACACTTAATGCAATACATTTCCTAGCCGTAAATAAGTACAGTATTTCATACAGTATACTTAAACACTATTGACTCATTTAATTCTTTCATTCAAATCTCCACTCCTTCTTCTAGTTCTGTTCATTTACGCTGTCATTTCACCAACAGTGTCATTAATTCTGTTCATTTACGCTGAGGCAATTCACGCTAAGTGAAATGTTCATGCATGCGATGCTTTACCCTTGACAGAACCTTCATAACAATGTAAGCATAAAATATTACAAACCTATTCAGCCTGTAGTGAAATATTCTTCAGGGTTGGCCTTTAACACAAATTTCTAATAATAAATGTAGATTACACTTTATTCTATAATGTAAGCTGAATGATCTGAAAATATAGTGTCATATAGTGTTTTCTTACAGTAGATTTAACTATTTTGCATGCCGATACACGGCACACCTGACATTAGTAGTATAGCTCTGCAAAAAAGGGAAATCATGCAGCTCTTTTGTTGCTTCTACACTTATTACTCTCTGCCTGACCAATATACTGTACGTGTTATATTATGTGCATGTTTTATTATCCAATGGGAAATTACTTTGATAAGCTATAAATGAGACAGGAAACAATCTCCCCAAGGAATAAGACTATCCATGCTCTACTAGTTAAAAGTAATGTAAAAGTAATGATGTTAATATCCATACACTGCATTTTATCGTTCTCATTTATGATTAAAGAGACAGATGATGCTTTGGCAGGTCCCCAAAGGCTCTCTCTTAACCACACAGGGAGTAATAGAGAGCTGTGATATAATTAATTCTTCCACAGTTGTCCAGGCCTTTGTCCAACGGTGGCAGGGGAGAGTCACAAATATGGGTCTAGGACAATCCAAAAGAGGCACAGCACCAAAAGTAAACAGAATGTGATTTAAAAATACTTTAAATTGTTTCTGATGAATTTTATAGCCGCTGCATTTCCATTCAGCTGAATGCATTCTTAACTGATAAATAATCAGTACATTTCAGCATATTGATTAGCATTTCCAGCCCCTGGTGTCTTCTCTTTTGAACATTCTTTTTGCATAAATTCTATTCCAGACATTGTGGTAGATTATGCTTGCGATTACAGACGTTATTTACTAACAGGTACCATTCTACTTACATTGCACTAAGTCAGAGTATTAACAAATAGAGGTATGCTATACCAGGGAGACAAAACAGATAGCAATGGAAGTGGTGCACAAGGGAGAGAAATCAAGAACTGAGAAGAGCTGATTGGTATGCTCTGGCCTCATTCTGTGGGTTGCAGGGCTTATGAACTAATCGGATTTAGTCAGGAATTGTTGTTTTTAGTACATGACAAAAGCTGGTGAGGAGACAGTCCTCACCCAGGTACTGCGGGGTAGTATATCCGTACCCATGTTATTCAACGTCTCCTGGTACTTTGAAGCTTTTGCTTCAAAGAGCTTCACCACCCATTGTGACTAAAACATCACTGTCTTCTCATTTTGTTAATTTGGATGGAAGATCTGAAAAAGACGCGCACATTTTTATTTGTTTTAGTGTACATTTTTTTAAAAACATGTTTATTTCTACCAACTTGAAGATTAGCTTTCATGAGTTAATGATAAATGTCTTTAGCATGCATTAAGAACATAAATGATGAACTCCCAAACTATAAACACCTGAATATTTCTGAATCCTGCTGAGGGTTATAAGACCTCCAGTTTTCATTTTGATATTTCAAACTGCACTGAACATTTATTTTATCATAACATTAAAGAAGAATCGGCATCTGTCTGGACAAACATTCAAGCAAGGTTTTACATTCTGTACCTTTCTTATGTTTTTGCTTCTTTGTAAACAAACTTTGACCTAGTACACTATCAAGTGTTCTGACAGTGTAGCTTTTTTGCAGCATAAATGAATCATCCACTGCTTTTTTAAATAAATGAAGCACAGTAATTAAATGTTTTATACTGTACATCAAATTAACATATGAAACAAAGATATTGAAATTCTGTTTCTTTGTAACTTCGTGTTGCTTAAAAAATGAAAAGTGCATATGAGGAAGGGATGGTTTTGTAGTTGTTCATGTTTAAGAACGGTACCTTAAACAGATGTGATCCAATACTGACACCTGGTGGCCAAAATGCGAGATGTACGCTAAAGGTTAAATCTAAAGAGTAAGTATTGAGTGACAAAAGATCCTTGAAATGGATTGTTTTAATTTTTTTTTTTAACAATTTTTGCATTATTTAGACATTTAACTCTTCAGAATTTACTTCTGTGATTATATCTTTCCGACAGATTTTTCAGTGGCTCCAGGACAGGAAGGAAATTAATGTGGTTAGAACGATAAAGACATATTAATATTATAGGTTGTAAGTTATTCACTGAATGAAGCATGCATCATAGAGCAAAGCAGGTTATTAGCTTATCCTTGTGTCTCAGGTCTCCTGGGAATGGTAGCGCACATGATGTTTACAACAGCCTTCCAGTTAACAGTCAGTCTCGGGCCTGAAGACTGGAAGCCACAGACCTGGGACTACAGCTGGTCTTACATGTAAGTTGCCATTTCTTCTACACCTCATTATCAGACCTAGACAAAAAAAAAAGCCATGATTCTTCTCAAAAAAGCTTAGAATCTTTCCCATAATGTTTCCAAATATCTTGACACTGAGATTAAGTTGCCATAATTACAACTCATTAAAGGCAAAACACCATACAGTATTAAAGACACTGTGGACACCAAATATTGTACCAAAATGAATGTGTTAGTTTTCAGTATAAATAAAATGCAATGTCTATTTGCACCCGGGTAAAAATAGTCACACGGCAGCTATTTACACCCAGCCCCCTGACTCCCCGCCCCCCTGGCTCCACAACAATATTTCACTGTATTTCAGGCATGGTTGCACGTATCTTCAATGGCAGAAAGTGCCAAAGTGGGATACAAATGTAAAAGGTACATTCAACACAAAATGTACCCTTGTTCTAGCAACAGTTAGCTGGCCGAAGGCACCTGGTAATCTTGCTAACTAGCCTTAGCGCTAGTTATACATGGGTTGAAATTCATTTTTCACTGTGGGGAAGAATTCCTCTCTTATGTGTAACGCATGGGGGGAAATTTTAGCTTTTTAGGGGGGTGCAATAAAAAAAAACTGTGCAGATTCAATAGCATTAGCAATGAAAATCTGGAAACCCCTTTCCTCTTTCTCTTGACAAATGCTGACATCTGAGTGCAAATAGCATATGCCTGCTGTATTCACCCGGGTGCAAATAGCATATGCCTGCTGTATTCACCCGGGTGCAAATAGCATTATTGGCTGCTGACACCTCAGTGCAAATAGCACCTGCCTAAATAAAACGTAACTGTAATTGTGCAACAACAGGAAAAATATATTTGAAATATAAAACAGGATTTTAAACAGCTTTGGTGTGCTGCAATAGGATTTATAAATCATTTGGAACCAGGATTGCTTTGAAAATTAGAATCAGTCTGTTGAAAAGGATTAATTTCCTCTCTGTGGAATATTTAAACATTTCCAGCTGATAAAAAGAAAGGTGAAATGGGAATCAGGGTATTTATAATTAAAATTAATATAATTGATATTTACAGCCATGTCTATAACCTGTGAACAATTTCCCTGACAGAGTAATTGTGAGTTGAGTGGGTATCAGTGTACATGACAGAAAGCTAGTCCATTGCAGGCATGGCTGAACAAGACATGTATACTTTAAAATGTACACACTCCTTTTCACACTCTTCTTCATGAACTTTCGCTGTCTCAGTTTAGCATGGAGTTCCTTCACTGCCTGCATGGCCTCATCCGTGACAACAATCAATCGGTACACAAAGACTATCTTGGAGTTCAAGCACAAACGAAAGAACATTGAGAAGAATCTGAAGATCAAGCAGAAGCTGCTTGACTTGGATTCACCAGACCAGGTTTGGGACATGTATATCAGCTCAGTGCCCAGCACCGCAGAGGAGTTCCTCGACCTCTCCAGCAACACTCGCAAGCTATCTAATGCCTCGATCTTTCTAGATATAAACGATCTACCAGATCATCAGGTGGAAGAGTACTGCTGAACTGCTTTTTGAGGGGGTTAGACTTTTAGATGTGTATAAAAGAATATTCAAATGATGATATCTAATCTCGAACCCTTGTTTCACGCTGTGTGCAAATGTTGAATTTGACTTCAACTGAAACAACAGGCAATTACTTATTATTTTTTATGTTTTTCTTAACAATGTATGATTATTTATTTATTGTCTTGCATTTTGCAACTGGAGACAAGTTGATGTTGAACTTTATGGATGTAGCTGTATGTGAGTATGTATTGCTTATACAAGAAAATGCCTTTTGTAAATGATAAAAGGCAATAAAAAATGTTGCTCTGAGAATAAAACTGATAGATTACTGATGTTAGAAAAATTGCAAAGGAGCCGACAATAGATTGAAAATGAAGTGTTTTTTTGTTCTAAAAATATTATTTTGCGCTTTATATGAGAGCTATAATGGTTTTTGTGACATCATGTATTTTTCTTCTTGAAAATACTTTATTCAAATTATGCATTAACATCTTTTATTTTCTGCTGTGAAAAAAAAGTATCGTGTGTTAAGTGCCTTTGCTTTGAAATTTAAACATTGTTGCATGTTCATTATAGTGAAATTGAAAAATGAAGTTATTAAATATTTTAAGGCCTGGTATAATAGGCAAATTTATGGATTTTTAATGACATTTCCATGTAATGTGGTTGCAAAGCCGTCCTTGAACTCCCCCTGAAACAACAAAGGGCTGTGTATCGGATTTTTTTAACATTCATAGTCTCATGAACATTATCAGAATGGTTCATGAAGAATATGAATGTGATAAGCAATAAAGTTACATGGACAAATTAATTTTTAATTTTAATAGACACTCTACAAAGACAGTGACTACAAAACGCTAATTATACTGTTAGCTTTTTTATGCAAAGAACAAAATTTAACTAATAAGATGCAATGTATTTTCTTCCCGTACCTCACAGAATGTTAGACTTTAATATTGCCTGAAATATCAGAATGAAAAGGTGTTTAGTTTCATAGGTCACATTAGTAAGGCAACACATATTTATTAAAAGAAGAACCCAAAACCACAAAATAAAAACTTAATTACCCAAGTATTTACTTATCAAGCAATTTGGATGGAACAGCTGCAAAGCTTGCTGAGGAACAGCTTCATGAAGACAATTTCAGGCACAAAATGATTGCTATGTTTCAGGAAAAATGTATTCTTGAGGAGCTTATTTATAAATCATGCCCAGTTGTTAGTGTTTCTTGCAATCCATGTTAGCTAAACTTCCACCTTCTGTCCCTACAAATGATTCAATGGACTCTCCATTAAGTTTGCTACTTTGCACCCTCAGGTGGCTCATTTTGTAGATATGTATAATGTGGCATTATAATCAGTGTAACACGGCAGGGTTATAGTATTTGGCCAACACAGTGTGCACAGTTATCTTCCAGCTTGTTTTATTAAGCTTACAGTTACCAGTAACTAAATCCACCTACTGTATCAAAATGATTTTTTTTTTAATTTCTTTTGCATAATTATAGTGTCATTTAGGAATAATGTTCTAAATATTGTTTCTAGAACAGTTCCTATTTTGAACCTTGTTTGTACTTTGTAATAATCGAAGTTAAGTAATTATGGGTGATAAAAGCTGTGTTTTTTATTTATATAGTTAAATTGTCTAATGGATTTTGTTATTTGTGTCAACAGACATTAAATATATTCTGTTGTGAGTATTTCTGACTCATTTTAAATTACAAAGCTGAATAAATCTAAGCTGTTAATTATCACAGCTTTTATATTTGTATAATTACATGAAGTGGAACACTACACTTCTTTTGTGTCCTTGGTTTTTGTCAATGTTCATCAAGATGACAATTTTAAGGAATTTTAATGACAGGGATGGCATAGAGTTCTTTTAATTCTATGCATCTGAATCATCTAAACTCCATAAGTTTTCGTTTTACAAATTAAGTAATTTTGGTCTCCTGAGCATTACGGTCTCCTGAGCATTACGGTCCCCCGATTAAAATTCTTCCTGTTCTGTCTAACACTGAGATTGATAATGATTTTAAAGTCAGCACTTCAATGGAAACAAGAATTATATGTGGACAAGATCTTTATCTGAGGAACAGAATAAAGCAAAATATGAAGTAGTAAGGATAGAGTTAAGCACTGACACAAGGAAATAACCAATCCAAAATGGCTTTGTACTGCATTAGGATTTACCCAATTTATGCGAGCACTGATCACCTGGGGGTAAGTGGGGTCCTGCAAATCCAATCCAGAAAAATATAAATGGAGCATGTTTTGGAACGCAGGTGTGAGATCACGTGCTCCATTTAATACCATAATACAACTTTTCCACCCTGAGGGGGCGCCAAAGTTTTGCAAGTAATTTTCTCATACTTCTTCCTGAGTAATTGATTCCTCCAAGACAAAAGGTACTCATCGCACAGCCGTTCATTCAGGAGCCTTGCAGGCACATGTGGGAGGACTGGGAAGGGGTCCTTCACAAAGAGGAAATCCTCCAATACTCTGGTGGAAAGGATTTTTTATGTCTCTATATAAAGAATTATGTATACAGGTAACTGTTTCTGCAAGTGAAGTTGCCCTGAATGAAGAACATAACTGTTTTGTCCATAAGAGGTCACCAGAACCTCTGTTTGCAAATCAGGATATTCTTAAATTCTGTGTGACTATATCAGTGATAATACGACAGCGGTACACTGGAACATGAGCTTTATTCGCTCCAGAAGGCTGGTCGAGTTGTGATTTGGTCAAGGTCCAAGTCGAATTTCTTCATAGGAAATAATTTAAATGAAATTTAAATGCAAGTTTTAGCAGGAACGGTCAGGTTCCCAGATTTCGGTCGAGGTGCAAATCGAAAACATGCGACAGACCCGTTCGACGTCCGAGTTGGTCCAGGTGCTCGAGTTGCAAGGTTTTACTATATACTTCAAAGCCGTTGAGTATGATTTAGCCAGTGGAACGCAGATTGTGCAGCTTTATAAAACAAATACAATTAACAAGTTAAATCCCTCAACTTACAAATAATCACATTAAAAAAATTCAGGTTCTTGTTTACATAAAAGAGACGTCAAATATCTTTTTAATATATAGTAGGCGTTCTGATAGTTATAGCAATTTTTGTAACACTTTCTATGTATGTCAGGCATATTAGAATCTATGCACACATTCATTCATAAAGCATTATGAGCATGGCTGAATATTTATAAAAAGGAATAACACATTATAGCCATGGTTATTATTCATTATGAATGGTTAATGAAACTCTCATCCATAATGCATTACATAGATACCTTAATAATGCAGTACAAAGCATCCTTAATTCTTATACCAACCATTGTAATGCACTATGAAGGAAGATTCATTGGAGCTTATGAAGTATTATAATCAACACTATAATGCATTATAACTGTCAATAGAACATGCTGTGATGTTTTATTAATTCATATATAGACCATTATAATATATTATGAAGGTATTTATAATGAATTATAGATGACAGCTTTAAAGAAAGTGTTACCGTAATTTCTTGTGTACAGTTCAATCAGAGGCTTATTGATAACACAGCAGTGCATGGCAACAAAATTACAAAAAAATATAAGTATTTGAATTTGCAGATGAAATTAAGTTGTTAGCGCACCCCTAATGAAGCTTATGGCTTTCGTGTTGATGAGATATGGATTTTGCCATTTTAATTGATGCTGCAGAGGCTTCGGGTTCCTGGGGAAGGCAAGATTGCGTTAGTGCTAAATGAGATTGTGACAAGATGATGCAGTGAGACTCGGCCTGCTCTGTGCTTCCGAGGGCCACTTTCATTTGAATTAGGTCTTTGTCAGGGATGGATTGGGCAGGGAAAAAGACCTAAAATTAAAGTGTGTGTGTGTGTGTGCGAGCGGGTTTACCTATCCTTATGGGGACACAATGTCCCCATAACGTGATAAATATCCA
>JAODJU010000095.1:17676339-17690905 GCA_026776725.1 Gnathonemus echidnorhynchus | reverse complement strand
TTTTTCCCATTGAAATGAATGAGCAGTCCCCATAAGGATATGTTTACCCTACATGTGCGTGTGTGTGTGTGTGTGTGTAATTATTACATTTACATTGTGGGGACCAGATTTAACCACAATGCGATATAAACCTAGTATTTTGACATTGTGGGGACCATTTCTTTGGGCAAACTAAATTTTAAAAGAATATCAAAAGTTGTGTATTTTGTTTGGTTACTTATGGTTAAGGTTAGGGGTTGTCATTGTTGTGATTAGGGTTTTTCCCATAGAAATGAATGGATGGTCCCTACAAAGATATGAATACAAACGTGTATGTGTGGATTGTGTTTATATTGCGTTGTGGGGACCCAAAAGTAATTAAGACCTGTTAATTTGATGTTGTGGGGATCGTTTTTTAGGTCCCCGCAAAGATCTGAAATGTATTCAATAAAGTAAAAATGCCAGAAGTCTCGTATTTTGTTTGGTTACTTAAGTTTAGGGCTGGGTAGGGGTTAAGGTTGTCTTAGTTGGGATTAGAGTTTTCCCCATAGAAATGAATGGAGAGTCCCCACAAAGATACAATTACAAACCTGGGTGTGTGTGTGTGTCTGTGTCTGTGTCTGTGTGTGTATGCATAAGAACATGTTCCGTAGTCACACTCTAGCAGTACGGTGCCCCTGAAATCCACAACAGAACACAGTAAGAAAACACCAAAATTAAGAAAATCTAAAATATTCAAAAAAGTTACATAAATTTAACATAAAACACAAAAACTAAGGAAATGCAAAACACAAAAAAATGCAAAAACATAAATAAGCCACATTTTTTCCTCAGTGTTTTTGTGTTCCCTTACATTTTTTCCCATTATGCTGATCTTCTCCGTGCTTCCTTAAAGCATCGTGTTCTGCAGATCAGGGCCGCCGTGGAGCAGCCTGAGCACTGCGGCCACCCAGGGTCGGGTCTTTCTTACCGTAAGCCTCCAGATGAAAGAAACCAGGGTTTAAACATGGCATCTGTGCCTTCCTGCCCAGCATGCTGCTTTATCGGAGACCATTAAATCCGTTGTTCTTGATCTGGGGACAGCTGGTGTCCTCTCAGCGCTTCAGCTGTGCCCCCCCGCCCCCCCCACTCCAGCTTGCTGAGTTACAGTACAGCGTTACACTTATCGAGAAAGAGTATTCCTGCTGTTTTTGTCTATGACATTCTATGCAGAAAATGCATGCATATCATATTTCAGTATACAACTAATATAAACATGAAAAGACAAGCTGCAAATATATTATATTATATTATATTATATTATATTATATTATATTATAGCTGCAATCATATAATTATAATTCACATATAGCAGGGGTCAATTTGCTGTGTGGCACCCAAATGTGCTTTCCTTTAAACAGGTGATATATTACAAAGGTTATTTCTTAATGTTAAATTTTGGACCAGATCTTAATCAGGTTCCTCAACAACAGCCGAATGACTAGGACTCGTCTGTGCTGAATATGCTGGTTAATGGTCCATTAAATGTGGCAGATTTTGAAGCAAATCAGGCATTTAATTGTCCCATAGCATCAAATACCAGCCCCTTTTGGTGATATATGGCACTTATGGAAAAAATGCTTGCAACGGATTTATGACAGATTACAAGAAAGTTAAATAAAACCTCAGCATGTATTAGGTGCGTAGTGTGGAGACTGGGCTTAAAAATGACAGCTGTTGGGACAGATTTTATAATAGAAGTGAGTTTTCACATCCTTATTATTAGCTCCTGTCCTTCTTCCAATTACTTATCCAGCACAAAGTATGGTCACATCCTGGAGCCACATCTCAGAAGACAGGGCACAACGCAGGGGCATAACCTGGATGGAAATCCAGCTGATCGAAGCAACACACATACATGCAATGGAGAATTTCGAGATGCCAGTTTCTGTAGCTGCATGTTTTGGGACTGCTGGAAGAAACCAAGGTGCACAGACAAAGCCCAGACAGTACAATGAGAGCATGCAAACTCCACACACACACACAGAGGCAGAATTCAAACCTCATACTAATGGCATCTCTTTGTAGTTGGTCATTTCTTTGCACTCATCACTTTTCCTAGCAAGCTAACTGGGAAAAGAGCCGTGCCATTACAGAAGCGTATACACCTGTGTGCGCCCTGAATTATGAATGCCCTGAAAGTTCAGTCGTTAATGGGACTACTTGAAAGTGGACCCAAAGGGAAAAGTGCCCAATAAGAAAACCTTGCATCTGCACTGTTCATTCTTACCCCAAGGCCCTCTCCTACATTGTAACAGAAGTCGATTTAGCACAATGGACCCATTAATGTTTATGCACCCTTGACTTGATGACCACTTTACCTTGAATCCCCACTTCCCTCTAATCTCCCAGCTAATACACAAAAGGTGTGTCTTCTATGAGCTCTTATTTCCTATATTTCCTTCAAGCATCTTTGTAGCTGTGTTTTAGTATGTGTGTGTATGTGTGTCAGTTTGGAAGCACTGCTGTGATTGTGATGTTACTCAAAATTCTAGTCAGTGCTTATTTTTAGTATTAGTGTACTATCACATGCACAGAAAGAGAAACATTTTAATTTCCACTCTTTTTCAGCCCTTTATTTTTTTTCTTTGGGAACTAATCTTCAAACCTAAAAAGCCATTTGAGGCTGCGAATTACGTGGTAATGTGAATCACCCTTATCATGAGTCCCAGAAGCATAAGTTTTCTTCCAACAGTTTTTTAAAAATATCCCAGACACTGGAACAGAAAATATTGTGCACCCCCCCCCCCCATAATACATTAATGATGATACATATGTACATGACAACCATTTAAAAAAAAAAAAAAAATTAAATGCATTAGTGTTTTCTATCAGCAGATACAAATCAAAGTACAACAGAAGGTGTAACAATGTCCTGGACGGCGCCACTCTCAGCACGTACTGGACTGGAGACTACAGTACATACGCAGACTACAGTGTTAAGTAAGGGCAAGGAATCCATGCTGTGCAACTGCCTTCACTCTTCACTCGCTTGTCAGCCTCACGTGTTCTAGATAATTTTGCAGCTTTCTCTGATTATGCAACTGGACTTTTTTGCTGAAATTGCTTAGGTGTTTATGAATGCAGAAGAATACTTTATTGGTGTTAAACCTACAGTCTTCTGCTTACAAATACAGCACCTTACTGCAAACCGGCATAGCTGCATATCTGTTGCCCTTGTGGGTATTTTGGGTTACAGGAATAATTTAATATTTTTATACAGCCTTAATTACAATGGTAGAGTACTTGGATACATACGAACCTTTCGCATTTATTGATACAGCCTATAAAGGAAAACACGAATCTGCAAAGCAAAACACAGTAACAACTGAAACTGGGAAACACTGCAACTGAGAAAAAGGGCTTCAATGTTTTTTGACTGTCCACCTGTATGTGCAGAAGGCAGGTTAACAACAGTGTTTTGTTCCAGATTGAGCATAGCTGAATTAAGATACTTAGTCATTAGATAAAAAGCAGAGCCTGGAAATAAAACAGAGACACAACTTTGGTCATAACTGAATCGCTATAAAATATGCAGTTACAGCATTTTGATTTTCCACGACAGAAGTATTACATGGCTATTCTATTCTACAGCTATTCTGTTGTTTTTTATTTTTTTTCTTTTACTGATGTGTATATCCTGGACTGCAAATGACAACTCACGTGTTCGGAGGCAAACGATAAGATTTTTAGTGACTGGTTTCATTCTGCAAGCTTTTAATCGATTTTTTTAGTAACCTTGACAATGCATATCAGAGAAAATGACTTGTAGAATTACCACAAAGTCATCAAGACAGACACCTCACACAGTCTTAATGGATTTCATACACAGTAGAGGGGGTGTCACATGAATTATCTACAGACGTTATAAAATGCCCCGTGAATTACCCACAATAAATTACCCCAAAAAAGCTCCACACCAGACCGACATTTCGAACATGTAATTCTCGTTTCCAGCACTTCATCATGGTATATGGGCATACATTTTTTCAGATTCTGTCACTTAAATGTCTGTTGGTTCTGTTGGCTACTTCTGTAGCATTTTCTACCACAAAGGATAACTGGAAACAGCCAGTGCAATGAGATCAAAGACAAGAAGATCCTTCTTAGAGGCTTGATTCAGGGAGAGATATTATCTTTTCTTACCACCCTTTCAATGAGATCACTGCCAGCCAAAATCCTGACCTGCTAATTGGTAAAACTTCATGTTGTGGGGCTGGTAAAAGTCTCTCAATCTCTGAATAACCTCAGGGTCAATTCTGGGGTGAACCCTGCCTTTGGTCTTGCCTAGGCAGTGTGGCTTGCTGCTGCCCTCTGGTTTCTTCAGGCATGGAAATCCCTTGGTCTTGTTGAAGTAGAAATGTTTGTCTGTTATGATCCTCTGCAGTCCCAGAAAGTCCTGGACGCGGCCGAGCTCTCCAGCAGGATCACTGATCAGTTTCTCCCCATGGACAAAGTGTATCTGAGACAAGGGGAAGTAGGACATCCACCGTTCGAGATGCATGGCATACAGGCCTATCCAGATGGGGCTCCACAAAGCGTTAATCTGTCCCGTAGTCCTGTTCTTGAAAGTAAGCGTCTCAAAGCTGGGGATGTGAGGCGTCTTCGAAATGATCTGTGTGTAGTCCGATATGGCCCGGGTGACGGGGTCTCGCACCACCACGATGAGCTTGATCTCCTTGGACATGGCGTGGATGCGTGCCGGAGTCTCTGCGGCCACAAAGTATCTTGGTGTCTTTTCCATCACAATCTGTCCATCCAAGGCTTTAGGCATCATGCTCCTAGGGAATATCAGAGGGAAGTTCTGTCAGGCAAAGAAAACGCTAAGTGGAGACCGATAAAGAGCAGCACTTTGCAGGAAATCTATAATACATGTATTTCGCTTTTTACAAAAAAAAAAATTGAAAAACATTTCAATTTACATTTCATGTTTTTCCTTATTTATGGCAAATAAGGCCACATTTATAAACACCATGTGATTATTAAATGCTTCGCATACAGAATGGTGTGTTTGTCCAACAGAAACGGTAAATGCTGTCTAGTATCCATCTAGAATCCAGAAGATGAGAAACAGCCATTAGGGAGAGCCCTTGTTTTTAAACAGCACACTGAGAACCCCAACGTGCTGTGTCACATTAGCTACGTGCCCTTTCCTCACTCAGAAAAGACATGAGTTGTAAAGATCGCTGCTTCAAGACATGAGCTACATCAATCACTGGAAGGTCCTCACATGTGAGGCAGAACAAATGGACCTGGAGTACGTCCTGCGCGTCTCCACATTTATCCCAGCTAGCAGATGGGACTCATTTACATTAAGTGGCTTGTGGACACCCTGACTCAGATACACAGCTCAATTAGTCCACCTGCTCTCCCAAGGACTGATATAGCTGACCTCTCAACACTACTGTGTCAAAGTTACATTTTCTTCGTTTTTTTACAGACTAGCTCAGTAACTTTTAGTAACTTTTAGTAACCTTTACTATCATCTGAGCTACAAATTCTAAAACTAAGAACTGTAGCATTATTTGCCGCTGTACTGCTGAAAACACATTACAGTTCACATGATATTTGATTAGTGGAACATATTGAATCACACCAGTAAATTCCTACAAATTTTAAACTTTATGAGTTGCATCGCTTTTAATTTCCAGTAGATACTGGACATTCTTTCTCAAATACTAACTTTCCAAAACAAAAAGGGTGACTAGAGAAGACATTTTATTTCCTTTGGGGTTAGGCAAAATGCCTCCAGAACAAGCAAGAAGCTTGGGCAATATTTATAAATGATTTAGGAATTCTAATTTTTTTTATTTAGACATAAATAAGAGATGGGAGGGATGAGTGTTCAGATGCTGAAAAAAATGAAAAACAAACAGAGGCACAGATTTAGATTTTTGTCCTACTGGGGAGACAATAGGCCGACTGTCAGTTTGATGAACCGGCTGGGAGAGGTGTAGCAGCTATTGCTTATGGCGTCATCTGGCATAAGAGGAGATCGCCTTTCAGCACGGCCAACGCCTGCAACACGACTCCCAAATCAAGATGAACGCCTCAGGATCTCTCACACAGAGGTCTCTGACAGTTCCTGGGCACTGGCCTTTATCGGCTTGCTCATGCAGACAGTCACTCTCTCCAAACGCTTCTTGCTCTGCCCATGCCCATTAACAACCTAACAAGGGTATCCGAGATGACTGGTAATAATTCACAGATATCTACTCTGCTGGCCAATCTATAGAAACGTCACTTCCTCAGCCCCAGGCGGCCCCTGTCCAGGACCAACTGGCTGATGGAGGATTTCTGGGTTCACGCTCTGATGGAACCTCGGGAGAGAACACCGGGAGTAAAGCACACACACACACACTCACACACACACACACGCGTTTGCCATCTAAGGTACAGACATGAACGCACTGGTAGAAAATAAAAGAGTCCATTAGTACACTTGCTCCAATCAACCTTGAAGAAAGTCCCCGCAGCAGATTTTCTGCTTTTGTGTCATTTGTGCTTATCGAACCATTAAGAAAGAAGAAAAGCAACACAGCAGAAGTCTAATAAAGAACCATGTTCTTCAGGGGACAAAAGCCTGTATGCCCATTTCCCACTATGCTGTGTTGCTCATAAGCAATTTTACATCAGACTCAAGTAAACAGTAAATCATCCATCCATTTCAAGAAGGAATATTACCGTGTTTAAGCCAAAGCTACTATTTCAGCCGCTGACTCTCACACTTCAAATTTCAGAACTTCTAAACTGAAAACACATTATGACAACTCTGACTTTCCACGTCCCTCTTCTCTTTCAGGCAGGTTTACCTGCAAAAATATCTTGTACGCAAACTTTTTATTATTCAGCCTTTCCTCCATGCTATATTTTATTGTTCTCTGCCTTTCCGCAAAGTAGAGGTAAAAACACAAGACCGTTTAGAGGTCTGTAATTACATGAATCTCTGAATAAGTGGCAAATGCAGTCCTACTAGCATTCAGTGACTACGAGTCACATTAACATGCACACACTCTTATCGCTCTTTCAGTATATGCATATTTTTTATGTATATCTAATATAATGTAGCTTTACCTGCTGAAAAAAAGATCTAGATGTAATTATATTGATGGATACTAGCCAGCTATTTTATTTAATTAGACATTATACCTTATAATAACGTTATATAAGATGTATTAGTCTAGGAACATTTGATTACATTTCTGAAGGTATTAGTTTAACCACGGTGCATTCTATTTTGAGGTTCATTTTTATTAATGAAGTCAGTTAAACAGAATAATGTTTTTAATCAACAGGTCAAGGGGTTAGCCAGCACACAGGCTACTGACCCCTACCAGTAATATCTGGCAAATGTCCCCAGGGCTTCATATTTTCAAAAAGACGTCTTCAAATACCACATTAGAAGCACCCCCTCGTATTTACGCTGGCGCTTGATTAAAACTTGCCGGCAATAAAGCAGCTCTAAGTGTTAAGCAATGCAGAGAGGCACTGTGATCAGGTGCTACATGGTTTTATTAAGTGGTGACCCCGGCCTACCCGGATTTGAGGGGATCATGGGTAATAGTGCTGCTGATTGCCGTAGCTCAGGCACAGAAGCATAGAAATAGGCAATTATTGTGCAGGACATTCTACTTAGATTTAAGATAAGTACATAGTAGAGAAGAATCTGTTACAACTAGATTGTCTTGAGTATAAGAGCTGAATATATCGTTTTAAACACTAAAAAGGATAAAACCTGTTATACATGAAGGTCCAGTATAGGTCACAATGATAAAATAGAAATCAAATCCAAAACAATAATTCGATTTTAAAAAATTAAAGTACAAATAAAAATATATATAACAACATTAGGATAAGTAATAACATTAGGAGAATATAACTATGAATGGAAAGTGAGCAGCGTGGGTGTAGAAAAAGCAGCGACGTCTGGGTGCGAAATTTCAGTAATAAAGTGCAGCACAAGTTCGCTATGGCAGCGATGCCCTGATGCGGCGTCGTACCACGGATGAGAATTCACAGAAGTGCAGAAGCTAACAAACCACAGCGATGCCCTGATGCGGCGTCGTACCACGGATGACAGTTCACAGAATTCACAGAAGTGCAGAAGCTAACAAACCACAGCGATGCCCTGATGCGGCGTCGTACCACGGATGACAGTTCACAGAATTCACAGAATTCACAGAAGTGCAGAAGCTAACAAACCACAGCGATGCCCTGATGCGACGTCGTACCACGGATGACAGTTCACAGAATTCACAGAAGTGCAGAAGCTAACAAACCACAGTGATGCCCTGATGTGGCGTCGTACCACGGATGACAGTTCACAGAAGTGCAGAAGCTAACAAACCACAGCGATGCCCTGATGAGTAATATGAGATGTAGTCCTGGTAATAATTGTTTTACTGAGCCGCAGAGTTTATTGGTCTCACAGCCTGATTATGTTTGTTCAAAATAATGGATTTATTATACTTGCCATCATTAGTCTGTATTTAATCATTAGAGCAATAAGTTATTATTTTCCATAACACTAAACTCTATTCCTTCATATATTATTAAAACGGCACTGATTATTATCACAGTACTTTCTCAAAGCGTCACCAGAGATGCTATGGAAATAAACAGTATCAGACTCGATCGACCATCACATTAAATTTTATGAGGTAATCCAAAGGGCTGTAAAAACTGCACGATACAGCGTGAGAGTACTTACATTCATGCGAAAACAACTGTGCAGTGATGCACTTCCTCTGTTTACATTCCGATAGCATTTCAAATAAGCACAGCTAATGGACAATAAATCAGCTTAATGTCACTAATGCTGCTTTTGTCTTTAAACCTCTGCTGTTGTTGCCTCTTGTTATCTCTCCCCTCTTGGTCCCACCAGAGTTGTTCTAAAGAGAAAGTAAATATGTTGGCCCTAATTGCGCCATGGCTGGGGCCGCTCCCCTGTCCCCTAAGAGGCCAAATGGCCCCACACTCTGGGCTGGGTATTGATTACGGTGGGCTGTGATAATGCAGGCCTCAGCTGGCTACGGGGGCAGCAGGTGGACGCTAGACGTGGCACACGGGAGCCCCATCAGTGGCTTGCTGTGCACAAACAGATGCATGGTAATTACTCCATTCCCTGTGTCGGGCACCAACTTTCGCTGGAGAGCATTTTCTTTTTGTATCCATTAATCTTAGGTTGCAGGGTGTGGATCCTTTCATGGACATATAAGGCTAATGCTTGTGATTATGCACTGTTCCCATGGTGCTAGGTGGTGTCTCCTGTCTGTGATCTCTGGCTAGGGAGTACATGCATGTATAATATGCATCTTCTGATGTATTTACATCCTGATGTTTACGCTTATCAATAACATGTCAAATGACTATAGAGCGCATTCCTGAAAAATAGTAAAAACTGAGAAGTAACAGGATTTTTATCAAAGATTAATTGAACTGATCTTTATATCTGATGATAAAAATTACTTTCAGAAGAATATCAGTGCAGCAAATTTGTGTATATAGTTGGGCTAATGATATGCGTTTGTATGTGCATGTATGCGTGTGTCCGTGTGTGTGCTTCTGTGAGGGGGTGTGATTAAGTCCAGCCAACCATTACAACACTATAGCTATTAAAAAGCCAGTCAATTGTAACTGTGCCCTGTCCACTTCCAGCTCACATCCATCATCAGGAACCCCTCTGATGCTGCCTCCCCTAATTCCCGGTGGTACTTTAATGAGGGCTGAATTTAAAAACAGGCTGTCTGGACCTTATGGTGATCTTGCAAAGTACTGAGCAGCTCTGGCTACAGGATACAACTGTCCATCATTTCGCCATCCCTCCCATGAAGATCACCCTGCTTCCTGTACTTTGACAAACACTGTACATTTTTTCCAGCTACTGACACAATGGCTGCATTCTTTCTCAGGTTTACTCAGATCTGCTCTCAAGGCCATATGCATCATTTTTACAGTCTACGTCATGCCAGTAATCGTTCCCCTCTTACAATGCATTAGCTTTTAACTGCAGTCTCATTCATTTTCAAATTTCATTACTTTATGAAATCTTAATAAGGTTTAAAATGCATTTTTGTTATTGATGGTGTTCCAAAGTACACAGATGTTGACATATTCAAACTGTTTTGACATTGTATCGTATTCTATATATCTGAAATTTTTTGTTTAATAATGTGTATTTTGTGACATGAAATACTTTGCCCAGGTATGATTGTAGTCTATCCGCTGGTTATGAGTAACTTATTTTGTGTAAATGTTATATTGATATTCTCAACCAGATTTCATGGGCTTTATTGTTGTTTCTCTCATTCAATTGTGAACAGAATCTTAAGTTAAAAACCAAGAGATCCAAACCGATTGGTTAAATACATGAAGTTCATATTTTCCAAAAAAGCAAAAACTCTGAACTGTCTTGTCCCGCTGATTTCCAACCAACTTGTGGCTTTATGACAAGAGAGCAATACATCTGTATACTGTGCTTAAGGTAAATGTGCACTGAATTTAGCGCAGTGCTATGTTCCGAGCAGCGGGGAGAGCATAAAATTGAAATATGAGCCTCATCCTCCATCCAGCGATTATGGCATCACAGGATAAAATCCCTTGCTAATTGTAACAAAATCCACAGAGTCTGAAGCTAACTGCTCTAATGCTCATCTCTACTCAAGGTCAAACTGAGGGCCAATCGATGGCAAAACCGTCTAAGCGCACAACTTGGTTTCATCCTTCCCCCGGCTTGTCGAAGATTCTATCTAAGCACAGACATTCATCTGGGACCTTTTTCTTTCTTCGGGATACAGATCTGTACCGGTGGAACAAAGACCAAATTTAGCAATGACAGTTCATTTTCTGCGCTGAGTGGAGTGCTGCTGCTGCACGGCTTGGCCCCTGGAGTCACACTCACTGGACCTCTGGAGTTGCCAGATCACGTAAAGTGACCAGGGCACATCATTATCTCCCACACAACAAATGACCAGGGTCAGAGGTCAATTGACAGAGCCCATAATAATGTCAAGCTGATGTACACTTTGCAGTACATCTCTTGCCGTGGCCCATAAAATGTACTTGGAGTCTTAACTGACCATAGGGCACAATATATACACTAATACACTATAGCAGAGTTCTCTTAATCAGAAATCTATCGGTGTTATTATTGCTAATGAATGAATATTGTTAAAGTGATATTTACCTCTTCATAACGGCTGCATATGTGATATATACTTTTCATGACTACTGATTCCAGTGCATTCAGTGTTGATATACTATATATTTAATAAAGAAAACAACCAATATATCAACTTATATATCTGTTTTTCAAAGAAGTCCACAGTGCTTTTTGTGTATGTGTTCTAGTTAATTATAACAAAGTATGTGTTTGACACCACGATCAGTCAGTCAAAGCAAATAATTGGATTCTGTCCACTCTCCAGACAAATCTGAAGGCTCAGGTGACAAATTAGACCCAAGTTACACACAGATGACTGTATTTGGGTTGCAGACAGAACTGCACCAGTCTTATTAGACTTATGATATATTTAGTGTCTTCAAATATCACTGACCTCAGGGTAAATGCACAAGATGCCGTATACATCATGTAGGATTTGCTTTTGTGAAAGGTTTTCTAAAAAAGTGGGATGAGGGACTGAGCCACAATACTTGCTGCATCATGCATCATGCTTGTAGGTGGACAGATTACTGATGTGCACGAGAAAGGAAGTCTGCGGAATTAATGGAAGTTCCACTGATATAATTAATATTAATATCCCAATTTATTAAACGAGCTCATTTAATAAAGACATCTGCGGTGAACCAAGTGCGCAGCATAAAATATCGCTTATCCTCATCATTCAGTGACGTAAAGTAAAAGTGAAACTTTATGCAGAAGGTAACTGAACTATCTTTTAAATTTTTAAAAAGCTACTTAGTTTTATTTATCATCTTTATTATTTGTAAAGTGCATCATTGTTGAAATCGTGCTTATAGTATATAGGAGTGTAAAACATTTATAATGCACGATAAGGGTGCAAAATATGGCAACGTACTATTACAAAAAGAAGAAAAAAAAATCCTTTGGAAATAACTGTCGCAGAAACATACGCAATAATTGGAATATTTTACTGAGCAATTACCAGCAGTCTTCGATAAATATAATATGAATACGGTTAGAAGCATTACCTGTACCAATTAAGTCCGCGTGCGTAATGCCTGTCAAAGAAATGCGGCTCCGACCCCAGTGCGCGGACGTCAGGATGAAGCCTCAGAAACTCCAGGAGGGCTCGGGTTCCACCCTTTTTAACACCTATGATAAGAGCTTGAGGGAGCTTCCTGGTCGCTGTCCACTCTCTCCCCAAACTTTCAAAACTTGGCGCTTTGGTGACCTCAGCACTGCTGGCCTCCGCAGCCGCGCTGGAGGTAGTTATCAAGCGCTTGGGATGCGATCCGTTCTTTGCTTGGTACCATCCGGCAAAGAGAAACTGACTAGAGTGCCTTATATCGGAGTTTTCCAAAATTTCTGAGTCGCAACAACCGACCAGAAAGTAAAACAGAGAGACGCATACGATGCCGAGGAAAAACATGACCAGCAGCTTCTGCAAAAGTCTCCGAAAGTCCAGGTGAAGGTGTGTAAAACTTGCCATCCCTCTAAGCGCAAGCAGAAGGAAGCCATTATATTAGAAATGGACCTTGAGCGCTCTAAATCGTGATGCGTACTGGCATAGTTCTGCAGTATGAAACACATATCCATGCATCGTGGCATGCCCCAAATTTTTAAGATCAAAAAAGCCGACGACTTGCCGCATTTCCACCGTTAGGTCAAATACATTCTCTGACTACCTGACTCTACAGTTATGGTTGTTCCTCGAGATGCTTCTTCAATCTGCCTTCAGATTGCGGGAGTTATGCTTCAGATGCTGGTCTGCGAGTTTTTATACGTCCCTCAAAAATGACATTTCCGACTTGCTCATTCATGAAAATGCGTCGATGCTGCGCCCAGTATGCATTGATTGGAGGGACGTGGAGAAAGGCGGAACCCACTTCGCTGTCGGAGAGCTGAGAGAAGTGTCCCGTTGCGGAGCCAGTGCTATCAGACTGGCTACTTCTATGAACAAAGTAAAATACCGACATGCACCTGTAATGTACGTTTACGTTTACTTATTGAGCAGCCGCTTTTGTCCAAAACAACGCCCGCGAGACAGATATGACATCACAAGCGTACATCGGTCAAGGTGCCAACTTAGGCGTAAGTGCAGCTGAGGGCACTGAGACGATGAGAGAAAGTTACGCGGTTTATACTGCATGTAGTAAAATAGTGGAACGTTATACACCATTGCAATCAGTAATTGCTTTAGTTATTACTTATTGTTGTTTATCACGTTTTTATGGTTGTTGATGAATATTATTGTTGTTATGGCCCGTGATGGACTGGTCCTGGATCCTTGTGGTCTGTGTTTTCTGGAATAACAAGGTACAAAACAACCCAGAACACTGCAGAATAACATTTTTCAAATTCAACAGAGGATAGAAATATCTTTGTACTTTATTGATTGAAAATTAAATGCTCAGACAATAAAAAACGGATTGTCCTTCACAATTTGAAGATGACAAAGAAGCTTTTATGAACACGCGGTCCCATCCCAGAAATTCCATTACCGTGTACAAATAGAAGTACCTATCTGGAAATATTTTAAAATACATTAAAATCTATTTCATACACAATTTTACGATGCACTAAAATATTGACTTGAAATTTTTCAGTAAGTCTTTAATGCTATTAAATCTCGTGCAGGAAATGCAGAAAGTGTGCCCTGATATGGGAAAATAATTACTTATACTATGAGCTTTTGCGAACATAGTGCATTGTCATGGCTGGATATAGGGAATATAGATCCTTGATTAAGTTCTATTTTTAGTATGTCGCATAAGGATCTTGCAGTTTGTCCTAGGAACATGGTACATTCGTAGTATATGTATTTGACAGATGCTTTTGTCCAAAGTGATGTACAAGTGAGACAAATAAGGAGCTGATTAGGCATAAGTGCATCTAGACTGAGCTTCCAATGAATGCTCAGGTGCCATTGTAAGCAGTAATGGAGCAGGAACTACACAATAACTGCTAACAAAGAAACCAATAGGAATATTCAGCTTAAGATTAAAATAGATATTCTCTGCAGAATTCAAGGGCCAATGTTGTATTACATAAAAATTGATTAGTAAGATCTTGCAGAATTTTCAATAGTTGGATTAAATTCTTCAATTCTAGTTCATTTTTTTCTGTAAAAATTACCTGATTATCTTATAATGATGTACTGAATACTATAGGTGTCATGTCCGGATCGTTCCGATCCTCCTGTGTGCCACACCCCCTCATTTACCTCGTATGGAATCATCTTATCAGCTTTTTCTATAGTTGTGTTCATTGATTCTGTGTATTTAAGTGAGTTTCTGTAAGTTGTCACGCCCGGCTCGTACGATCCTCGTGTGTGCCACGCCCCCTCATTACCTCGTGTTAATTCCTGATTGTCATCACCTGTTTCCTGTTCATCTTGGCTTGTCC
>JAODJU010000095.1:17646192-17667932 GCA_026776725.1 Gnathonemus echidnorhynchus | reverse complement strand
CCAACCAGTTGAGTATAAAGAGTCACAGTCACAGAGTACTCAACTGGTTGGTTGAAACAAAACCTTGGTCTGGATTTGTACTCTCTGGACCTGAAATCTCCACCTCTGGTGAAAACTCATTATCATTACAGTCATATATGCATCTGCAACATTAGACATTCCAGAACTCTTTCAGTCTTAATTCCATTTGCGTTGTATTGCTTATATTTTCTATGACATTGAAGATTTTAATATTTTTCATTGAAGTTTACTATAGGCCTGCATGATATAATAAATACCCTGCCCATATTTTTACATTGATAATATAATAGATGCTCACAACAGATAAGGAGGAAGTTTTTGTCTGGTGGATAGTACCCAGTTTATGTCTCATTTAAGCTTTTTCTTCCTGACATTGACAGATTTGTGAAGCTCGACTGCAAGCGTTCATTGCTAATGTAATTCACCCCCCAGTTATTGGTTTTTGTGCTATAAAAATTAGGCTGAGTTGCTTTGATGGCCTGAAGTGAGACTCTAGACAGGCAGAAAAAAAATGCAGAATTTCATATCTGCTTGCTGATTTAAGATGTGATCATTCCCATTATCCTTAGGGGCACATCAACTGATAGTGAGAGGGTGGGACGACTATGCCGCGGTCTGTTAATTCTCTATTTAACACAGAATTGATCATTCCGTTATTTCCATTGTCACTGAGATGATGAGATAATGTATGGCATTTATACAGCAGAGAAGGATGTCATAGCACCTTAGACAATATCTGTTTTTTTTATTCATTTTAAAGAGTCTCTGGATTGTTAACAATCAACACCACTAATTATGTCACAGTTTTAGCCCCACTTTCAAGTTTACGATGTAATCAAGTGCTGCTCAAATCATGCAAAAATATATATATACACATACTCAATGGCAGTGTTTTTAGGTACCCCTACGTGGAACCCCCATTTGTCGGCAGAACCACTATATAATCAGAGAAGCCTTTCTGCTCATCCCCTTTGCATTGAGCTATTATTCTTGTACTTGTGATCTTCCTGTTAACTTTACATGGCATTCTCCTCAGACCTCTTTCATTAACAAGGTGTTTTTTGACACAGAATTGCCCTTCGCTGCATTTTTTCTTTTGTTTATCACACCATTCCCTGCAAACTCTAGACACTAGTGTGTGAAAATCCCCAGAGGTTTATGGGATTTTGTAACCATCATGTCTGGCCCCAACTATCACATCACATTCAGAATTGCTCAGATCACGTGGTTTTGCTCTTCTGCTGCTTAGCCACACAGCAACTTGACCTCTTCACCCTGTCTGTGTGAGGTTTGAGTTCAGTTACAGACACATGATTTGCTGTTTGTAGGAGTAGGCTGTTCGCATTAATGAGCAAGTGTACCTAATGAAGTGGCCACTGAGTGTAATTTATTCGACTGCTAATTATATCAGTAAAGTAATGGGTGATAGATAGCAAAAGGAACATTGTGTTTCACAAGCTAGCATGCGAGTCAGATTAATTGTCATCCATGACAGACAAAAGTTCTTTGAACGTAGTGAACAGTTTTTGCTGCATGTGGATGCATCTTTGTTATGTATTATCCATACTCAGTGTTCTCCCGGTCCCTCGTAATGCTCATAGTTAATTATATTCCGTTACTTTCCTTTTATTTCCACATGTGATTAGTAACCTTCCTTCACTGGTTTTGTGCTGATATCAGCCTACCTTGCTGTGGTAGCTGCTTGGCTTCTACAGAAAGTTGATCTTGTCTTCCTTGGTGCCTCACACACAAACAGGCCTATTGTGTCATTATGCACACAGTCCATGACATTTTTCTAAGGATGATATGTCAGTACATATCCAGCACAGAGGAACACCAGCATCACCAATCATCACAGGTTCAACCAATTGTTCAAACTATGATATCACCTCCTATAAGTGAACTTCAGATATCTGAAGCAAGCCGGTCCACTAGTATACATATTAATTCTGTCTACATATAATGACAAGTTTTTCACAAACTCAGTGTTTAAATGAAACAACCACTTGAGAGGATTCACCATTATAGTATCTGAATATTCAGTATTTGGAGGCGGATTAAAGAATGCACTAGCACAAATAATGCTAATAACACCAACACTGTCTAGCTAACTATACAAATATTATCAGGACTTTAGGCGAGAATAATTATCACGCAAACAGATAAAAGTCTGGCCTTGTACGTGCTGCAAATTTCATTAAAAGAGAATTTCAAAGCTAAGGAGAAATATACAGCAGGCTACCATACTGAGTACTGTATTATGTAAACCCCCAAATGAATCATCACCCAGTACACACACAAGCATTACAAATATAAACTTTGCTCTCCAGCATGAAAGGATAGTGAATCAAATGTAGGTCACCCACCGCTGGTGTGGCGAGATTGCAACCCCCCCCTCCCCCAAAAGCACTGACAGCAGCAAATAGCTGAAGACTGATGACCCTTTTCATATTGCCAGTCCCCCTGGGCTCTTCCTTTATTGTCCTTAATAGGAACTGATCAACGTGAGGTCACTCAGCTGGACCCACGCACATCTCATTTTCTTTACTTTTCTCATAATAATGAGTGAATGCAGAACAAAAGCAGGGACAGTCAAAGCCCCACCCACCCTCCAAAAACAATAGAACCCCCACCACACCTCCTCTGACAGTCAGATCATAAAAGAGTGGTCAGTGCAGGGCTGCTCCAGGCAAACCCTCGGGATCTGCAACCAACACAGAAAGTGCCCGTATCCTTTTAGTGTGGAGTAGCCAAAGCAGTGTGCAGGTTATACTAACAGAGTTTTGATGCAGTTACAAATAAATTGCAAATGTTGATTAAGAAATGATTGAATTATCCTACCATCATACCACTATCCTAATTAATAATTTCATACGTTTCTTTGGTTTTAGTGTGACATTTAACCTAATGCAAATATTTAGACTGCCGTGCATGTGCATAATGTCATGTTTATTTATTTTATCATTTGAAAGTTTTGTTTAATCAAAACCAAGAATACCATGAAATTATTTCCCCATTTGATTTCTGTTCATTTTCAAGTTTCTGCTTGTCTGATTTTCTCTCTCATCTTAAAACCAAAAAGCATAAAACCCAACATATATCAATGTTCCCCTGCGATATTACGGTTGTTTCAAAAATCAATTATGGCCCATGTTCTTCGACTTTTAATTAATTGAAGGTGTATAAAATCTGCGGATGGTGCGCGCTTCCTCCGTGCCAAACGCATGGCACACTCATGCTGTGGTGAGACCAGCTGCGGAAAGCGTGATCCTTCGCAAACCTTTCGCCATCTGACTGATCCGTGGCAAATGCCCCACGCGCCTCGCGGACACAGCATGGAGCTCCTACACACCTGCCCCCATTAGCGAGAGCCTCCTCTCTAAATATCCCCATGGAGACACACCTTTCCTCCAGCCTCTGGCATGGCTTCCTGTGAGTTCTACTCCTCTTTTGTCTGTCAGTGTTTCTGGTGACAGGGGATTCTATTGCCAGCGCCTCTAATTCGCGATTACATCAGCTTTCATCGGGACATCAACGACTTCCATCTCATGTCAAGTTTCGTCACGGCTCACAGCTCCTTCCACTAATTACTTTAACGTCAAAATACAATAGCTGTTAATAATACATCAGGCAGCATGGAAAGTAGGGTCACATGGTCAAGCGCAAGGAGTGGAATGAGAGGTTTTTTTTTTTCTTCAAGAAACATGTCCAGTCAAATTAATTAATAGGAATATTTTCTTTTTGGACGAAGGTTATAATATCACGTTCTTCTGGACTAAGGTCATCAGATACAGAACATTAACACAAATACGGCAAGATATTTTTCTCAGATATTCTCAAATATTTCACCAAGGCATTGTTGTGAGAATTAATAAAATGTCTGATGAACACAGGTCACAGAGGAAACAGAAAATATGCAGGTTGAATCAGACCTTCCCCGTTATCATTCCCGAGCATATGAAGCAACTCGTCGATCCAGGGCCAGGCTGATTTAGTTATTGTGGAGCAGTTTTCACATCCACTACAATATCGGTATGTGTCTCCTGTTAACAGGAAATAGGTCATTTGCAAGAGACAGTAAAAAAAGAGGCATTTCACATTTTGTTCTCGAACAGATGATTAATATGGAGTCCTGACTCAATGTGATATGGACGTAACTTCCGACAAGCCCCAGTAGCTAAGTAAGGTGAGTTACTGAAAATAGACCCTTCAGAGGTAAGGCAAAGGAGAGACTTATGTTCTAGGGTTGAGCACAATATTGTTAATGTTCTGGAATATAATGCATTTCTGTTATGTGGTCCTACACACTGACAAGCTTTGAAATTGCAGTGCGTCACAGGATAAGGATGGCACCCACATATTTTTAGCTGTCCCAGAAAGTAGTGATAATTCAAATATAAGTGCTGAAAAGAGAGAGAAAACAAATATCCCGTTTTGTTAGGCAGTTTCTTCATGATACTGCCTCTCTTGCATATAATAAATATATTACCTTTTCTACTATAATAACAGTCTATTTTTTAGTAGCTGGGTTTCATAGAGGTAGCTTGCAGACAGCATTTGAATTTCAAAATATGTTGATGTTGGATTTGCATAAACAGGCTGGTTTGCTTTGTTTTCTGAGGGACAACCAGGATGTTAAAAAGTCATTACTAATGCTGCAAACCACCAGGCCTTGTGGTTTAACTAATGCATAGACATTACTATGCATTACAGAGAGAACACATTTTGGCTTTAAGTTTCATATTTATAAACCAAATGCACAATTTACAGCTGTATTTAAGAATGTTTTATACATGAGGTTCACATGAACAAGTGAACAGAATATGATACAGCAGAATGGGAGTTTAAACAAGACCCAACGCAAAAGCCTGAAAGTTCAATTTGAGGACAAAAATGGGTAAGACTGGTTTAAGTGGAAGCTGTAAGAAAAAAAACAAGGTATCCAACAAAATCCTTTACAGCTCAAGTAAAGAACACCAACAGAGATGGAATAAAGACATGACCCAAGCAGCTAAATGAATAAAAGAGACAAAACGTAAGGTCATTTCCACAAAAATTGTTCTCACTATTGACGATGTATGGGATTCCAATGACAAAGCTAAAGAATGGAAGGAGAATATCAGATTGGAGGAGAACAGGGTCAAAGAACTTCTCAAGCATCCACAAGTGATACTTATGAAGAACCACCGGTGCAGTTTGAATTTGTGATATTAGATCATTCAAAAGTAATAAACAATAACTGCGACTGGAAATATGTGACAAGTAAGCCAGAAAAAGGTTTGGCTCAGGCCCGAAGAAGATCAGGTGGGGGTAACACTCAACACAAAGGGAAGAGACAATTAGCAGCAAGTAAAATGGCATGAATAGGAGAAGAGCAACAGCCGTTATGCTGAGCCAGCAGGGAGTGTGGGGGAAATGTTAGAACGATGTACACAAGAGATTGACACAGAGCAATATCTGGCAGTCATCACGGGAAAGGCTGGGTTTTCCTAATAGGAACGACATATGATGAGTTCCCCCTGCCCAAGATCTCAGCAGGTGGCATGATAATGAGAAAAATTATCATCTCCATAGACACATTGGGGGACCTCTCTGGTCACAGGACATCCGTCCAGTCAGGGTCATGATTGAGAGGCGGGCCCTAAAAACCAGGCAAAACGGGAAGGAAGTTCCAGTAAAAGTAAAAGAAAGCAACACACAGACAACAAAGGCTGCTGTCAATGGCCCGGGATTGTCGTTAGGAAAGCAACTCTGAAAGAAAAGCAGCAGCCTTACAAAATGATCATTCATCCAAACTAGCTATTCATCTTCAAGCTACTCATTGCGGCCACAGAGAAAATGATATTTAAAATAATATATTAAAGATAGATATTCTTAGAAATTCTAAGATTCTACTTAGAAAGTACCGAATTTCAAATTTTGAAAAGGACTGAAAAAGCTAATAATGTACAATGTAACAGTTAATTCTAAAATGACGTGTAAGTCCAAAATACTGAAACGCTATAACATCTTGTACCACTAATTAGTTCATAAATAATTATACACATTATTAGTATAAGTATTTTACAAGCGATAAATTAAAATTCCTAATAGTGAAAATGTAAATCAGTCTTACAATGGTCCAACGAACCCTTTTTGGGTGTGGCGCAGTGGCGCAGTGGTTAGCACTGTCACCTCACACTAGGACCAAGGTATAAGTCTCCACCAGGGTTCCATGTGTGTTGAGTTTGCATGTTATCCCCGTATTGATGTGGGGTTTCCCCCACAGACCAAAAACATATTAAGGTGAATTGGCCATAGGTGTGTATGTGTAAGGGGATGGCGTGTGAATGTGCCCTGTGATTGGTTGGCGCCCCATCCTAGGTTGTCACCTACCTTGCGCCCATAGGCTCCAGACACCCATGACTCATGATTACAGGAAATCGTCGGAAGCATTTTTTCGCAGAGCATATCAAAATTATATTCCACACAAAACTGACAGATACTTTAGCATCCATTTTCTAATTTAATCCCATCACCAGGCCCGCAGTGAGTGTATTTCATTCTCCTTTCAATAAGTCATTGTGCAGTGTTAATGATTGATTTTACCAACGTATTTCAGGCATTTTATTGCAGGAGCCCCTGGCATGTGACTGCATCCATGTCCCAGAAGTAGAGCTTGTCAGTGAAGTTTCATTATGTACTTGGCTGCATTTTTTAGGTTCAGCTCTTTGCTGTGGATCTTTAACGTCAACAACTTACAGGTCAACTGTACATGTTTCACTGTCAAAGTTACATTTTCAGCTAAGCATTATTAATAAGAACCGTCTTTAGAGTTTATAGGATCCCAATCCTACTCAACGTGACAAATGAAATCCCCACTCCCGGGTTGCACGGGGCCTGGAGTCTGACTAGTGGTATAAAGCACAAAGCTGGGGTACAACCTGAATGCCAGGGCATCACAGAACGCACCTTTGCCGATCACTGCTTATATTCTTATTTTTAAGAAGAAATCAAACTTACTCTATATGAAAGCATATAAGATCAGATGTTCTGAATGTTTAAAACTCATTCTACTAGACTAATAGAGAACTTTTTGATAATTAAATCGTTGTCTTATTGGATTCTTGCTTCGTTTGGAAGATTGTTGTGTCGCTCCAGTACTGCTTACACTTGTATCTGGGTATTAATTGGAAGCTCAACCTAGCTACACTTACACCTAGTCGACTCTATGACCGTAATATGTTTGTAATGTGCTACTTGCCTTTGGACAAAAGCGACTGCTAAATAAAATAAATAAATAAATGTTAATTATTCTCCTCTGATAGCCAGCGCTACTGACAGTCATTGGGACCATTTGAATAAAGTCTTCTGTTTGGATAAAGAAAATATGATGAAATAATTCTCCCGGTGTCAAGAGCCTGAAGGTACAGTACCTACAGGGGAGCAGAAGTGCAGTTAAGACTATACCTTTCGCGTTGTGGCCAAAACACTTCGTATTTTACCTTGTGAAGTAATACTAACTAAAATCTACTCAATACTGTGTCAAAATTAGTCTAATCTTGCTATTTAATGGCAAGATAATCAGTCAAAAACCCAACGTGTGAGTCTACAAAGAGCTCAGTTCAGAATCAAATTGTGACTGAGCACAGTTGCCAGGAGCAGGTAATGAAATCTGTTAACACGATGCCTTTTAGGCATGCAAATTAACCATTGCTTAACACAGTAACAGCTTAATTATCAGCCCAGTAATTTGTGTATACCGCATACATTGAAGGATGTCTTCTTTGTCATCCAATGCTTTGTACCACAGGTGACATGTTAGATTTCTGTCCCTAGCTTTTCAATGGCTTTACAAGCAGGGAATTCATTTTGTTTTTAATTGCCCCCCATATGGGTCCTCTGTCCCTCCCACCACTTATGGTAGTTGCTGCGTGCTGCTGAAAATTCCTCAAGGCAGCGTAAAATTTCATGGGTACAGCCCGACACTCTCTACTGAATTGCACAGTAACAAACATCAACAAATATTTGTAAAAACGTTTCCCCAACACACATGAGCATCCCACTATTTTGCCATTTCTGTAGCCTATGTGCTGCGAGGATGAAGAGAGCTGAAGAGACTGAATGTGCCTATGACCCAATCCTGAAAAAGCTTCATACCCTGGTCCGGTAACAACCATAAACCATACATCAATGTCAAAACATTAAAATGTACCCTAAACCCATCAAGATCAATAAAGAGAAGGCACACAAAATAATAATGAATGGAGTACCATGCTAAAAAATTGCACTGATGAGTTAGCTATACCCCAGATGTGAAGTTCTTTGTATGTTGGGTTTCAAAACTCATATGTACACAGACACATCACAGGCATCAGTGCCCCCGATTGTTGGTTACGTAAAGCACTCCAAAGTCAGAAAAAGTCAATATTTATTATTTCACGCTCTGGCAACAGCACCTACGCTGTATGATGGTAATACGCTGAAAGGTATTTTCATGCCATTGTGACAGAGGAGAAACTCAGAGTGCGCTGCAGATTCTTCGACAATCGAGCGACGCAGGTAAGAACACGCGAGAACGTAACACATAATAAACTGTGCTGAGCAGCCGTCTAGCCCTCCACACATGAAGGTGTCACATTTTCATGTATCAATTTAGGAAACACTCTCTTTCGAGGCAAGAAACAATGACAGCACAAGAGGGTCAGTGTAAAGGGAGGGGACTTGGGAGACATGAACTACAGGCTACGGAGCTGAACACAAGGGTCAAGGCATTCGCCCGTTGTAATTACAGAAAACCCCTCTGCTACCCCAAAGCTCTACGCAATTCCCAGTTTGCCCAGAGCCCCTTCTGTTTCATTAGCAGGCTCCTCCCACTCCACACAATCATTACAGTTTAATTTTGGGGAAGGTAAGCGCTCCGCCAGCGTTCCAGCATCCCGGGAATGAAGTCCTCTTTATTCTCTTAAATAGCACCAGACTTAATGACCCCTCCGATAATTGCACAATGTCAATATTGTTGCATTTTAATTGCATCGCTGCCACGGGCTTAATATTGAGGAATGGCTTTGCACCAGTGAAAATATATTTACCAGTTCTCAAATTATGAGAGAGTGTAAATGAGGGACATAGCCATTAAAATATTTTAATTGAAGTTGTTTGTATTTAGCCAAGCTGCATTTCCAGTGCTATTGGGTAAAAAGGACCCTGTTAGTCATCGGCAAATATCAAAGCCTGAATTAACATGCTTGCTGATGCGTAAAGGGCCGCCAATTAAATTTCCATAGAAAAAGGAAACAATGTAAAACTGAAGCCTTATTTACTCATGTGCCAAAAGCATTCCAGAAAACAAAATGCTGTTTTTCTGGCTGTGTGCTGCTAGTGATTGGATTCTTGCTTTGTCTGTTTTTCACAAAAAAGCTAATTAAAGGCAAAGTTTTTATGACCTCAGAAAAGAAAGTGATAGGTGACATTGAACACTGAGCTCACATCCAATACATTGATTGATAATGAGTGGACCAATCAATAGCAAAGAATAGCTGCAGGCTTTATTAGCATCTCCAATTGGACACAGGAGATGATGGCATTCACCGGTCACTGAGTGACATGGACCTTGACAAAGAGAAGGATGTGTGACACAAAGAGACGGACTGAATGGTTACGCAGGTCACAAAAAATAGAACAGGCCTCAGTTAACATGACTGTTAATTTAGTCCCAAAAGGATTATATTGCATTAGTATATAAGATGAATGGCATGCATTCATGGCCATATACAGCAAGAAGCAACGTTAATTTGATTTCCTAAATTTTGTCCATACTCCTGATTAGGTCAAACAAAAGGATACCCTGTATCATTATTAGAACCAATTAAAACGATATACATAATATTCCTAATTCCTTTGATCACAGGCAGTAATCAAATTTCTTTTATTTGCAGCACAATCAAATTCATTATGCACACACACAATCATATCAGAAAGATTACAAAATTTCCAGAGGTTCTATTTGAAAATGAAACATATTTAGTGATCAGTTACCATAAAACTGCCAAATACTATAAGATGAAGATGTTTTAGAGCTTGTTGAAAGACAGTAGTTACAGCACACTGAGAAGGAGTGATCTGGTTGACAAAACAAAAAGAACATTGATGACCGACTATATAAAATACCTAGAAATAATAGCTTTATGCTAACAGCACACAGGAAGAAGTTATCCTAACCGGCTATTTTCACCCTATGGCAAGAACTACCCAAACTAATTTTCAATGTGAATGGCAGCCACACTTGCAAATAGGAAACAGATTAGGCAAAAAAGTCAGGTTACTAGCCTTTGTTTTCTTAATTACAAAGTCATCTCTGCAGCTCTTTCAATCTACTCCACCCAGGTTACTATCCTGCTGTACATTACTATGGAGCAATAATTTGTCTTTATGTTTGGTTTATAAATTTTGCTTAATTTTGTTCTTGATAAAAGTATATCGGGTTGTATAAAGTATATCATTCCTTGTTAAAACTCGAATGTGACAAGGACATTTTTGGATTTTTTTTTTTGCTCTAGAAACTCATAGGATGCAACAGTTTATAAACTACTAACACAAATTGTAAATCAGCACATGTAAATGCAATGGCCTTGATGTAAAGTTTAAGCTTAATCACAGATAGGGTTTACATAGAACTCCCCAGAGATTACATGTCAAGATCTCATATACCAATCGCTGCCCCACAAAGACCCACCTTTTTCCATGATTAGAAGGGTATGTGCCTAAAAGCTGCTGTTGAGAACTTTCCTGAGAAAGATTATGTTTGTATTCTGTTGTAATACTGTTTTATGAGAGATTAAAGTGAGCCACAGCCACTAAATTGAAATTTAATCTGTTAAAGAAATGTCCAACACATCTTTAATACATAAGACAATAGCCTACTGTACGACTGCAATCAGTTATTTCTTGCATATTCAATGTGCACAATTAAAATCCTGTTACAACAGCTGTGCCAAAGGACTTTATATACTTTAACTATCTGATTTGTAAAATGTGGTTTTGTGGTAAATAATCTAGAAACTTTACAGAACTCATCTCAGATGGTAATTTATTAGTATATCCTGATGAATTTGCTTGCTTTCAAGGAAAAAAGATGCAAAGATTAGAACAAGTGGACACATATATAGAGAACAAAATGGCCTCAGCCAAGGATAAAGGTTCGTTAACTTGCACTCCACACAACCCCCATAAATCACAGAGCCGTCAATCACAGCAGCTGTTAAATATTAATAAGTCCTGCTCACTTCCTCACACACAATATGGCACGTTTAACTTTCTTTTCTGAAAGGAGGGACAGTTGAAATATTCACCATCTTTTGAAATTGTCAACATAGTATTCATGTTTATATTATATGATCAGAGGTTTACAAAGAATCCTGTGACATAATTTACATATTATAAGTAAATACACCTACAAATGAGACACTGTATACTAAACATCTTGATAATATACTACACGGGGGTCAAACTCCAGTCCTGGGGGGCCGGAGCCCTGCACATTTTTGGGTTTCCCCTCATTTAACACACCTGATTCAACTCCTTGTGCTAATCATCACACGGCTCTTGAGCTGAATCATTTGTGGTGGAACAGGGAAAGAACTAAGCTACACAGGGCTCCGCCCCCCCCAGGACTGCAGTTTGACACCCCTGATATACTATAATAATGGAATAAAATATCATTATTGTGATGGCTAACTGCTTCACTTATGCATCATATATTATACATGTTCAATATTTACATTTACAACAAAGCATAGAAAAATTTTTAATACAAACTACATAATTGCACGCAGCCAGCTGTGGATAGCTAATAGACTTTTGTAATGCTTTCACATATTCACTAATAGTCCAGTAGACATTATATTACTTCTTTTGATGATCATGAGAAAAATCTGTTTCTTAAAAGTGCCATTCTGGTTATGAGACAGCCATTTAAATCTAATTAACTAGTCGTCTTTCTTAGTTTAATAATGCATAGATGGTAGTTCCTGGTGTTCTTGGTGCTGTAAATCATTTAAGTCCGTGTCCATGCATTCCCAAAGCGTGTTCCCGGAAGCCTCAGAATAGCTGCAGGAGGTCTTAATTAAAAACCTTAAATTATCTTCCACTGGCAACATGGCAGCATCAGTAAATTGAATACGTCTCGCATTTACAATCTCTTGCTACACTATGTTCCTTCTATGTAGGTCTACACATGGGTTTTGGGTTCTTTAAGTTGTAGGAATTAAGTCCACGTTAGAAAATGATTTTACTAAAAATTCTTGTACTTTTGTAATCGCTCTGAAAAATACCACCAACATTTTCCAAATTTTAGTTGAAAGTTTAACTTGGCACTGTGAATGCCCTTCACTCTGCTGAATCCAGCACCTAATGTACTGCCATCTCTGCTTGGGTTCCTTAGCAGAAGCCCTGGAACACATGCTGTGGGTGAATCAAGCTAAGGCTGAAATATGGGTTTAATCTCTACTCTCTAAACTAGTACATTGCTAATTCCTTAATTATTTTCTAGAGAATTTACTGCCTGCATCTACAATGCAGAAGCATAACAGCAATTTTCCAACTATGCCAGACAAGTGTAATTGTATCAGTTTTCTGATGCCTAACCTACAGTAAGTGAGCTGGACAATCTGTTGTTTAAATATATCACATATTACATCCAAGGGAAAGAAATAACAGATTTGGGCATTAAGGATGAGTGTTGAGATTTTTTCATCACTAAAAATAAATGCCATTGAGCCAAATAATGTTGATTTTAATAGTCATATTATAAAGTGATTACCACTCCAACCATCACTTCTCTATTAAGTAGTACAAATTATTTCAAGGGCCAATCATTTGCACTATTAATCTATGTTAATGTTCAGCTAAAAATGCATTAGTAAAATGTCGTGTTTAATAAACTTACCCTTTGACGATTACAGTATATAAATGATAATAACAGCTAGCCCTCTGACATGCTGCTCTGATATTAGGCAAAACGGCACTAAAACAAATGTGCCATTAGCCCCATCTGCTGGTGAAACAAAATATCCGGAAACATGACCGTGTATCCGTAACTTAAATTGAAACTTCCGAATAGAGGCTTTTACTTTTATTTTCCCACAGCAGAATTAGCAGTATTTTACATCATCTAATTAACTAGTGTTTTATAATATTTTACATATCCTAAAATTTGTAAATAAATATATCTTTTCCATGTAAAAATGCTGCCGAATCTTTATTAATCGCTCTCAAATATTGTAAAGGAAGATTTGGAAGAGGCAAACTATATCACCAAACAAAATACTGTTATTGTTTGCCAAAATATTTCTATTTTTTCTTAACTGCTAAAATGATTTTAAAAAGTGGAAAAAGACTCATTTTTTAATTTGATGTCAGACATTTGTAAGGATTTTAATCATTCTCTTGCAAGAACGTATGAATCTGAAGAATAATTTTGCTTTGCTTTGAATGAACAGTCAAATATAACCAAGTGTGATTTCCCGGCTGACTGAGGGCATTCTAACAGAACTAGTCAAGTAGTAGAGTGACAAAATTACATGCAATGCCAATGACTCCAACTATACCTCTATTCCAAGTGTTTCGTTTTAAAAATATATATTATGTATTTTTTAAAGGGGTTAATTTTGTTTGATTTAATTATTATTTTCATTTTTAAGGCATCCACAATATAACTGATAGGCTACATTTTTCCAAAGTTTTTCGAACGTGCTTTCTGCGTGCATTTCCGCTGTTTTGTCAGCGTAGCCTAATTGCTATTTAATTTTGATCTACGCAAAAAAAGATGCTCTTCCTCTCTTAAGATGACGGATAATAAACATCCATCCACGTTTTTATATGTCAGTGTGTTAAGTACCGACTACAACAGGGTGCTGGGGACATTTTATTTAATCTCAATTCATTTTTTTATCTATACTTTGTTTATAATGTTTATTTTTATTATCTTCATCGGAAAAGCATTTCAGGATGAAAGGATATTTAAATCTACAGTGTTTCTCGCAAGAAAAAAAAGAAAAAAATGGCTGTTTGAAAATAACACCTTTATTATGATGAGTTACCCAAAAAAAAACATTTTTGTAAATGGTAATACATGACGTACGTATCGCCTGAAAGGACGTATCGCCTTTAAAGTTACAAATGTTTCACTGTAATTTTTGTTAACTTGTATAGCTGCACCTTAAACAGAACACATATTCATCCCATGTGAGCAAATATTTTTACTTGGCACAACTATTTTATGTACTTTATTCCAGGATTCAAAATGTGATATGTGCGGATTTTAGAATACCACAGACAAATTATATATTACATGAAGACATAAAACGTATTGTTGTTGTTATTTTACAAAAAAAAAAAAAAATGTTTATGCACGTGGTAGAATAATACCAAAAATTAAATTCATGTTCAAAACATCATGTTCTAATGATGTTGTCATGTACCACAAAACATCCGTGTAACGCGTCTTGGGACGACTCTGTTGTGTAAGGCGCTATATAAAAATAAATTTAATTGAACTGAAAAACTGCTTGTCTGAGTGAAAATGGAGGACCAACGGACAAAATCACAAAATATTGCCGTCATATTTTCCATTGGGAATGAATTTTCAATCTGATTTTTCAGTGAATACGGTATTAACTGCACTTTTTTGTAGTGGTGCCTAATTATTATTATTAATAATAATAATAATAATAATAATAATAAGAAGAAGAAGAAGAAGAAGAAGAAGAAGAAGAAGAAGAAATTAGCGAAACATAAAGTTGTAATTCTGAGAAATAAAGCCGTAATTATTTTAACTTTTTTAACGTGGAGGAAAAAGGGCTTCCATATAGCCTATAGGACACAGCGTTATATTTACGGAAGGAGATTATTAACACACGCTTTTAATACAACCTAGAACCTATTTACATCAGATGCAAGACATAAAATTGAATTCGAACAGATTAAACAAGGTGTATTTACATTTAGATAGATGCCTGCGTCTGTTGCGTCATGTAGCTTAGTTTAGTACGTAGTGTTCACGCGCATTTTAATCATCTTGTGTAATTCCGGAAGTCGCGCATGTTGACGCACAACTGCTAGTGACAGGATTGCCTGATCAGCTTCGTGACATTTTCGATTTTTTTCAGCGTCACTATCTATAACGTAAATAATTAGAAAAGGAAACACGCTGCTTTTAGAACAAGAATAAATACTGTAGATTTTATTAAATTTGTCATTTAGAACGTGTAGAAAATAGGCCTATATATTTTCATTGCGGTACGACCGCGTATATTTGTACATTGACGAAAAATAGCTGATGGATTCAAACGTTTTCCAATCTACCACAGCACAACCAAAGCAGACACAATCATTTGCACGATCTTCTTCTTGTTGCAATAATTCACTGAATTCGCCAATAGGGGGCGGTGTTTTGCTAGTTTCCACATACGCCGTCCAAACGAATTTTAAGAGGTCAGGAATAATGCTGATGCTTTTAAACTTAGTGGAAATAACTTTACTCAGTGTAAGTTATCATTTGATGACAATGACATTTTTTCCCGATTTATACACCATCTCCTATACATACTAATACCCCTGATATATATCCTGTCAGCATTAAGAAATGCATTTTGTGGCATTTAATCTAAAATAATAACACAAAAATCTTATTATGCTGTTGTTTCTTAATAATTTGTACATGACTAAATGTTTATATAATAGAGAACGTAGCTCTAATTCTTAGATAAGTACTGTTTTCTGTTTTCTCCACTGAATACATCTCACCAGTCTGAGGTTTTAAAAATACTGTGAAACGGGTTTTATTTTAAGCCACAGAAAATTCATAGATTCTGTTTTGTTCTTCTTATTTCCCTTTGTTATGCACATCAGTCTATCATATCTTAAAACTATTGACTAAATTACCACCTTACAGACGTTCAGTTTCAGTCTCCTATACATTTCATTAGCCTTATAGTGTAACCTACAGCACACACATAGAAAATGGACTTGGCTTGGTCTAGAATAGCCACGTATGTGCCAGCCACTCTGTATACCCATGTTCTCTTTCTACTGTAGCTGTTCAGCCATGGCTGAGTCTTTCACTCCAGCTGCAACCACTGCAAAGAAGAGGCTTGGGAAGATGGACCTGATATAGAGCGCCACTCTTGGGATGGGGTGGGCTAGGAGGACCTCCCTCTTCTTCCTGCTCACCGTGCTCAGAATCTCCTCAGCCAGGTCCACTGGGTGAACTCCATGGGACAGCTGTCTGTAAACGACTGGGATACACCAAGGTACACCATTCTCACCATGATGAGCTTACCAACAGTTACATACAAATGTGATTAGAGTACATCTAGAACATGAAATACAAGGGCATAAACCTTGTTATGGCCACTATAGAGATGTCCCTGCCCATACTGTGCGAGTGGCATATGTGTTTAGGGGCTTTGGGGCTGATTTGGGCCCTACCCATGTTGAAACCAGACCTACACCCTTGATGAAATATAATGTATTGACAATAATTCATTTCTAAATACCCAGAACACATCTTAATATTATGACATTAGCATTAACTGAGATTATAATTACTTGAACTTTTGCCTATTTAAAGTAAGTAATTTAATTATAAAGCAGTTATCTAATACAAAAAGTCACAAAGCGCTATACAGTAGTAAAACAAAGGGGCAAGAATACAAAACAAGAGAGACAAAGTATAAAACAGTACATAAACAGCAAACAAATACATAAAACATGACATAAAAACAAAACACAAAGATAAAACAAAGATTACTCAGCTAAGTAAAAGCCTGACTAAAAGAAAGGTCCACTGAAACAGCAGTGCGCAAGCCACATGGCAGGTTGTTTCAGAGCCTAGGTGCCACTGCCTGAAAAGCACAATCACCATGAGTTTTCAATCAGGTATGAGGGACCACTATTAGGCCCTGCTGTCCAGATCTGAGCTCCTGACAGGCTGTATAGCGATGAAGCAGGTGGGCAATGTATTCCAGTGTTTGAAACATGAACAGCTGACTGAACTTACATGGGAGTTAAGGCTTAGAGACTGATCCAATGTAACCCCAAGATTACAGAGGCTTGACTTAGAGGCAGGAGAGACAGAAGAAAGCTTTAGGCTGATCTTGGAGTGGAGGCTAGGGGGGGGCTACAATTCAATTGTAGGTAATTGTTACTTTACCAGTCCCTCACCTGAGATAAGCAGGCAACCAGAGTAGATAGTTTGTTCAATTGAGAGGGTTTAAATGAGAAATAGACCTGAATATCATCTGCATAAAGGTGGTATGAGATGCCCTGGTAGGATCTGAGGATCAGAGATAGAGGGAGAATGTAAAGTGAAAAGAGTAACGGACCGAGAACCCAGCCCTGAGGCACCCCACAGGTGCAGCGTCAGATGTAAAATCAGCCACACTGACTGAGAAGCTCCGATTGGTAAAATAGAATAAAACCAGTCTAAAGCTGAATCAGAAATGCCCACTAACTGCTCTAACCTATTCATTAAAATCTGATGGTCCACCGTGTCAAATGCTGCACTGAGATCCAACAGAACAAGCACAGAACACAGAACCCCATCAGCAGCAATTAAAAGATCATTAAGAACTTTAAGGAGAGCAGTTTCTGTGAAGTACTGCCTCTTAAAAGCAGACTGAAAGGGATCAAAGAGCTGGTGCTCATCTAAGAAGGCACCGAGTTGCTGTTCAGCAACCTTTTCTAGAACTTTGGCAATAAAAGGCAGTTTTGAGATGGGCCTGTAGTTGCTTAGTAGAGATGGATCTAAATTGTTTTTCTTCAAATTGTGGTTGAATTACGGCGTGCTTAAAATGAGAAGGAACAATGCTAGATGTCAAGGAGCAATTTATAATGTTTAAAAGGTGTGGGCCTTTGCAGTCAAAATTTTGCAGCAGTAGTTTTGCCGGCGACACATCAGAAGCACAGGAAGAAGGTTTCATCTTCCTGAGTAAGTTAGAAAGATCATAGAGTGTGACTGGTGAAAATGTAAAAGAGCGTGAAGAAAAAGGAACAAGAGATGGAGACGGAGGGGCCCGATTATGCATTTCCAGTTTTTCCTTTTGTGTGTTATAAAGCTTTATGTGCATGTAAACGGTCTGCAAAGTCTCAAGGCCCAAAGTTCACACCAAAGGGAGTAACTCTCAGCGCAGAAACCACTCTTCTATTTCTGTGACATGGCGAAGTCACCTCATAACAAAATCCTTATTGGCCACCTACCTGACAAGCTGACCAATCAGGCAAGCTCACCAATCATAACACGCTGGGCTCATGGGGGGTGGGGCTTAAAGCTTTAACAGATAATTTCAGGCAGAGTTACAGATGAAGTGATCAGAGATGCACAGTATGAGAAAAATCATGTGTTTTTGGGACACTGAAGTATGTAAATCTATTATAGTAGACCCCAAAAATAAAATTATGAACAGTGAAAATGAGCATAACAGGGCCCCTTTAAACAAATATGTGCATGTATCAGCAATGAGTCAGGAGATTTTGCAGATTTTTGTTTTAATTTTGCAGGGAGTAGGACACTACTGAAGCCAAGCTGCAGTTTGGTGACTTACAGGTCCAGAAGGGATTGTCAGATGGGGAGGACGGGCTGAGCTCCTGGGCCAAGGCGCTGATGAACGTGTGGCCAATGGTGCTGACTGAGATGCCGCTTTCCTCCACCTCGGCCCGCAGGCAGTCGAAGAAGGCCTGCACCGCATGCTTGGATGCCGCATCTCCAAGAAGAGGAAAACGAAACATCAGGAACAGCCCAGCAATTAAATAGTTCAGTTATCTGTTTCCTTTTTGTACTCTTTCAGTATCTTCTCCTTGAAATGCTACTACTGATTAATTCAGTCTCAGTCTTACAGCTGAGATTTTCCACCTTATCACTTCATGTTCTCTTGTTTATTCTAGTAAAACTGAACCAATTTTGTAAGCTCTACTAAATACATACACGCAGTGCGGAATGGTACAGCCAGTTTGCCCTGGATGCTGTTAACTAGTAACAGATGACCTGTCCTCCTGGAGATCATGGATGGCAGAACACCTGCAACAAGACAAAGATACAGGTTTAAAGTTTGTGACTGACTACAGTTAGGTCCATATATATTTGGACACTGACACAAGTTTTATTATTTTACCTGTTTACCTGCCTCTCTCTTTTTAAAAGGGCCAAAAGTAATTGGACAATTCACTTAAAAGCTATTTCATGGACAGGTGTGGTCAATTCCTTCATTCTTTCATGATCAATTAAGCAGATAAAAGACCTGGAGTTGATTTGAGGTGATTTGTTTGCATTTGGAAGATTGAGGTGTGAACATACAACATGCGGTCAAAGGAACTCAGTATGCAGGTGAAACAGGCCATCCTTAGGCGGCAAAAACAGAAAAAAACAATTTGAGAAATTGCCACAACATTAGGAGCGGCAAAATCCACAGTTTGGTACATCCTGAGAAAGAAAGAAAGCATTGGTGAACTCAGCAACACAAAAAGGCCTAGATGTCCACGGAAGACAACAGTGTTCGATGATTGCAGAATCATTTCCACGGTGAAGAGAAACCCCTTCATAACAGCCAACCAGGAGGTAGGCATATCAATATCCAAGTCTACCATAAAGAGAAGACTGTAAGCATGAAAGCAAATACAGAGGGTTCACTGCAAGATGCAAACCACTCATAAGCCTTAAGAATAGAAAAGCTAGATTGGACTTTGCAAAAAACGTCTAAAAAAGCCGACACAGTTCTGGAACAGCATTCTTTGGACAGATGAAACCAATATCAACCTGTATCAGAATGATGGAAAGAAAAAAACATGGAGAAGGGCTGGAATAGCTTATGATCCAAAGAACACTGCATCATCTGTAAAACATGGTGGAGGCAGTGTGATGGCTTGGGCGTGCATGGCTGCCAGTGGCACTGGGTCTTTAGTGTTTCTTGATGATGTGACACAGGATGGAAGCAGCCGCATGAATGCTGAGGTGTTCAGAGACATCATGTCTGCTCACATCCAGCCAAGTGCAGCCAAACTGATTGGACAGCTTTCATAATACAGATGGACAATGACCCAAAACACACAGCAAAAGCAACCCAGGACTTCATTAAAGCAAATAAGTGGAATATTCTCAAATGGCCAAGTCAGTCACCTGATCTCAGCCCCATTGGGCATGCATTTCACTTGCTAAAGATTAAACTACAAACAGAAACACCCTCAAACGAATAGAAACTGAAAGCTGCTGCAGTAAAGGCCTGGCAGAGCATTAAAAAGAAGGAAACCCAGCGTCTGATCATGTCCATGAGTTCAAGACTTCAGGCAGTCATTGCCTGCAAAGGCTTTTCAACTAAGTATTAGAATTGAACATTTTATTTGCAGTTATATTAATTTGTCCAAATTCACAGATACAGTCCATACCTCTTGCTGCCATTTACGTTTGCCTAATTTGGACAGTGTTCTTATTTACATGGCTTTCTTACCCTTGGCAATTATAACTGAGAAGCAGGTCAGCACTGAACTAGACCAGTGCCAGTGTGTACCTTTGGCCAAGGTGACGGGTCCAAAGTAGTTTACATCCATGATTGTCTTGTCCATTTCCAGAGAGAGGGCCTGCACTGGTGCCTTGACCTTCATACTGCTGTTGCAGATCAGGACGTCCACACAGCCGAAGCACTCGAGGATCTCTGTGACGATGCTGGGCATGCTGTCCATGTCACTGAAATCGAGCAGCACTAGCTTGGGGGTGAAGGTCTTTGATGGGAAACAGCAACATCACAAATTATCAGAACGACACTCCTTTACATCATCATGATGCTGCATAGAACATGATAAAAGTTATCGACATATAAAAATGGAAGTAGTAGATGGATTCTGCTCTACTTACAGTAATTTCACCACAGAAATTATGCGTACATATTTCTACATTTAGCATTTTATTTTTTGGCATTTTAGAGGCATTACAATGAAATGTGGCCTATTAACCCCCCTTGAGAATTAAGCGACTGATTTATTTTTGTTGACTGATTTAAATTTAAAGTTAAATCAGTGAGTCAAATAGGACATATTTCAAATAGAACAGTGGTGCAAATCTTTTCATTTTTAATTGATTTACTGCATTATTAATTTACACGTTGCACATGCAGCTCTAAATGAAATCGTAAATGTGAGGTGCTCCATGTGAAATGATTTTCCAGACTTATAAATATGCAAGGACAGCGTGCTGTTTCAGCGGAAATCCACCCATTGTTTAATCAGATGTGGAGGAAATGTTGATGCTTAAAATGAGATGGAGGATAGAGGGTCAAGGCTTTGACATGAAAAGCATCAAAGAATAATGCTGCACCCCAGCAGCTGGCTGAGCCTGCAGTCGATTTCAGGAAGATTTGATTCAGTGAAAAATCAGTAAAGCGATGCAGTGCGGCGGCGGCTTGGGGCACACGCACCACACGCGGGTCTGACGCACTGCTCAGCGCGTCGCTAAGAGATTCCAGCTTGTCGTAGCTCTTGCCGCAGAGGATAAGCCTGGCCCCTCGTGTGTGGAACAACCTGGCACATTCTACAGAGAGAGCGAGAGAGAACGAGGGACAGAAAGAAAGAGAGATAGGCTAATGTCACATAAAACGAGCCGCCGGCCCCTAGCTAACTGGAAGCCCGCCGTGCCGCCATTCCAGTGGCAGAGGACAACAGTATCCCCCCCCCCCCCCCCCCCCCCCCCCCCCCCT
>JAODJU010000095.1:17606302-17628815 GCA_026776725.1 Gnathonemus echidnorhynchus | reverse complement strand
CCCACATAGGCCTGGTTCACAAAGTGCATCCAGCGGCAGGGCCGGACGCTGGGATCAGGGGCCTTCTGGGACCAGCTCGCAATCGGAGACCCTAGCCTGGGAGGAAACTGGAAGCTAAGACTCACTCTTAGGGGGCGGCCAGTGGGGGTTATGGGTGAAGCTCCAGAGAGGAAGTCAGCCTACAATGTGTGGAGGAAGAGCGAAGGGGCGTGCCTGTGTTCTCCCTCCACCTCTGCACTGCAGCCACAGTTGGACCTCTTTCATTTCTGCACTATAATTAAAAGACAATCATGCTGTTGCGCATTTATCTATGGCTTTACACACTCATTTCTGTTTCTGCTGGTGTAACTCTCTGGCACATAATGCACTCATTCAGGTATGTAACATTGGATTAAGTACACAAGTATTTTTAGGGAGTATCTAATAAATGCTTTTGCCATGGAGTATGACTAAAATTAAGAAAGGTGGAGTGATCTAAGCATCTCTTGTATGCTAGCACTGCATTTCATGATCCTCATTACAGTAGAGTTACTGGACTTTGTGATTGCAGATTTATTTTATCCTCAAAATAAGAAAAGCACCAAAGGGCAAAATACAGACTAGTTTATCATGTGCAAGTTTAAACAAGAATGAGCTGAATTTTATGGTTAACCCATAGAAGCTTGGAAACAATACATTGTAATTCTTGCCTCTGACACAAATCATCTTTTGACAGTCTTTCTGAAAGGAGTCTTCAGGAAGGGCTGATTGTATGGGGGGTGTGACTTCCCTAGCCTCATGCTAATGTTCCTGTTTAGCCTGAGAGTCGCTGTCGTTTGCTGGATTGCCCGGGGGCGTTCATTGTGGACTGCCCACTGACGCTGATACTCTGGGAACGTGTTTGAAAGACTCGAATAAATTGTATGGTTTAGTTACAGTGGAAATGATTGCTCTTTTGTCCTTTGGGTTGCTCAGTATTCATAATGCCAAGAATGATTAACCAATCGTCTGCTTTTGTGAATGTTTTAAGTTACTTTTTCAGACAAGGCTGACCTGTGGTCACATGACATTTTCTCTTTACAAAGCAGAGCATTAATCATGATGGGCTTTATTAGATAGTGCTGGGAAGTCTCGACTGTTTGTTTGTTGTTGGTTAATATAATAGCCCCGCCCCTTCCACATCTGGACCCTAAGCATGGCTCATTTCCCTCCACCCCCCACAGCTCCCCTCCTGTTGCTTGTAATGATTGTCTAAATTCCTTTTTTGCAGGCCAAACCAATTTATGGAGGCTGGCTCTGTTTGGCCCCAGAGGGGACAGACTTTGATAACCCGATGCAGAGATCCAGGGTGAGTGAATGGCTGCATTTTGGCCATTTTCATTTTCTACTCAGTTTATTTACACGCTTACAATGAAAAATCTTATAAAATTAGGAAGCATCTCACAAAGTCAGTTCAGTTGTTCATAATTTACTTATTTAACCAGCATAATTTAGTGTTTATTCGAGTCAAATTAACATCTGTAGTCCTTCATCAGGATATGAAATCACACTGTGACCCTTTACAAGAATGACGGCATTAGACAGCACAGATTATGTAGCTACTAAGTACGATATTGTAGATAAATCTGGTTTGTTGTGTACGTAATTTCCCTTTTCCTGGGGATTTATCGCTATGACAGATTATACTTGTGGCAAAGTTAGATTCTCTACCTCGAACAGTGTGACTAAGTCATGTGGGCCTTTACTTGCATTACCTGTTGTCCTGTTCAGTGGCACTGAGCCTGTCTCTAGGTGAGAAGTCGTCGCATCACCTTTGCGAGTTTCACCTGCCTCTAGGCGTTAGACGCGCAGTGAACTGTTTATTTGAGGCCGGTGACAAACGCATCGTTGGCTCGTTGCAGAAATGGCAGCGCCGGTTCTTCGTCCTCTACGAGCATGGCTGTTTGCGGTTCGCTTTGGACGAATCGGTAAGTAGCTCATTCCCAAAACCTGGTGCCACTCCGACTTGTACTTTCCCATTTTCCCATGTCGCCGCAGCCCCTTCTAAGCTGAAATTGTTCTGTTTTTTTCCCCCTCATTTCCATGTTTCAGGGTGTTCTAGGCCTTTGTGTTTCTTTCTTTATATTTGTGATCTTTGTCAGTTCAAAGGACCAGTAATTAATTGCAGAATAATGATGCAGGAAGTTAGTCCGTATGTAAACATTACATTTAGATTTAGCGGCTCATATTCTGGAAAAATGTGTTCGCTATGCTTGTGTGCTTAAGAGCTGAAATCCTTATTGGAAAACGTGGCTTTTCTAGGAAGTAACTTCATTTAAAGGGCTGCCTGACCTTAGCGCTGTCCTCCCAAAGATAAAATGATTTGTCGATAATTCTAAAGGAAGAAGAAAGGTTAGTTGCCTGTTGTATCAGTGGCTACGGTAACCTTTTACAATGGGATTTTTGCTGAAGAGGGAGAACCTGTCGGCTTCTTATCTTCTGATCGGTTCAAACAGCCACACCTGCATGTTTAACTTGTAAATGAGCAGCCAAGAAAGTGAAAGGTGCCTTTGCGGCGGTGAGAATCTTAAGTGTGAAGCTCATAGCCCAGGAAGGTTCTCTCTGGCCTCCTCACGGGAATGTGAGACAGGGGGCAGAATTAGGGGCTTGATCCGCTTAAGATTAACTGGTCTGCGTGTGAATGCATGGCAGCACCTGCGCTGGGTCCGTCACGAGGGCCAAGAGGCTAAGGCCCTGACATCAGAATGCACCGGGCCTCCGGCGACAGCCTCCCCATCCCATCCGCACCTCAGCAGACTGCTGTGGGCTTCCGTTCAGATAAGCAGCCCTGCGATACGTGTGCCTTCAGTTAGCTTAGTACTTTTCCTTTCATTGAAACGGGTGCAAAAATACTGACAGCTGCATTGTTTTTAAGGTCTTTTATCCATCTGTTCCAAGAAAGAAAGCATGGAAATTAGGTCAGTGAATTGGTCCTTTTGTGTACCCTGAAATAAGAACTCGTGCACGTCTGACTGAGAAAAAGCATCTCAGAATTTGGATGCCTGGCCGTGATGGGCGGGAAACTTGCCATGTATAAACTGATATTATTTATTGTGTTTTGTGACTTCTTGAAGCATAATTTATGTAGCTTAGTTGCCAGTGAAGAGTTTCAACAGAAGCGGTTTTTTATTTGTTCAAGATTGTGCTCATAGGGATGATGTGCGTTTGGTTCCCTTTGGGAATGTTCAATGCCTGCTCAGCCCTGTCCTCCCTGTTCTGGTAACCTAAACAAAGGCCCTTATGAAGTTGTATGCAATTTTCAGTAGCTTTTAGCCAGTTTCCACATAAAGGGATAATAATACAATTTGCCCACTACTGGTTTATAAGATGCAATCTTACCCAGAAAAGGCCAATGGGTTTTCGCTGCAGCTCCCTAATTAAAGGACTGATTTGCTGAAGAGTCCTCACACCTGGGTTTGAACAGCTGACCTGAAGGATATCCCAATAACCTGCGTACACACCAGCCCATTGCGGATAAGATTGCCCACCCCTGTTTAAACACTGTTTTTAACATGGGTGATTAACAGCAGGCTTGTAGCGAATGTTTTTATGCATGCCCATGTTACATCTCTGTTGTGGAATTGTTTTAATAAGCCCAGTCTCCGTGAGAATGACATCTGCTCTGCGCCTTTCCTGGCCAGATATTCCGTTTAGAGGATATAGTTGTGGGGTTTTTCCTTTTCAATTGCTGCTGGTTTTCACAAGTTTTTGGAAAGGGTTAGCAGTAGGGTGCCCGTGAGCGCCGTAGCTCATTTAACAGAGCTGCGTTTCTGTAACTGGCCCAGCAGAAACTGCAGTTTTTGGGTTGGTTTCTTCCCGATCCGCGGTTGAGGAGGCATTTCGACAAGCTGGAATGCTGTGCCCGGCTGGATCAGGGTTGTAACTGGCCTTGATGCATGGCACCCAGACATGCGTCAGCCATTGTTTACCAAGCAAGAGGAAGAAATTTGTGTCTCCTGTTGGGTTAAAGCTGTACAAGTAAGCTGACATGACAGGGTTCGGAAGTCCAGCTCACAATTGTTATGTTGTATTAAGTTTCCATTTACATGTTGTATCACTGTGACTAAGTAACACAGAGCAGCAGTGCTCCTAGATATGAGTGTGTCAGCTTGGGTGACGAGTGCAAAAAGCCCTAGCGGGGCCTTCCAGTCTGCCCGCAGCTTTGTCATGCTTAGCCCTAAAAAGTGATGTTAGCCTCAGTTACTCCTTACGCACACATCACTGCCCTGTGCCAGTTAGTTTTGCTGAACGTCACTGGCAGCAGATTAAATAGGCTGATATATTAGGATATTCTTCTAAAAACAGAAGACGGACCAGTCGTGAGGTGCCGCTCGGAGGCGGGAAAGAAGGAAAGGGGGTATTTTAGCCATCAGACAGAGATGCCCTGGACGTGGAGTCAGAGTCTGGACTTAGCTCAGCATTCCTGCGATATGTCCATATTTGGTGAACAGCAGAAGGCTCCCAGTGGCTGCTCTTTATGCTCTGAGAACATCAGCCCCCCAGAAAACCACACGGCGATGCGAAAAATGCCGGAGATTTACATTCCACAGGCTGTCTGCACTCGGATACGTATCTGTGAGCCGAACGGGACTATATAAAATGTAAGGGAACATAGTTGGCAGGGCAACCGCAGTTTGTGCATTGAGAGCCGCTGCATCCGCTCCCCATCCATCATGCCGACGTGCCACAGACCCCGGCGTGCTAACAGGTCTGCCGCGTACGACACTCACCCCCAGGTGTTGACCATATCGCTTTATGGCTAATAGATTCTTCTGAAAGGCCGAGTGCAACTGGGCCGGAAATGCCGACTGTCACTGACTGTCAGGGCTGTTTCGATTGTAAGCCCCGTGTGTCAAGGCACACTGAGAGGGGGCTGAGTCAGAGACATATACATATATAAAAATGTACTCTGTGTGTCTGTTATGCAGTTCTTAGGTGTGCCTTGGGTGTGTTGTTCTGATTACAGGGCGGGATTCAGGTTGTTGCTGTTCAGTCTACATTTTTGATAGTTTAAGTACTGCAAATCTAAATCCCTCACTGGTGTCCTGGTAACAAGACCTTGACAGACAGCTGTTTGTGAGATAATTATGGTTATTTGTGGTAGAGATGCACTGATCCAGTATTCAGATCGGTATCGGTGCCGATCGAGACCTATTAGACAGATCGGGTATCAGCCATATGTGACGATCCACGTCCGATACTTACTTTTGTTTTCAGCAGTCTAAAAAGGTAGCTCCTATTTCTTGTTAAATCCATTTTGTACAATCAATTGCACGACAGCTCTTTCCAATTTTAGATGTGTTTTTTGCAGCATTCAAGCTGAATGCTAATGCTGCCACTCGGTCTATTTGCCACTCAGTGGGTGTGAGCACAGTGACTTCCGCCTGCTGTGACGTCATGCGCTTACACTGTGCAGTACGAGGAATGTAGGAGTAAGAACATCAGATAAAGTGTCAGTCTGGGAGTGTTTTACATTTTTAACAACAACTAGTAGCACAGCAATTTGCAATCTTTGTACAACAGGAGTAAGTCACTAGCTTTTGCACACGCACTACAACTTGTGATATACGAGGGGTGGTTATAGCGATGACACTGTGACACTGTTGCCAGTGGGAGAAAAATTATGGGGTATTTAAGGATTCGGCACTTACATGTCCTTGCTTGGAAGATTTTCAAATTGAACTGCAAATGCCTCAAATGCTTTAAACAAGATGTACAAACAAGGTGGAACAGTGCATTATGTATGTTACCAGTAGCCTAATTAAAGCTTTTTTGGCACACATTTTTATATTTGTATTCACTAGATTTAAAAATATTGATAATATATAAAGTATAAATACTAATATATAATATTTACACATTTATTATAATATTAAAGTAAAAAAAGCTCTTGTATTGGAATAGGTATCAGCTGTTATGTATAGGAATCGGATCGGACCTGAAAAAATGTGGATTGGCCCATCCATAATTTGTGGCTTATTTCTGTTTGCAGAGCTGTCATGGAAATTGATGGTCCTTCCTGACAATTGGTTATTTAAATAAATGTTAAATATTATATAAACTGTCATTGATGTACTAATAATCCTGATGCTATGATAAAGTCAATACGATATAAAAATCAAGGAACTGTGAATTAATACAATTGGGGGGTTTAGACTTTTACATTTTTACATTGTTTACAATTTGTTGTATGCAAGATCAGCATGTCATTTTGCCTGTGGACCCTGGATTGACTTCCACTGTTCAGTGATAGTTTCTGTTAAGTGTTAAATGTGCGTGTTCATAATCACGGAAATCTGAAGGCCGTTGTGTTCAGTTACTGTGCTAGAAGGTAAAATTTTTCAACAAATACAGTGTTAATGAGCTTATGAACCCAAGGAGCAACTGCAAATTAAATTGTCAGGTTGGCAGTTTTCCTTTTTTTTTTGTAAATTTACTTGAACTTAACTGCATGACAAGTACACAGAATATGTCATAAAGGTGCATCTCAAACCTGTCAGCTGGAGCTCCTAATTATGCAACAGCAGTTCCTGAGGGGTAACACTGAGATCAGTCACCCGATCTTCGGGCTGTTAACCCTGACTTGTCCGGGAGGTTTGATTGTATGTCACAGTTCCACATATCGCCACATATCAAAGGTGTCTCCTCTTATTTCAGTGATATTTTTTATAGAAGAGGCTTGACCCTGAGCATCTAAAATCTGTTGAATTTGAATTGTAGATTTTTTTAGTTCATAGAAAAATATTTGCAAAATTTTCTAATTAACATATTGTAATTGTATATAAGCAAAAACATGAGGTACAGAATGTACTCTAATTTTGCTCAGGGCAGTGTTCCTTTATTATGTTCCCAGTTAATATTGAAGTGTTATGCTTTTCATGTAAAATGCGTTAATGATTTGCAGTGACTATAGACATAGTGTTTGAATGTGCTGGGTGATCTGCAGAAGAGAGAGGTGGTCTTATGCATTACAAGGTGGGTCACAGGTGAACTCTTTGGCCACAGGGAATGATTGGAGCCACTCCCATTCCCCAATGTTGGAAAAACAATTTGTCACTGTAGGAAAGGTGCGTTTGAATGGAAGCAGAAACGGCAGATCTGAACACTAAAATTAACCCATAACAGAAAGCAGAAGTGTTTAGTCTGACTGATGGAAGCCAGTGAGGAAAGAGAGCCAGTATGAGGCACCTGTAGCTCGTGTCAGCAAAATGCTCTGTAAATGCAAGTCTCTAATGATGCATACAACAAAAGGAACTACAGGAACAGGATTTGTCTTTACCGCATCTAAAGATGTACATATGATGTCTCATTCATGATAAAATTAGACCGTTTCATCATGAAGGGGCTTTGTAGTAGAAGGATCTGCCCTCACTTGGCGTGTTTCAGTTTCTTTGTGGATTAATAGAAAAGAACCCAAGTTTAATTAACAAGTTTAAAGTCTTTTCTTTCTAACGAAGTCCTATATGTGTGATTTAGAAGCTCAGCTGTGTATTACACCTACAACTGCTTTGCCGAATCAGTTTACAACACAACACAGTTCCACGTAGCTGCATCCGCCAAAAAAAAAGTCCTCAAGTCATCAACCTTAATATGTGATGAGGTCTTTTTTTAAGGCTTGCATACTTTTTTAATTTAGGAAACAGTGCCTGTACGCCTGTGTGAGTATTCCTATTATCTCTGGTATAAATAGCTTATTATAAAAAGGCTTGACAATTCACAGATATGGGATATGATTTAGCTGATGGCTGTTAAGTCCATGATATGGATGGTAAGACTGGCAATAACTTGACAGTTGAAGAACTTGATGTCATCTCCACTTGTGGTTTGTTTACAAGCTCCCTGGGTGTGACAGAAGAACAAATGCACAAGCCTTAGTCCAGAAAGGCTGGTCATTTTATTTAGCTTAAGATATTTTATAAGTGCTTTCTGCTATTTGAAATTGGATACTTGTTAATGAGATCACCCACATAAATGCTTTTCTGCGTTAATATTTTAAACTTGAACGTGCCATTTCAGGCATGTGAGCTGTTCCAGTTTCTGAATTTCTTCCGTTTATTAATGACACAGTAATTGCCGTATTTGGCAGTGCCCGCAGTTTAATAAGCGACATCAGCAATATCGCCATAAAAGGCATCAGGAAAGAGCACCTGTTTTACATCTAGCAGCTGCCCGATACCGGTGGAGGAAGAATCAGCCCTGTACTGGAGAAGCTCCTGCGAAGTATATGAGAGTGTGAGATAAGTGTAGAGTGTCTGGCTTCATAACATACCGGCTGCATTAAGTTTGTGGGGAATGTGTTTGCTGTGCTGTGATTAATCATCATTTATAGAACATTAATCTTAATGAAAATGGACTGTGTGATGAGATGTGTACTCATCATGATGTGCTGGTGGCTTTTATTTTACGTTTTAAAATGTTTCTTAGTTTCTCAATGTTTCCCTGCCTTTCAGTCTGTACGATGCACTGATGCACCACACAGCTGGTTTAATCTGTCACTCTTGCAGACTTACAAAAGCGGCTTGAGTCTGGCTCTCTGCCTCTGTCTTCCCTTTTGGTCAGAAAGGCATAAACCGAAGGATTTTCCCAGTTGCCAGGCGAAATTGTTCGGTAACCAAGCAGTTGTCTTTCAGTAGGGTTAGACTGAAACAGAGTTACAGAGCAGTTTATTGCTTGTGAAATACCAAGAGGGCTTTATTTTTTCTGAATTTTAAAGGGGAAATCTGCTGAAATTGAATTTTTGTGTCTCATGTTTACTTTGGAAGGGACGTGCCTATTAAGAGTCCATTGGGAAGTAAAAACCTTAAAATGCCCTCTGGCTGATTTTTGTTTGGAGCTTTAAAAGACCACTTCACACACGCATCACAAATATGCAGCTCTCTTAGCTTTCGTTGTGTGCATTTTCCCTCTTTTGTTGTTTGAAATAAACGTTTTTGTTCTTTGTCACGGAGGCTCACTCAGTTAAGCAGAGGAAATGGTATAAATTCTCGAAACCAGTGCCATATCAGTTCAAAAGTTCTCCTTCGCTCAATCTGTAAGTAGAATCTTCACAAACCTAGTTACAGACTTCAGACTAATAAATAAAATTTTCAGTTGTATAAATCCCAAGTGCATGCAATATCATTTCTCAGGATATTTTGGAAATAAGCATGGTATCATTCGCTTGGCATTTCTCCATTTCCTGCCTTTTCGGTGACCTAATTTATACTGAAAAGTGGTTCCCTTATGAAGAAAAATAGTGTGCTAAAATCTGAGCTGGCAGATTTGCATCAAAAACTTTACTCCTAGCCAATTTTCAACGTAAATGTTGTATTTGCCACTTTGCTGCATGCACATTCTATTAACCATCCAATTCAGCTCAGTGAATTTAACAATTGGAGTTCTGGTTTTCAGTGCTAGTTAACAAAAGGGACAGCTAATAGTTTTAGTTATATAACATTCTGTCTGGTACACATGCACTTGCGCCCTACAATGACGACCAATCTGCAATCAAGTTAAATAAGGGTTTATTTTTAACTGGGTAAATAAAGGTTTCCCTTCTCACAATTCTGGGCGCACCTCTGCGTTTCCTGACCTTAATGAGCCTGCTGAAGAGTAGCTGGTAGCTTCCATGAGGCCGTCCATCGCCGTCACGGCAGAGGGGCGCAGCCAGTGGCATGCAGCCAAGTCAGGCTCGGCCCTATTGTCCACGGTAAACAAAGCCGAGAGACGCACTCCCTTCTCAAGCACCACGGCCCCCTGCCCAAAGTTCCCTTTCTCCCTAGCATTTCCTGTGCCGTGTGCGTGTCTGCTAGCCCTCTGGCTTTAAATAGTCTGCTTTCGCGACACGCTTTCGTAATGTCGAAGTTTGAGCGATGCCGTTCAAATGCGGCACTCGAAGAGCCGACCCGGGACGGCGTCTCATCAGCTAGGGGGGCCTGCTGATTACAGAGGCGTCAGGCCTACTGCTTCTCCCTTAATTCGCTTCGGAAATTGGAGCGATGAGACTTCAAAAGGCACTTTGGTATCAGTGTGGAGCATAATTGCGCATGTCTTTTCATTTGACATTTAATCATGGTCACCGGGAGAGTTATTAATGACTGAAAGGAGGCTTCAGCCACCTCAGGGTGTGATTCTGTGATCAGTTTGCTTTTGCTTTTTAGAACTGAAGCATTTAGGGGATTCAGAGAAATCTAATTTTGCTCCAGCAGACAGCCTGATATTGAATGGTATTCTTGAATGGGGAAATTGCAGTGACAAGCACAACAAATGTTTTATTTTTTCAGTCTAATTTTTTCTCCATTGTTTTTTGCAGTTATGTAGAAGATGACATATAGCAGCGTTATGTTTTTCTTTGCTCTCTGTGAGACACGTTCATGCAGCAGAAGCCTTGTAACCATCCCTTGTGTTCATCACCCTCATCTTCTGGTGGCCCCCTATCAAAGCCATTTTTTGTGACTTTGTATTCCTCCCCCCAGCAGTGTCCAGGTCGCTTGCATCCCCAGCCCCTCAGGTCACCCAAGCTTCTCTGTCTCCTCAGCCAAGCACCTTGCCCCAAGGAACTGTGAATATGAACCAGTGCATAGACGTGATTGACGCCGAGGCCAAGACAGGCCAGAAGAATGCCTTGTGTATCATCACACCAGAGCAGGAGTACTTCATCCGGGGGGAGAACAAGGAGATCATCAACGGGTACGGCCAGATCCCTGGTAACGGGACACCGCAGCCCACGTATCTGAGCATCGCGCTGTTTACGCCGCTCCGGCTGAGCGCTCGCTGATTCTCTGCCAGCTATGCGATCTGTCAGCTGTTAGGGCTCGAAGTGCTTTCAGATGTAGCGGCACAGCTGGAGCGGCTGTGGGGGACTCGGGGGTGGGGAGGGGGTCTTCAGGCTGCTCCCACTCAGGCACGTTTGTACGTCCGGCCCCTCCGCATTGGTTCAGGAGACTCTGCTGTGCGCTGTCCTCTCGCCAGGTGGAGTGAGCAGCTGGCGGTCTACCCAAGGACAAACAAGCAGAACCAGAAGAAGAAACGCAAAGTGGAGCCCACGACTTCCCAGGTTAATTCCATTCCCATCGTCATTTCAGCGATACTTTATCCTTAATTATTAGTATTACTAATTATCATGGACTGCTACATAGCACGGTGGGGTAGGCCTCTATGCTCGTAATTGGAAGGGTGCCGAATTCAATCCTGTGGCCAGTAGACTGGTGTCGTCAATGGGCCCCTGAAAAAGACCCTGAACCTCAGATACTGGGACACTGGCTGGGCCTGTGCTCTGATTCCAAAACTTGATTTCATCTGTATATTGTCTGAGTGTCTCATGGAGAACAAGATGGGATAGACGAAAATTACCTACTTTCCCCATGGGATTGAATAAAGTATCGCTTCCATTTCCTCGTTTCCCAGTAATTATGTAAATTCTATAGGGCCATAGTAAAGTCTTAAGCATTCTTTCTAATTACTTTCTGGAACTTCTCCAGTTTAAAGTGACTGCCAACAGCTGGTGGTATACGGTTCAGATTTAGTCCTGTTTCAGTCGTGCCGAGTTCATTAAATGCTGCATGCCGTTCCGTTTCAGGAGCCTGGCCCAGCAAAGGTGCCCGTTACGGGTTTGGGAATCCCAGAGGCCGAGAAGGTTCCGGATTCCAGGTCCATCATATGGCAGGAAGAGCTCCACAGCAGGGAGGCGGAAGCGGGTCCGGTCTGGGCCCCGGCGGACGTCGCTCCCCTCGGCTCTCCGTCGGCCCACGCAGGTATGGAGGAAGCGGCAGAGCCGCCGTGTGCTTTCAAGTCTGACCGGCTGGCTTCCTTTTCCTGTTAAGTAGCATTTGCTGCAGGTGGTGCAGTAAGAGCTAAGCATGGCATTAGAATGATGTTTGGGGGAGCAGTGTCTCAGACACATAGAAAAACAAGAGGCTTGAATGTCTGGATTTCCTGTTCAGTTATCCACTCACTTCTTTTTCAGGTCTGTATTGTTTGTATTATAATAAACACATGCTGAGTTTTATTGTTTGCTTGCTAATCTTATTCTCAAGCAGGCTTTAGGTGTCTCGGGACGAGGACAGAGCTGAGCGGTTATTCGTTTTGTTTGCACTTAATTGAAGGAGGGATTTGCACTTGGTTTTCAAAAGGTGGATATATTGTTTATAATTTAGCATCCGTTATCCACCTAAGCTTAGCACAGTCATCCTTTTCGCATGGGATTCTGCACCGTACCGTAGAAATTCAGGAGTTTTTTTTTAACCAAATGAGTCAGCAGCTAGCCTTTGGTAAACATGCTGCCCAGTGCTGCCCCACTCTCTGAAAAGCAACTGTCACAAGTACCAAAAGCAGCTCAGCGGTCCTGTGCCTGATCAGTTTCTGAAATTCAGATTGTTTCCATAACACAAGAGAATTTTAACTCTCGCCTTCTTTTTTTTTTTTTTATGAAAAGGGTGTTCCCTCAAACACAAACAGCGCTTTGTTCCAGCCGCTCCACCGATTCCACAGTTCAGGATGGATGGTTTTAAAAAAACCTGAGCGTGCAAATGGCCTGCGGAGCACTCAGCCTGAAACAGCCGTTCCCCGTCACTGGGGGGGTCGTGCTTGGCAGGTGTCTGTTCCACCTTCAGGATCGGCCTTTAAACGTGACATTTAGAGTGCAGTTGTGTCCCATGGAAGCGCTTCATGCTATATGACAGGACCAGTTTGAGCATAGAATGGCTGCTCGGGTGCCAGGAAGCCACTGTTTTGGGTCGAGGTGCTCTGCTGTGTGATGGCAGTGATGGGCCCTGGGCTAAGAGAAGCTTAAATAGGCCAATATTCAGGACAACTTTGCCCAAATTGGTAGTACAGCGTAAAGCCGCCCCCCCCCCCCCCCCCAAACACTTATTACTTCAAATACTCTGGCTTTTGGTTGTCTGCAGTTGGTTGGCTTCAGCACCGGTGGAATACTTGGACAGTTTAATCATTTGTGATTAGCACGAGTTCTCTATGTACTCGCCAGTTATGCCCAGGAGTTATGGGCCGTCTGGCACTGTGGCGGGAAAGTGTTTGCTAATGTGTGTTCGTAGGTATGTTTACCTGGGTGGAGGTCATGTGTGACCCAGAAGGTCTGCCGCTCAGCAGTGCTGGAGGCCACTGACTCGTAGAGCTATGCTGGTCATTTGGGCTGGTCCATGATTCTTGGAAATGGACGCAGAATCTGTATGGATGATGAGTCTTCATACTCATGCGGATCTGAATTTAGGATACGGACCTTGTTGTTCGATGTCGTTTTGTACCTTTTCATTCTCTGTTTCTCCTCCCGACAGGCGCTGAGGTGACGCCTTTGGACCTGATCTCTGACCAAGGCTCTGTCAATGGTGACGAAGTGGACCGAGCGGGACTCGTATTCCACGCGCCCCCCCCACAACCCCCCTTGGACGTCCTGTCCCCGACGGGAAGCTCATCCAGCCGGAACAGCGGCGAGCTGGGGGGTGTTCCGCGGTGTCTGTCTCCAGCCCCGAGCGACCCCTTCCCCTCAGGCAGCAGCCTGCTCTCCAACGGCTCCCACATGAGCGGCTCCATGAGCTCGCTGGACTCGGACACCAGTGGCAGCACTGTGGCCAGTGCTGACAGCCACCCGGCCGAATCGCCAGGCCGCGGGCTGCGCGCACCAGGCCCCTATGACGTGCCGCGCTCTCGCCGGCATGAGGCAGAAGCCCGCAAGGCGGAGAAACGCGGCCGGGAACGCAGCCCTGACAGGAAGGCCGTACAGCGGCTCCGCAGCCCCGAGAGGAGGTGAGCTCCCGGGGGTGCAGTAAGGCCTCAGGGTGCAGTGTGCCAACCCCATAAGCTACAAGGAGCTCGAATGAAGCCGGTTACCGAAAGTTAAATGGTGGTTTAATGACTTAATTAACGGCAGCAGAATGTGAATGGTTTATGTGTTGCGTGAGTGTGGTTTGTTTCCCAGCAAGATATTTTCTCGATAGTAATTATTGTCTTGCTAGGTTTGCTAAAATTCTCCTTGGTGTTTTGGCTGCCATCTCCTGCATAAACTGAAAGGTATAATGAAGGGACGTCATGGTCGAGCCAGTCTGGGGGGTGAGGGGGCGCGCGGGGGGGGCTTTCTCCCTTTGCTGTGATGCATCCAAACGGCAAATTCCTTCAGCTGTGACTGTAAGTGGGTTTTGTTTGTAACGACTTGATTTGTGTTCGTTTGGCCGTCCGGTGCCCCAGCAGCTTGTAGAGCAGCAAGTCGTCATGTGACAGAAATACCTCGGCAGTCTCGCTGGCCTTATAAGGAGGACAGCCACTGCCGCAAGTTCCCCATATAAGGGCAAAATTCAAAAAGAGCCACTTAATATTTCCAGCTGGCTCCCACTGTTCTAAATTCTTCTTTTCGGCAAAAAACGAGGGAAAAGTGATCATCAAAGAAGGGCTCTCGGTTTGTCTCGTTCCCAACGCAGAGGTTCACGTGATGCCTAACCGCAAGCATCCAGGCAGATAAATATAATGATAAATGACGTATTTAATAGCCATTTCTGCATTTACAAAATGTAATCTAATTGCGTTGCATTAATACAGTAACATCAGCCTAGTTGTATAGGAGTATATTCTGCATACTGTCTTTGCCATTTGCCCTTAATTGATAGTCTTTTCTGTGCAAGGTCAGTTTTTACTGGTGATTAATTGGTGGGTCTTTTTTATTGTTTTTAGTCGCTCAAATGTGATAGAGAAGCTGGAGGCCCTGGAGTTGGAGAATGCTGAGAAGATGGAGGTGGAGGAGGGTGTCCGCAGTTCCTCGAGGCAGGGCCGCAGCCAGACCCGTTGCTTTCAGAGGGAGGTACGTCCCCACGCCGCCCGCCGTGTCCTGCGTGTCCCTCACCTCTGTTTTCCTTCTCAGTTTCTCTTTGTGAAGCGCCCCCACCTCCCCATTTTTGCAGGCCAACTAATCCCATAATAGTTATCTCTATCAACGCCTAGTTCCCATGCCAACTCAAGCGAAGAACTGAGACACCTGCGATGGGTTTGGGAGACAGAGCCGCTGTTTTCTGTAAATTGAGTGCGGGAATGGGATGCAGCTGGGAAGCTGACAGAAATGGGAGATTATTTCCATACTCTGGGACATTTGGGATCAAACCCGCTGCTCTGCATGGAACACAACCAGCTTTGACCTATATGCCAGGAGCATGTTGTTCTTAATCACAAATCATTCCTGAGTGCCTGAACGCTAAAGAACCGCATCTGTAATAGAACAGGAAGACCTTGCCGTTGGTCTTTGTGTAACCGGAATTGACAGATCATGGGAAACGTGCTCAATGTCAGAGCCATTATGTTCCTTGGAATCCGTCACAAGTCACGGTGTGCCATACACAAGTACAAATGGCATGACATGTTCAAAACCCATTTGGCATAAAGATGAAACGTACAGCTGTTTGTAATTAAGTATAATTTGAAATACTGCATGATTTATGATGTCAGTAATTGACATGGGGCGGCTGCTGGATTTTCTAATATGCCAAGTTAGAAAAAGTATTCAGGACTATTTTATTAATGGCATACAGTTTATTATTTTTGAATATGTGATATCAAGATTCAAAGCTTTCATCAACAACAAAACGTAAGTAAATACAAATAATTCAGTTGTGGTTTTGTAGCTGCTGATCACAACACTGGTTTGTAGAGTGGCTTCTCTGAATGCACGACTCATCTACCCTTGAAGTGATTCTCAAAATAAAAGTAGGCCCTGCCCAGTAGTATATATAGCTTTATCCAATATAGATAGGTGTCCCTAATAAAGTGGCTGCTGAATGTGTATTAGATGCAGCTACTGGCAGATGACACTGCTGCAGTGTCTTCAGTGTCACAGCCACGTTCCATCACCTTTGGTCTTTACTGCAGTCCAGATTTAAACCTCTTGATAGAAATAAGTTGCAATGCAGGAATCATAGTCCAGGCCTTAAATTTCGAGGCCTCTGGCGAGTGCTGCCCTCCTGCTTGTGCTTTTGTTTTGCTCAGGTTGGAGGCTGGAAGTTGGAGGTTGGAGGTGTGTGCTGAACTCATTTCCATTTGTCCATTCTGCAGCTGGATTCCCCAGATGATTCCACTTCCCCTTCCCACCCCATCCTGGGGAAAGCACTTCCTCAGGAGCCAAAATAACAGGCCTTTCGTGTTGGTGCTCATGTCCGAGTCCCAGGCCCGTTTTCTGTGTCAGGACTTCACTTTGCCCCGGGTTCGGGTTACACGACAGTACTGCCCTGGATGGAAATTTCCGGATATTTTGGCTGCCTCCCTGGGCCTAAATGGTTCAAAGAGAGGGTAGACTTATACATCCATGCAAGTCTAAAAAACAAAGCGCTTTATTCGTTTTAACTATGGTTCACCACAAGGCACCTCAAGACAGTTCTCATGACATTTTCCAAAAGATGTTATCTGTCCTACTGCGTTTTGTTTCCTTTGGCTTGGAGCTCCGCTCTCGGCGGCGGGAACACAAAGGTCGTGCATGGCCCCGGGTCCCTTCTGTTTATTTTGACTGCATGGCTAAAAAAAAAAAAAAAAGGGGAACGCAGCAGAGCAGGAAGGTGACGCGGCGCGACATGCCATGGACCCCAGGGCGGCCCGCTAGGCTGCACTCTGTGTGTCCGTTTTGGCTCGCCATCGCTCTCAAAATCCATATTTCTCCTTTTCCGAGGTTGAAGAAAGGTCCTATTATACTTGAGTCGACCTGGCAGTGTGCAGGAGAGCTGCAGCGTAACATGAGTCTGACTGTGCAGGGGAAGTGAGGAGCCGCTTGTGATGCGTGGGGACTGAAGGTTTTGGGGGGGGGGGGGGGGGCATTAGGTCTCTGACACAGGCCGGTCCATGGGCCGCACCAGCTTCCGCTGCTTTCGACGCCTCATAAATCTGTCCCTCAAAAACATTTCTGTCTGCACATCAGCCAGAGGGGTTTAACGTGTGTCTCGTACTGTGTTCGGTCTTTTTAGAGCCGACCTGAACTGTCGCTTTAAGGGAACAGTTTGCAAAAATGCTCTGGAAGTGTCGAGGATCTATAGGAAAGAGGTAAATTTACTTTAGAGAAGAGTACCTGGAATTTCTTTGCCATTGACTGGCAGATATCCCGGCTCTGGTCAGCAGGGGGTCATGGACACAAAGACAAACTCATTTCTTCCATTTCCTGGAAATGTCAGGTAGCTGTCCTGTTCCCCTCTGGTGAAAGAGCAGCTGTGTGTTCATAGCTCGGGCTCAAATCGGCCCCATTGGGTTGCTGAAACACGTAACACCCCATAACCTGTTTTTGCATTGTTGACTCAGGAAGGTAATCCCGTACAAATCCTCCTCACTGCTTTCCCTGCTGTTTGGGCTGTAATGTTTTTGCTTCTGTTTAATGACAGTGGAAGAGGCATTACCCTCCATTACGTGTTGAAGCGTGTTGAAGCTTGCGGGAGCTGACACAGGAGCTGCAGCTTGATCACAGGCATGTGTGTGTTTGTGTTTCAGGAGGACAGACCTGACTTGCCGCAAGGCCTAGATTTTACCCGCTCGACCATCCCACCTCTGAGGAGAGCCAAGTCCCTTGACCGACGGACTACAGAATCTGTCATGACTGTAAGTGCTCTTTATGTGCACCTTTGTAATTACAGTTCAAAAATCAGGGCTCTCTGTCATTGTCCTTTTGAATTAAATGAATGCAACTCTTTACATTAGATGACCAGACCTAAACCCTCGTTCACACAGGTATAACTCACAAGATGGGTCTTTTCAGCAGACTGACTTTGCCCTTTTCTCCATTTTGATGATACATTAAAACTGTGTGAAAAATTGTGGTCGACGTATCATTTTCCCCTTTGGAGGAAGGCTTAAGAGCTGTTTGTGAACAAGCTATAAAATGATCTAGTCAGCTCAGCTAATCAAAGACCAAGAACACCTTGAGCAAGGCATCAATTTTATTTATTTATTTTATTTAGTTCTTCCTGAACTTCTTTCCTGTAGCAGCACCATGCTAACAGTCACATGGCTTCATGTCCAAGGTTCTCCTAAGTAACGCCAACTACTGAAGACTTCCAGTCACTGTTTAGAACAGTACGGCTCTGTGTACATCGAAAGTAGGTCAGCACTAGATTAAACTGCCAAAAGACCTTAATTGTCTTGCTTGTAGTCTTCAAAAGAGTTCAGAAAGTTGTCTGTCTTTTATTTTCTCCAAGACTAATCCTCCTCTCACCCTACTTATGCATTCCTGTGGCATCTGTTCATTCTGTGAGAGCGTGGACGTCCTGTGTACAGCCTCTGCGGCGCTGGGGGTGGCACACGCCCCTCGTCCGCTACCCAGGTCATCCTCATGTCATCCCTGTCCTGCCTGCGGTTTCACTACTCCACGGTTTTACCGGCATATGTTTTGCGTGTGTCTGTGTGTGCGTGCGCCCACACGCGTTTCCACTTGTGTGTACGGTCACGTTTGTCTCACAGCAGCATCTCCAGGGCACCTCAACGCAAATGCCTGAGTTGTGAGTGATGATCCCACAGTGTGGACCACGCTAGAACCAGGATGTTAAGCACTTAACTCCAGTTTCTAAGATGCAGAGAAGTCACTGATTTAACTTGTCTCACTTATGCATATTTCAGTTATGGCATAAACAAGGGTGGGGAAGTGTGATTAACTTGTTTTTGTGTTTTTTTTTTTGTTCTTAAGGTGGTACTGTTTAAGTTTGTTGTAATTTTGTCTGTTGTAGCAGCAGGGTGCTAATGAAGATGCAAACGTTATAGTTCGGTGTGCGAGTTTGCCAGTGTTTGTACGTGTGCCTAATGTGGCATGACGAGTTTTTTCCCTTTGTGATTAAACAGAACTGCTGAATGGTGTGAGATATCAAGATAAAGACATGACTTGATATATAACCTGTAACCTAAATAACTTGGATGGACCAGTTTCTCATCTTTTTTTTCCCTCCTTTTCAGCCAGACTTACTGAATTTCAAAAAAGGTTGGATGGTGAAACTTGATGAGCAGGGACAGGTAGGTTACAGCAAGGGCGCCTACGAAAAATGCTGAAAAACCCATTTCAGTAAATTTTTCCTGTATGATTCCCAATGGTGAAAATGAAGTATATTTCAATAGCACATTTTAAAAGACTTGTGCAATTCCCATCATCCTCATCGATGAAGCAGTAAATGGTTTTGCTGCTCTTTTGTGGCCTACAGTCCATGCCAGTCTTAGGGTGGAGTTTCATATCCATGCATCCCTGTGGCAGTTTACATGGTTTTTCCAAACAATGTTGCAATACATGTGATTGTATCATTTGTAACCAGCTGCCAACGTAATTAGATATTTAACAAATATAATTACAATGCGCAGAATTTCATCCTAAATGCAGCTAAGTCAGTACATTTGTTAATACCAATCCTGATTTTGTTTAAGGAACAATCTGTGTTTACTTTGGCGTGCTCCACAAGCCTTGTAAAAATGACACACTTTGCACTGTGTATCTTACGAAAGAGCTGCTCACACTGGAATGAGTGATGGGAGCTAAATGACGTCATGAAAGACCTTTTGGTCGCCTTCTCAGAGCCTGTCAGCTTGCGATTACAGAAACGTTTCCTCATGAGCAAACTGCTGTTGTGTGTACTGCAGCCCTGGCCTTTCATTATACATCTGCACCTCTAGTCAGCAGGGTTATGAGTTGTCTGTTGTCTTTAAGACCATTAAAAATGCCATTTCTGTTATTGCTTCAAACACTTGAAGGCTGGAATCCACCTCCACGGTTGCAGGAACAGCAGCCTCTGCGTAGTGTTCTACATGATGTGGCTCAGTGACAGTTAACAGTTGGAAATGAAAGCCAAATGAAGGAATTAAGCAGAAATTTATTTTAGGTGGACAGAAGCACAAACAGCTTTTTTAAAAATGTCTCATTTAGATAGACTTTTTAAATGTACTTTTTTTGAAAGGTTCTCGGATTTCATACAGTATAAAAACTGTGGATTTTTAAACCCAATCCTGGCACGCTTAATATGGTTTGTAATGAATCGCATCCTGAAGCTAAGGCATGAATTAATGGAAATAGAACATCTATGTATGTAATAGGTATTCTTGTCTGCCTTTTCATTTATTAATACATACTGAAGTTTTAATTGAAGTTTGAAGTCAGAGTCAGGCTGACACATATCCTGCATGTAGTGGAAATGGGGATGTTTGTGCCGGGGTCACTCAGGGGCCCTTTGTGGTGTGGCTGCACTTCAGGGCTTTAAAGCCAAGGGTCCGGCTTTGATGCTAAGGGCTCAATGCTTGAGGGTCAAAGAGAGATGCCGCTGACATTTTCAGTGCCTTTTTCTTTCATATCTCTTTTATCGAGTCAAGGAACATGACCTCTCATTCCCTCGGGGCTTAGATCAGATCAGGTGTGCTGACATCTACCCAGATAGCAGATCTGCGCCAGTCAGGGGCACATTTTTATAAGTTTTGTTTTTGAAAAGCCAACGATACAGTTGATTTGTTTGGTGGCTATGGCATTTCTCAGACGTCATGCATTTTTCATGACGTTTGTCCTTTTGCTCATTTAATGCAAAATATCTTCTGCATCATACTGTGGGCATTTATTAGGGGACAAAAATTGCATCCGTGTTTTTCTCCCAAAGCCCCCCCCCCCCCCTTCTAACAATTCAGTCCTTCAAATGCTGTGGGTACTCTGGGGCAAAATGAACTTCTAAAAGGATCCCCCATGCGACAGCATGTCTAGGTGCAGTCCTGCCACCATGCTCTTCCAGCCTCAGCTGTCTAGCCAGTTCTTCAGGTTCTCCTGACGTTCTCCGTTATTATGTGCTCAGATCATACTCTGCATCTGACTGTAGCTGGTATAGTGGCAAAGGCTAATTAAAACCTAAAGAACTGCACCTATCATCACCGACGTTAGACTTCTCTGTCTATGCCTTTTCACCCAACTTACACAATAATTTCAGAATTAATGTAACGTCACTGATACTATTACACTGACTATGACACTATTTTCCCCCCTTTTCCCTCTTATAAGTGGAAGAAGTATTGGTTCGTCCTCACTGATCATAGCCTTCGATATTACAAGGATTCCATTGCAGAAGAGGTGATTACCATTCCTTCCTAATTACTATGTTTATGTGCTTCTGTATTGGCACACCACCTTACATACATGAGTGCACACAGTATGGCATTCCTCATGAAGTTTTCTTTGTTTTGTTTTTACAGGCCTCTGATCTGGATGGGGAAATAGACTTGACTACTTGTTTTAATGTTACTGAATACCAGGTTCAGAGGAATTATGGCTTCCAGATACATGTAAGAAGAAATAGATTTCATTTCACCTTATATAACTAACAGTGTATCTGGTGACTTCAGTATATGGCAGCGGCCTATGTGGAGAAGGTGGAGAAAACCTCGCCAGGGAGGTTAAACAGGACAGTATAACATCAGTCCCATCTTTATCTGCATTTACGGACAGTATTATTAATGTTTGAAAGGCATTGAAAATTCACCACCTGTTTTACTAATCATATGGTTCTATGTTTATGCAAGAGTTAGTTCTAATTCTGTATTATTCCTCTTTGAAAAGTAAAATTGAAACGGCATAATTATGTACTTTTTAATAATTTCAATTCACACAATGTCAACTACAATGTCAACTAAAGTAAAATCCCCTTAAGTTTATATGGCTTAAAATCTGTACCCCGCATATATTTTTTGGTTTGTTTCCCCTGTCGTTGTGGGGTGGTGTCAGACGGAAGAGTCGGTGTACACGCTGTCCGCCATGACGGCAGGCATACGCCGTAACTGGATACAGGCTGTGATGAAGAACGTACGGCCCTCCACTGCTCCTGATGTGGCCAGGTCAGTTTACTGCTGTAGTGCTTTATATACCACGTATTTCAAGTCAAGTGGCTTTTTATTGTCCTTTCCGACATACAGTTAGTACAGTACATAATGAAACGAAGCAACATTTCTGTTACATAAAACAGGACTACAAAGCTACACAGAACAACAGCAGTAAGACAAAACAGTGGCACAAACAAAGGCAGTGCACTGCTCTGATATGTATAATGCAACATGTAGCTGGTTGTGCAGAAATGTGCCAGTATAGTGATAAAAGTAAGTGTAAGCATGTCAATGGATTACAAAATGGCACCGTTTGGGTCTGGAGAGGCTGCTGCATGTTACTGGTGCATTTATCGTATACAGCAATTTTTCTCCACCGGGGATCCCCAGACAGTCCACATTTTTGCTCCCCCCAGCTCTAAGGCAGCATAAATGAAGTCTATTTGGCAGGGAACTGGGAGGGGGTGTAATCGTGGACTTATCTGGGGGTCCCCGAAGACCAGGTTGAGAAACACTGTTGCATGTACGAGCACTTGCTTTACACCAGTTTGCTTTTACGAAAAAGCTACATCTTTTTGTAACCAAAAGAAATCCGAAGTGATTTTCCACTTTCACAAAAAAAATGGACAAAAGTGATAATGGTGTTTAGTAGTGATGCTCCGATTGATCGGCCACCGATCATGATCGGCCGATATTGGCTAAAAATAGCTTGATCGGCGAACCC
>JAODJU010000095.1:17591777-17606202 GCA_026776725.1 Gnathonemus echidnorhynchus | reverse complement strand
TTTCCCCTGCCATTCTGTGATCGGCAATCGGCAGATCATGATCTTGGTGATCGGTAATCGGTGATCGGCCCCAAAAAATGCTGATCGGAGCATCTCTAGTGTTTAGCATTTATAAGCAACTAAATTATAGATAAAGTCATTCACTGGATATAGATGTTATGGTCAACAGACTGCAAAACCAACAGTGGTCCCTTAAGCTTATAGCTGAAAAATTCCTTTCGCCTAGCGATGTAGCCATCATAATGTCATAGTGCGATGCATTACTCAAGTTTGTGTGGTGATGCTGGTGTAAACACACCAACTGTGCTGCCATTCATATAAAAGTACAGCACATACTTATGTACAGTACACAATACTTGATAGTGATGAACCATTATGTAACTGGTTTATGTATTTACTGTACTTTTTATCGTTTTTAGGCTATACCATAGCCTAGGCATATGTAGTAGGCTATACCATCTAGGTTTATGTGTACAGTCTGATTTTGCAACAGCAAAATTGCCTAATGGCGCATTTCTTAAAACATATCCCTGTCGTGAAGCGATGCATGACTATAGATTCTGGTAAGTGAAACTACATGATACATGCATTATTTCTACTTTATATATATATATATTTGTATAGCATATATATTTGTATAGCATATTATTCCTGCTTTTACTATATGTTAGTGTTAGATCAGATTTTATGTATGATTTGGTACTATTTGGCAGTCAATTTTTTTGATCTGGAAACGATAGGAACTTTTCCATATAAATTACTTTAGGATAGAGAGGGAAACCTGTAAAGGATATGTATGTACACTCCATCCCAGGGCTGCTTTGCTTTAAATATACGGCTGTGTACTTTCAACCAGCCTGACGGACGATCACGGGCCATGCGGTCCCCTGGAATCCCTGCCGAAGCCCGATGTGACGCAGGATTCCCCCTCGTCTGAGGCCTCCTCCGTCGACCGGGAGCCGGGCTTCAAACGGAGCCGCGTGCGGGAGCGCCGGCGGGAAGGCCGCTCCAAGACGTTCGACTGGGCCGAGTTCCGCCCCATCGCCCAGGCGCTGGCCCAGGAGCGAGTGCGGCAGGCAGACGCCGAACTCGGGGACCTGGAGCGCAGCCGGAGGCGCGAGGAGCGCAGGAAGAGGTACGAGTCGGTGACGAGCGCCCCGCCAGAACCCGGCCCTGCTGACACCACCAGGATGGACTTCGAGAGCGCCGGCAGCACCGGGGACTTGGTCACGCCCTTGTTGGAGCGACAGCAGAAGATGCAGGACGAGATTGAACAGCGGTGGCAGCAAGTGGAGCAGACGCCCATTCGGGAAGAGCGTAGGGTGCCTCTGTCCATGTCCACGTCGTCTCGAGATAACGCCGAGCTGGAGAAGCTTCTGGAAAGCTACAAGAAAGGAGTGAGTGGTGTAACTCACAATAAAAATAACCCGTGTGAGAGACGGGGGGGGGGGGGGGGACACTAACACACCAGTGTCACAATGTAATTTCTCTTCCTGACCGTGTTTTACTCGTGTTCGGTGGCAGGTAGAAGATCTGAAACGGCAGTTGGACAACTGTCAACAGCAGCTGCTCGAATCCAACCACCAGAAGCTGGAGCTGGAGGTCCAGCTGAAGACCGCCCTGGAGCGTGAGAATCAGATTCGTGCTGGCTATATCTCGCCTGTAAGTCATGAAGGATCGGCCTGTCACCGTTCCTGTCCTACTGATGCAGAGATTGGTCTCATCTTTGGGCCTGGGTGGCATTCCTTTCATTAAACAGTCTTTGCATGTTTGATTTGGTTTGAGGTAAACAAACTGACCATCTTATCATTGAAACTACAAACCAGTTAAAAATAAATGGTTTGCATGAGTAAATTGCATGTTAAGAGAGAGGATTTTTTAAAAATAAATTTTGGCTTCTACTTGTTCATCTCCTCTTTCTGTGTTAGTTATGATGAGCAAGTCATGTTAGCGCCTTTAAAATGTACACTTAATGTACATTTGTTAACATGAGTATATAATGGATATGAAGTGTAACTGGCCGAAGCTGAAAGCATGGTTACCTGGCAACTGCGCTGTTTGGGTGGCTTAAATGTCAAAACAAATGGTGTAAATATATGGATATGATATAGGGATTTGCATGCTGCTGTAATGTTCATGTTTTATTAACAAACTGAGAAGACCATAAATAACTCCTTTTAACCTGTTGTCAACCGTCCCATAACACACCGAGTAGAGGGTGTTTTGGGAAGGGTTGTTGCTATCAGCTGTTGAGTAATTTCTGAAACTGAAAGACTGCATGTGAAAATAGATATCGGATGGGTTAAATACGCTGTAAATTACGTACCTTTCTTTCAGTGATCCATGTATGAAGTGTGTTTTAAAGACCAGTGTAGTACAGTATCGATTAAGTTTTTTCCCCCCTTTTTGGTTACAAAAACGTCATATAATGGGTTGAATGCTGTATTAGTATTATTAATTAGCTGAGTTACATGATTCTATGGAAGAGAAGGTTTTAAAACTTTGAATTTATGTGCTTCATTGAATTGCTCAGAGAAATTTTATTGGTTGCTTGCACAAAGTTAATTGAAAATATCATCATCTAATACAGAATACTATAAAACCATGAATTTGTAATCACATTCATCCATGTTTTAATTTATGCATACAAACCATTGGTTCTGCTTAAAAATAGGTCCCTAATGAGAAAAATCAGTGAGGAATCGTTGAGTTTTCATTGAAACAAGAAAATAAGATTTTTCAACTTTTTGGTGAAATGTGGAAAGTTCAGAACAGAGCAGAGTCTGCCTCCATATTTATGATAAATTTATATTGTGCTACCCATCTACAAGTAAACTACTTGGTACTAATTTTGCATTTCTTACACCATGTTATAACTCTTAACCATTTAATACGCATGCTCTGTTGTGATTTACTAACTTCAGCCTTTACGTGCCTTTTTTCCAGTGCTCTAAATTTTTGCCTCTTTTCCTGAAGCTGGAAACATTGCATTTTTTTATTTTTAAGATTACCATTTCAAACCTTTTGATGTGAGCCAAAGAATTGTAATTTATTTATTGTTGCATTGCATCAATGGGAAAAGTAGGAGGATACTAGAAAAGTAATCTACAATACAGTGCGTTTTTCTCCCCAAACTCTACTGAATGTTAACCAACTATTTGGTCCCCTTTTCCAAGCTGGAGCCTTTGGGTCTGGAGGCTGAACTTGAGTCCCAGATGAAGAGACAAGAACTGGTTAGTTCTCAAGCTCAGTCCTTAAAAAAGAAGTACCAAGAAACTAAAGAGCTCCTACATCAGCAAGAACTGAAAAAACGCAACATGCAGGCCCAGCTTGGCCTTTCTATTTCACCCCTTTCCGTGACGGAACCTCAAAGCTCAGCCATCTCACAGGCTCCTTCTGAATCCATCCATGCCAAGACAATCAGCATTTCGCTGCAGGATAATGTGGGAACACTTCAAGAGCTAGAGGACCTGATCTCTGGCAACCCTTTGACTTTGAAGGGCTTGGTGCAGTTGCTGGTCTCCCATAGTAAGGTCTGTCATGAAGATTTCCTACAAAACATTGCGAGCAAAGAGCAGAACAATTCAGGGGAAAAGATCAGTTGTCAAAAAGTGTCAGAAAACCAGAAATATCAAGAGATAGAGAATGAGTCATTGAGGAGGAACCTTTCAAGGACATGTGATACTGTGTGTGATTATGATATACGCCTTATGGAAGGCATGCTTGAAAGGGCACAGCGGCAAAATATTGAGAACCTGAAGGGTCCTTATGGACCATTATGCAAGATCGAAGAACACTCTGAAACAGAGATGACTGTGAGAAAGCTATCCCAGAAGGTAGAGTTGCTCACTAGTGAGAATGAAGGGCTGAATCAGCGCTATCAGGAGATAATGAACCAGCTCACTGAGGCTGACAGGGAAATAGAAAGGCTGAAGGAAAAACTCTTAAACCAGCAAGGTGGACAGGAACATCTGCTCGTAGTGGAGAAACTAAACCAAGTCAAAGCCCAGCTTGCGGAGAAGGAGGCCAACTCTGTTGATCGTGAGATTTTTGAGAGAGAGCTAAGCAAAAAGTCTCAAAAGCTTCAGGAGACTCTAGTAAAATTAGAAGTCCTAGGAAACAATTTGAAAGAGACAGAACGGAAGCTGCACCTCAAGGAAGCCACGTTGAGTGGTCTGGGCTTCCAGATGGGGAAAGAAAATGACCGTGAGTTGCTCCTTGAAGAGAAAGCTCAGCTCCGTCTTCGGCTGGAGACAACAGAGACACAGCTTTCAGAGTTAGAGAAGAAGCTTCACACTGCTGAGCAGTCATGTCAAGATCTTCTGGCCCAGAATGCTGATCTGACAGGAAAAGTGCATCACCAGGGTTTTTTCGGTGTCCAGGGTGATATTAGTGTGCTGAAAGAGAAGGGGAAGGTAGTGAGGAAGTCCGACGGCGGCGGGGAGAGTGTAGTGCATGGGTGTGAAGACACAGGCTTTGAAAGACTTGTTTCTCGTGAAAAAAATGTGCAGCAAGTTATAGAGGAGATGAAGATGAAGTCAGAAGTCCTTAGTAAAGTATCAGAAGTACTAGGAAAGATAGATGTGAATGTTGGGGCAGTTCTGAATGAGTTGATGAGCAGTGTGTCTATTCATACGCCTTCCGATGAGCAGCTTGCAGAAACGAAAGAGGCCATGACAAGAAAGATCCTGCTAGAAGCAGAGTTCTGGGGAAGGCTGTTGAATATGTTGCTTATCGCAGCTCAATCCAGTGAATCTGAGTTTGCAGATAATTTTTTACATGATGTGGCAGAGCGCATTTTAGTGGAAAAGAGAATGTTGCTTTTAGCTAATAGACTTTTCACTCAGCCTAAGATTGAACTGCATGCAGTTAACAAAGACTTTACAAATATTGAAAAGAAGACTGAAGGTAGCAAATATGGAAAGTTTGATATTGAAAATAAATGCATTCTGAATTTGTGCAACTTGCTTGATAATGACACTAATACTCTTGTAAAGAAAGACTTAATGGAGATGCTACAGGGGAAAGTTTTCTTGCTAAACCAAATTATCACTACCCTTCAAGCTTCTGCAAATGAAGAGCTTCAATCATTGGTACTAAGGCTCTGTGACTTAGAGAATCAAGAGAAAGGGTGGTTTGGTTATGTTCAGGATGCTGCGATGGAGGCCCACACGTGCTACTTGTTAAGTAGACTGGATGTTCAACAGCAAAATCGACTGAAAGAAATGCAGCTTCAGGGACCATATGCTGAGGTGGGTTGTCAGCTCTGTGCAGAACTAATGAGAGAGAAAGAAGAGCTCACAGCCAGACTGGAAACCATGCAGAAAGAGATGGCAGATCTCAAAAACCCCTGGAACGACGCACACAAACCAGTCACACACATCCAGATTGAAGGAGAACCCATAGACTCCTTGGATAAGGCCATTCAGTTGCAGGACATGGTGGCCAGGCATAAGAAAGAGCTTCGGGAGGTGAAGGAAGCCTATGAGCTTGAGGTGGAAAAGCTGAGGCAGGAAGTGGCTAGAGCAGGAGAGACTCTCAGACTGAGATCGGAGGAGAATGTGAAAGAGATTGACTCGTTGACTGTTTGTATAGAGAACTTGAAGAAAAAGCATGAGACGGAGAGGAAAAGCATGGAAGAGCACTTCAACAGGGAGATTGATGAGTTAAGGAGCACAATCCCTTCTCAAAGTACTGATGTTGCTGATGGAGGCAAGCCTCATTTGATGTCATCTCTGAAAGAGCGGATACAGGAGCTGGAGTCCCAGGTCTCCGTCATGACAGAAGAAATGAAGCAGCGTGAAAGCGAAGGTCATGCAACGTCTCTCCGATTGAAATACGAGAAAGACCTGGAAAACCTGAAGGTGGACGTGTTCCTTGTCTGCTTTTGTTTGATGTTGCCGTGTAACTCTTTCCCTCTCCTTAACCCCTTGACCTTTAATTCCTTGATATAGCTCTGCTTATGTCATCAACATTCTGAAGTGTTGCATGGCATTTAATCCTGTATCTGCATGTGGCCCTTGACGTGGCTCACTGTGTCCGAAGATACCCATTTCACCAATCATACAGTAGCTCTGATTCTAACAACTATCCACAAAAATTGAAAAGATTTTTTTAGCAGCTGTCATTATACTCAAATTGGAGAATGACAAACTTCTTGCACAAGTCCTTGTGGTATTAAGTGTTTGTGAAATGGGTAGGACAGCAGTATATATATATATATGGACGCTGTCTGAAGAATAGTTAACCCCAATATACAGTACTTTTTTTAAACCAGATCATCTCAGTGTGATCTGTATAGTATCTATTATAAGAGTATTCTTGAGCTAACATAAAAATATCCCCATATATATTTGGAATATTGAAAAACAAGAAAAGGTAATGATACAAAGATGTACTGGGTTTGTCTCTCTTGCTGTTCTCACTCTAAATATCCTTTGCAGCTTTCCATCTTTGATCTCTAAAACAATTCTCTCTGCCATTAACCTGTACGTTAGTACCTGAAGATGTACATACAAATTTCTCAGAATGTGTGAAATGCTTCTGGCTCTTCTGATTTTATTGTGAAATGCAAAGTAAATGTAGCAAATAACTTTACTTCTATGGTAAAGTCCGTGTGATGGCTTTTATACAAAATATATATATATTTTGTCTTTTCAGTTCCTTTTGTATATGCAAATCTGAATGGTGAGCAGTAATAATCTTAGCTTGCTTCATGACAAAAAAGCAAACTAAATGCAGCTCAGGTTTTGCTGGTCTCTACATTCAGCTTGTTCACTATTTTATTGTCTGTCGTTTAGTGTAGAAAACACTTTGCTTAGTAAATTTAAGTCAAGTAAGTTTTGAACTGTTGTGCTCTCTGGTCTAGTTCAGCGTGATGAATAGGTTCTTGCAGATTGTGAACTAAACACTTTATACCTTCTCAGCATGTGTGTGTTATGCTTCTGGCAAGTTCAGAAACAGAACTTGGCATCTAACAGCCCAGAATGGGGGGATGGCAGGACAATAGCGTTTCAGTGCCTTTCCTGTTTTTGAATATCAAACCAACAGTATGTGGTGGATTACATATCAAATGTGGCGAATAAAAAAAAAACACGCTCAAAAACCTATTAATAGTTAAAGCTCATGAAGTGTAGACCCCGCCCCCACTGGTTTCTTACTCTATTAAGTATAATTTTGTAATAGCGTATTTGAGTATACTTAAATACTGTTTGTTTCATTGTACAGAAAAATAAGATTTATGCTGCGTTTAAATATTTTGCTTAATACCCCAGTGGGCGATGTGGGGAATTAGTGTGCATGATGAATATTTAAATCTACCTCAGTATCTTACTCCTGAAATGAGATTATTGGCTCTTCCCTCCTTACCTTTTTCGAGGCACTCTTTAAAAAATTTATCCCAAACATTGCACTAAGGTGGTAGGGACATTGGTTCAGTGGGTTGCACTGTTGCCTCACATCTCAAAGTTTGGGGGTTTGAATCCTGGCTCTAGTCTATGTATCTGAAGTTTGCATGTTCTCCCTATGTTGTGTGGGTCTTCCCACCATCCAAAGACAGGCAGGCAGGCTAACTGGCATCTCTAAATTGTCTGTACAGTGAGCGTGTATAATGGCCCTATATGGGTATCTTGTTCAGGGTGTAAGGCAGTTTTGAGTCCCTTTTTTGTGTGCTTCCTGGGATAGGCTGCAGCCCCCCATGTGACCCTGCCAGGATAAGCCATTGGATAATGAATGTCTGAATGCACTTCCTCAGCTACACAAATAGCATTTTTTTTGTAAGGTTATTTTGAAGAACTGACCAGCCTTCATGTTTAATAGATCCGCATAAAAGTCATATCTGGACAAGCTAAATTAGTGTGTGGTGTATCATTTTTAGGCTTAGTGTAATGGGAGGCTCTCATATTTCCCTCAGATCTTATTTTACTTTAACTATCTTTTTTCAGATAAAATTACAGTGAGTATAATTGTAATGTTGTCATTGTTGGGGGGGATCAATGTGATCTTTACGCACATGGGTGTGGCTTCCACTGAAATGTGGGGACAGAAAGCAGCCTGCATAGCTGCTGTTGTGAGACTGCGTGTGGTACGTGTCCCAGCTCTGGGGCTTGGCTGGGTGAGAGTGGACGACCTTGTGCTTGTTCGGTCAGGTCGAGAGCATGTTGGACAGCATTGTTGATGGGGGGAAGCTGAGCTTAGCGCCATTGAAAGGGGAGCGGAAGTGGATTTGCCGTGACGCAGAGGAGAGGCCATTCTTGTGGAAACTTATACTGTACATATAATAGCGAGTATCCCGTTCCCCCGAAACATTGATCTCCGGCTGTCACACCTCTGGTTTCTTCCCAGAGTGGTCATGGAGAGGGTACCGCATCTGTACAGCTCTCAGTCTGTTGGGCTAAGCCAGGCAAATGAAAGACAGGGGTCAGGCATGGAACAAAGTTGGGGTCAAACCACTACACTTTAAGCTTGTGTGCTTTTATTTTAGTTGCTATTTAAAAAGCTTGCAAACATCCTGGCTGATCCCTGTCCAGATTCTTGAATATAAAAAGGATATTTGCTCAAATCACTTTTAAAGTCTTTTCCTATGACTCCAGATGGCCTTACCCTTGATATAATTATATCAGTGTCTTTAAACTGCTGCTCTAGATACACAAAACTGGAACGTGCTACTGACAGTATATGGGATTGTTCTACTGCTTCTGAAAAAATTGCCGCATCGCAGCCAAGCAGATATGGCATTGACTCACCTTTCCCTGTGTGACATTTTTGTTTTTAATACTTTCTAACATTCCTTCAGATGTTTGTCAGTGGCCCCTCAGTGTCTCGTACAAAGGTGGCAGGAGACTTGTATATGTGGTGTTTTGTGCTGGTCGTTGCTGTTGGTATGAAGCAACAAAGTGCATTTGTCAGTGTGACGTGGCGGCTGAGCTCCGGAAATGTCCTCCATCTTGCAGGACACCTGTGAGAGAGGCTTTGCCGCCATGGAGGAGTCGCATCAGAAGGTGATTGATGAGCTTCAGCGCAAGCACCAGCGCGAGCTGGAGAACCTGCAGGAGGAGAAGGAGCGGCTTTTGGCAGAGGAGACAGCTGCCACCATCGCTGGTGAGAGGTGACCGTAGATGTTACAGGGATATAGGATGACGGTGAAGGGAGCTTTTCTTGTGTTTGGTACAATCTGTCTTAAAGCTTTAGTTTGAAGTACTCTTACATTTTAGCAGGTTGTTGTTTAGGTCAGTAGTTCACAAACTGTTTGAACCCAGTACCTCTTTGGATTAGACATGGGTCGGGAAAAACATCACAGTAACAAGAAGAATGTTTTCTCTGGTATTACCTAGGGGCACTCCAAGTATCATGGGTGGTATGTGTACCATAGTGTGGTTCTCAGACTGTGGTACACATACACGTCACTGATTTAGGTATTTTTTGTGTAGAGTTGAAAGGGTGCACTCCTGCTGTTATAGATATATTTAGTATTAAAAATAGCCATAAATGGAAAAGGATAAACTTCTTAGAGGATGTAGGGGAATAGTGACATTTTTGTTGCTGACGTCAGTTTGATGCACTGAAATTGACCACGGCAGGCTAGTGTGATGCAAACCAGGAGCCCACAGCCTGACAGGCAACATTCCCTGCCCCCCATCCCCCGTTGCCAATGCCCCTTCGCTCTTTTCCTCATCTTAGCAATCGAAGCCATGAAAAACGCTCACCGAGTGGAGCTGGAGAGAGAGTTGGAAAAGGCGCGGAAAGCCAACAGCGGCACAGAAAACGCAGACATCGAGGAAATCCGCAGACAGCACGAGTAAGTGAGGTGCTCCACAGGCTTGTTTCCGCTGTAAAGAGTCGTGTACGAAGTACGTGGACAGATAGGGGATCAGGTGAAGCAAAAATGTGCTGCCACTGCTCACGCCTTTAGATTCTGGCATTTGGCTGGTAATGTGGTACAGATCCAAACCCCCGAATAAGTAACAGACCGGCACTGTTACGAAGAAATAGCTAAACCCTTTTGGTATGCGGTGCACGTTGAATTGGGGACTTCAGATGAATGGGTTAAGCCGGTCGGTGTGACTGCACTTGGCAGTCGGCTGTAGCCGAAGGCCGCAACACCATGACGGGGCTTCAACTCAGCTGCTGGCTTCATGAGGCCCGTCGCCCGGTTAATCTGTCCCGCTTATCAACCCTGGCGCTGTCTATGCGCAACCCGATTTGCACCGCTCCCTATCTGCCCGTTTTTTTCTGGTAGAGCCAAACGCCACGCGGCGTTAGCCAAGGGTGACCGCTTGTGTGTCTCTGTGTGTGTGGCAGCGAGGAGCTGCTGTCCTTCCAGCGGGAGATCGAGGTGCTGTCGGAGCAGTACTCGCAGAAGTGCTTGGAGAACGCTCACCTGGCCCAGGCCCTGGAGGCCGAGAGGCAGGCACTGCGACAGTGTCAGCGGGAGAACCAGGAGCTCAACGCACACAACCAGGTGACGCTCTGCCGCTGCGTCATCTTCTCAACCTACTCTGTCCAGCATTACATCAATAATTCAAAGAATTACAGCCTTTTAACTTCATGCTCTTAACAGAATATGCTCTGTAGCCATGTAAAGTCAGCAAGTCAAACAATGGTTTATACGTGTGTGTATGTATTTTATGCTTCTAGGAGCTGAACAATCGTCTGGCAGCAGAAATAACGAAGCTACGCTCTATGACGACTTACGACGGAGGCGAATCTTGTACAATGATTCATGGTAAAGAAATGTATGAACTTGAGGTAAATGGATTTCAATAAAATACGATGCTTTGATGTATGTTAAGGTACTGATGTGTGTTAAGCAAATTAATGACTTGGTTTACGTCTGTTATTCATATGTTTGTAAAAAAGGTGCTGGCTATTACCGTTCAATATTACTCACTGTGATTTTCAAATGTCCTGAGTTCCAACTTGGAGTTGAGGGAGAGCAGTGTGGTTTTGGGTGTCCGTTACAGGGAAGTAAACTGCCATTCATGCTGCTGTCCCCAGGTCCTGCTGCGGGTCAAGGAGTCGGAAGTACAGTACTTGAAGCAGGAGATCAACTCTCTGAAAGACGAACTGCAGGCGGCTCAGAGAGTATGTGGGGGGGGGGGGGGGTAGTCGTAGACACACTGTGTCATGGGAGTCGTAAGCATGCTCAGCTTGGCGACTGACGCATGTTGGAGCGCCTTCTGACTGTTTGTCTCCAAATGTTCCAGGACAAGAAGTATGCCACAGACAAGTACAAAGATATTTATACGGAGCTGAGCATCGTGAGGGCCAAGGCGGAGCGGGACCAGAGCCGGCTGAGGGAGCAGCTCCAGCTGGCCCACGAGGCACTGGGCGAGTCCTCCATGGAGGACATGGAGCGCGGAGGCTATGGTAGGAACACACACCCCATGCTACCGGAGAGCCTACATGCAGGAACAGGCCACTGTTGGGCGGGTGGGGGCTGACAGAGGGTTGGTGGAAGATGAAGTGTGCCTGATTCATATGGGCAACAAGCAACAAATCCTGTTTTTTACATCCAGTAATCCAGTTATGAATGTACAGTGGGTCTTAAATGTATTTATATAAAGGTGACATCTAGTATAATTAGACACGGTCTAGAAGCTAACATTAAAAGACAGGCATTTTGTTCAGTTTGCATAATCTATGTAAAGAAAGGAGTTACCATAAAATGACTCTGAAAACGCCGCTGGTTAAAACCCATCTGAAGCTAGAAAATATTTTGTCACGGCAGACATTTCATACAATTATGAAATTGGTCTCAGCTGTACCAGTCGAACTTAGGCTGCCAGATCATGAATATGATTACTGGTAGTAAATCTGTTCTGCTTTAATTACAAGCCTGAAGTGTCCTTCAGCTTTTGATGAGCCCTTCTTCACGTGTTCCCACCGATGACCTCATCTCTCTCGGGGAGAGGCCCTTGAGTTTCTCGTTGCTCAAGAATCTGTCCTGATGCCAATCAAATATTTACAGATATTATGAAGTCCAAAAGCAACCCAGACATCCTCAAGATGGCCGCCGCAGCTGCCAAACGCTCGGAGCGCACAATGAGGTCAAAGGTAGGCATCCAGCACTGCTGGCCTGAGAATCTAATCCTGATATTGCTACAAGAACGTTGGCTCTTTTACTAATGTAAACTATTTGCTTCAACGAACATTAGCTGAACAGAGAAAAACGCTTAATGGAACACCACTGCTGAAAACCATATATGCTCATGAAGTTATTGACTTTTGCACAACATTGCCACACTGCCACCTTCTGGGCAGCTCTGTTAATTTCTTTATCTTCTTCCAGATTCTTATCCCTCTGATATACTCTCTCTGATGTTAGCACAGTACCATAGTTTTAAAAAAAATGAACTTTAAAGAGCAAGGTTACTTTTTAAATTTAGTCAATTTGCAAAAATAACATCCTTATCAAATTAGTTTAGATCATATTCGAGGAACATAGATGCAGAATTCTGGCATGCTTTAATGTAGTCATGAAACACTGGCCCAGAATGAGCAAATTGTTATCTCTGGTTAAGTGAACACTGTAATTCCACTGAAAGTAGCACTTACCACTAAATTTAAAATTTGATCATAGCTGTTTAATAAAACAGTTGATGCTGATGTATTAATATGTTGTTCCACTGCATCTGGCAGGAAAAACCCTGGTAAGTTTTGTAGGGTGTGGTGTTTTACCTCCACTGCCCCTACCCCTTCCTACCCCTTTCCCATCTAACACACCCTGGTGTGCTTCCTCCCTCTGTCCTCAGTCTGTGAATCGTGACATGCCCTGGGACAGCTAAGGCTGCCTGAAGACCTTAGTGGCTCCTAGGTAAATCCTCGGGGACAAGGGCATGCCTCTAAGAAACAAGGGTGCCCAGTTTCACTCACTGCTGCTTTTTCCCAGGGTGCCTCTCTTACTTGCATCTGAAAAACCATGATGCTTTGCTCCATTTCCCATTCGGTTCATCGTCTGTGTCTTGCAACCACAGGTGCTTGCCTTATAGCCACTCCTCAGAAGAATAATAATAATAGCTCTTGTACAATAGATTCTTTGTACTTTTTTTTTTTTTGCTCTGGAATCATCCCATTTAATGATGGTTTTTTTTCCATTCCCGTGAGCTGTTTTATGAGCACAGGAACACTTAAGCACGCTATGGGGCTTTCTGTTATTTCTTTGGACACATCACTGGTTATCTAGACCCCTTTGCGTGGATGAGCTGCTTGTCTTTTCATTGCCTTAGTTCCGGAAAATTTGCAGCGGCGTTTGAGAGATCACTACCCACAGTTGCAGGGGATGCTCTTATGCTTGTGATGATGCCAACACACTCTGCTGAGAGTCTGTGTGGGTGTTGGGTTTATGATTTCCTACTAATTTATACTCCCCAGCACATTGTGTCTTCCTGTAGGGTTCGGCAGGGACCTCGCATGCCAGTCCTCATGAGGTGCAAGTTTTGGTAGTTCTTGTCCAGCTGAGGTTTAATTTTTCTACTGTAATTTCGCTGTTGTCTTGAACAAGGACACAATTTAGACTGTTAAGCCAGAACCACAAGTTGTTAGGTTACTGTAATATTTGTTTTGTTAGAAGTGCACGTGTACAGGCAATGAAGTGAAATTCCCCTTTTTTGGTTCTTTCAGAGACCAACCAAAATACATTAGAATTAATGGTGTTTAATTATTTATAGTCCATTTAATTGCTATAAATAAGTGACTTTATTGTAATAAAGAATGAAATGTTGGTTAATAAAGAGCTCAGCCAATATCTGGCCTGCCAGCAATGGAATTTTAGACCATTTTGCTCTGAAATATTTTAGGTCGTAAGTAGAGGTGAAATACAGAACTATTGGGGCCTTTTAATATCCTTTATTTAGCCATTTTAAATTCAGATTTTTTTATTGCTATGTAGTCCATTGCAGTTTGTTTCCAGGAGATGTGCAAGAGATGACACTCACAGCATGATTTAAAACATTCACATTAAATCCATTAAATCGCCAAGGGTAGGGCAAATATACATAGCCACATTACATTTAGGAACTTTGTTAACCCTAAGTGTCTGCATCATACATCATATTTATTATAAAATATATTCCTAACACCATGACTAAATGTCACAGCACAAGTGTGTGACCCCTTCCAATTTAAAGTTAGTACTAACACAAAGGCAACGCTTTATTCTTTCAGTTTGAAATGCTTGTTTTCTCAAAAATCATCCTTACGGTTCTGAGGAAAGTTTTATGAACCATATGGAATTATCTGGATTTCTGTTTGATTAGCTCTTAAATGTGATCTGATCTTTGTCATAATAATAAATAATCATCTTTACTAAAGAATACACAATATTATATATATATAATATATATAATATATGGCTGCTGGGATTGCTGTAGAGGCTGCTGGGATTGCTGTACTGTGCGGGAGTGGTGTAGACGCTGTGTGCACTTGT
>JAODJU010000095.1:17525772-17570813 GCA_026776725.1 Gnathonemus echidnorhynchus | reverse complement strand
GCCTATTTTTGTGTGGAATGCCATTGCCAAACCTGTCCGTTGTTGCCTATAAGTTGCTTAAAAATAAATATTTTCTGAATGGCAATGTTGCAGTTGCTCATATTTCTTTATGACATAAGGCATCGGTTTAAGGTGACATTTATTAGGCATGCAGATTATTTGTCCCTCTTTAATTGAAGCGAGTGTGGAGCGATTTGACTGGAGCTGGAGGAAATTTTAGTGGAGCGAGGAGCAGTGTTGAGTGGAGCGGCTTAGTGTGAATTAGAGCGGAGGAGCGGGCGGAGCCAACAGTCTCGTGAGCGAGGAGCGGAAATTCTCACCGCTCCGCTCACATGCTCTGGTAAATATATAATAAAATACATTTAAAAATAGATTTCTTATTCATTTTAATATTAATAATAAACCATTAATACATTTAATTTATAATGATATTGTCGTGCCGAGCGGGGCAAAGGCGCAGACGTCAGGGTATTGGGAAATACGGCATTTAATTACAGATAAGGCAGGCAAAACGCAGACGGACAATACAATGACCGGACTGGGGAAACAAACTGAAACGCGGACTAAATACAGAGAACTAATGACAACCAGAAACAGCTGATCACACGGGGATTCCACACAGGGTTGAGGGGGCGTGGCACACGGAAGGAGTGGACAATCGGGGCAGGATGCATTGTTTGGATACATTTATTTTCTTACTTTAAAAATTACTGTTTTGATAGATGTTTAGTACAGAATATGCTCTTGTTTTATCCGGTTCATTTTGTGTTTAAATGCTAAAAAAACATTTAGGTGTAATTTTTTGGGGCCGGGAACCAATTAATTGGTCTTCCATTATTTCTTATGGGGAAAATTCGATCAGAACTCGAACTTTTTAGGATTCGATCCGGAGTTCTGAACAGATTAAGTACGAGTTCTGAGGTACCACTGTATTCTCATAACTGACAGCCGTTCACATCTAATATCAGTTTTCTCTTTACATTGTTTCCTTTAATGTGTTTTATTTTAGCAGTGTATTAAATGACTGGTTTAAGAATAAAGCCCTTCTTGACTTGTTCGCAGTCACATGTTCTGAGTACTGCACTTATGCACTACCAGGACTGACAATGCACCAAGATGTGCAAGCGCCTCACGCTGCCAATACTTTTACAACCCAGCCTATTTAGGCAAGAGAGAAAATAGCACCTCCTATACAATAAGAGGAATGATACAAGTAAAATTCAGTGAAAAAACACTACCAGCTAAAGACTTTTGCACACCACAGGTTTTTACTGCCTTTCCATTTACTTCATAAACTGCAGATTTTTTATTCTTGTTAAGCATTGGAAAGTTTAGTGAATAAGTATAAATGAAAATATAAGTCAAATAAAACAAGTTTCCATAACATGGAAGTGGTATCTTATATCCTATCAGCTGGTTGTGTGGTTATGGCATAGTCAAATTCTTGACTGTCCTTTAAATGCACTAGTTAACTGTTTCATCCCATGAAGCAGGAGTACTTAAATTTACAGTGTTTACCAATTCTACAAGGGACCTTACTTGTTAGCAAAGAATATTGAGTGTATTTTTAATGTTCAGTTTGTGTAAAAACGTTTGGCTGGTAGTGTATTTTCATAGGGGAAAGGCATAAATTAACTAGATCAATGTTGTAATTTTGTGAATCGATATCGAATTGTAAACCAGGATCATGATTGATCATAAAATCAGTATTTTTCCCACCCCTTGTAGTAAGAATACATTTTCATCCAATGGTTTCAGTTCAGAAAGTGGCTATTTAAAAAAACATTTTGGAGTTTGAGGTAGATGTTGCTCATATGTCATTTGTATGGTGTCAAATAATCCTGATGTATCCCTTTAATTTTCCAGAATAAATCATTCAAAGGATCCTGTAAACAGGAGAGCAGGTGACGGGAGAAGATGCTATGCAAGGTTTGAGTTTTTCTTTTATTCCTCTTCTGTTGCCAAAGAGAAACGGAGACAGAAATGACAGGGAGAGTAGAAAGACTCTCATTGCTGTATTTCATGTTGACATCATCCATTTGTGGTGAACAGCTCAATCAAGTGCCTTATAATTATTACTACCAAGATACATTGCACTTGAAAACCAAGGGATTATTTTAAATGTTTATTATTTGAATAAGGAAGCAATGCAGTTATGAGGTCCCAGTGCTTTTCTTTCTTTAGAGTTAAGAAACCATTTTGTTCACCAAAATTAGCATGATTTGAAACTGTCTGAAATTGAAACATAGTGTGTAAGCTTTGTAGTGTGTAAGATTTGTATAATACCTCAATAGTTTGTTCTCACTGATGCAAACTGGGAAAATGTTCCAAAAACCATTTTAGAATGGGGTAGAAGTGCTTGTGCAGTCTATCTTGATGACGAGCACTAACTGATAGTGGTATGACAGTTACGGTGGCCTCGAATTGGGCCTTTTCTGGTCATCTATTAAACTAAAGGTAATCCTGATACTGATATGTAACTGTCTCTGATATAGTGATAACAGGAAATCCAAAACGTCAGCATATAAATCTATACCATTGCAAGTAGTTTTTAAGGAAAATTTGAAACTGAAATAAATTCACTTACGTGAAGCCTTTTGTTTGATTTTCCGTAATGTCAGTGTTTGACAGGTTGCTTCTTTCCCTAACAGATCACAGATCTTTCCCCGGCAGATTGAATTGCCAGCAGTCTGCTGAAGCACCTCTAGTTGGTCCAACAACATGGTTAAACTGGAAAAATGTGCTAGAATGTTTTTGGAAGCAAGGGTTCGGTTGAATGCAAACACCAACAAACCTTAATTGTTTCTGTTTTTTAAGTACTGGCTCCACCTATAACACCACTGGCAATCTTCACAGCTGCCTGTTGTCTTCTGGAATTTGTATATTCTTCCTGGCCTGAAGCCTTTAATAGTACCACCATGGGTAGCTTAGCTTGCAGTTTAAAACTGTCAACACAGAATCTGGTTGCTGGTTCAAAAAGGCATAAACTTATTGTATATTAAGCCCTAATCCATTGTAAGATTGCTTTAAACTGTAATTTATTGCCATTTTAATTTGAACAAGAAATGTATGGTGTCTCCTGTTTAAAGTAATTTTATTGGAAAATGCTCAATTAAATTTCTCAGCTGGATATATAGTTTTTACAGTTTTGTAAGTGCAGTTTTCAGGGGATTATTTATATTTTGTTTTTGACTCTACTGATTTTTTATTTTTATTTTTTTTCCTTTTCCTTTTGGTGAATGACCAGTTTGTGTGCGCATTTTCTGCTTTTATTTAATTTTGAATGGCAATAGTGTTTCATATTATTTTCCAATACTTGTATGTGCGCGCCTGTGCGTGCACGTCTGCCTCTATAGTGTCAGTCCTTCATTCAGTCATTCAGCTGACTTTTCAGAGGTCTGCAGGACGTTCTGCAAGCTCTTCATTTGATTCCACACATCGACTGGTGTGTGTTTGTATGTTCACCACTTGAATGTACTACTTGTCCTCACTGCTTATTATAGCTACTTTTTGAAAGGTGAAAGGGGGTAGCTGAAAGCACTTTTTAAGAGGCACTTAAAGCATTAATTATTACAACTAATGTGTAATTCCCTGCACAGACCCCATATTTGCCTGCCAAGCTCTTACCATATCCCTTGTTTACAACTGCCCCATCCCTTCATCAGTGTTTTGGGCATTTGTAGAATAGATGGTTTTCAGTTGCCATATCTTCTGTTTTTGCTTAAATTGTCTGATTGAAATTTTAACAGAATCAGTTCTATGAGGTGTCTTTATTTAGGGTTTGTGAAGTGAAATGACTTAAATGGACTGTCAGCCTCTGTCTCCTATGATATTGCGATGCATGGCTCGATATTAATGTGTGCCTGGGACAAATTAACACTAAACCACCTCAGCTTTCTTAATTAGTGAAAGTACCGCTTCAATGGGGGGAGGTTTTGCTTGGATGGGTTTTTTTTTTTTTTTTTTTTTAAAGATTTCTGTTTTCATTGTTAATGCTCTCTTAAACACTGAAAGTTGCAGTTTACAAGCATTTGATAATAGTTAGAAACAGGCCTTTGCAGAAAATACCTCACTTTAAAAAATGTTGCTGTTGGCTGCTTGCTGTCAGTGGCATGCAGGCACACAGATGTAACGATAATGTGAAATATCGAGATGCCCCCTGGAAGATTAGCATTTGTTTTCCATTTAACTTCCCTCTGTTTTTCAAAGTTCTATTATAGGTATTTGGCAGTATTTAAATGGCAGTATAGTTCTCATTCCCAGGATTCTGTAATAGATCCTACATCTCCAGCATTTGTAGCTGTTAGTGTTAGCCATGTGCTATTTATTAGTAAATAGTGGAAATGGGTTCTGTACTCATTATTTCCTACAGGTAAATATGTCAGTGTAGGGGTACCTGCACAGCAAATAAACCAGTGCTTTAATCTATGTTCTTTCAGCTTGTGTGTGGTTGCATTAGTAGTTGACATGCACCACCAGGCAAAGTTAATGTCGAGCCCTGCTTAAAGTTATGCTTCCAGGAGGACCAGTACATGAAGTGCCAAAGTGGAAGCTAGTAAAAAAAACTGACAATACATTTCTATGGTGATTACAACTTAAATTGGTGATTTACTCAGTTATTACACAAAATTTGAATATGTGCAGTAGTGTCCCAGTGTTTCTCTCATTGCTAAAATGAACTATGAAGAGAGGAGGAGTCATTAAAAGGTAGCCTGTAGTATTATTGGCCTGCTCATGCATATGTCGGTGCTTCGGTATATTTATGTAAAATTACATATTTAAGACTTTCTGCTGTGTCTGAAGTACTACCAAGAGAGAAAGTGCCGGGTATTTCCGAATGACAATTAAATGGATCTTGGCTGTTAATGTTAAGTGTTACCGGATAGGCCTCCTCTGGGGGGTTTATTTTTAATTTTGATTATTTGTGATGGGGATTTAGAGCAAAAACTGTGTTGCATGTTGGTCCTGCCAGGGGGTGATTTACCCATAAGAAAACAAAGAGAAGGAGAAAGAAGTATTACATTGTCTATCAGTTGTTGTCATTTTTCCTGTCATGAATTTTGTCATAATAAATACTCTGTTCCTACCCTGTGCTGTCAGTCTGTGTTGAGAAACAGTGATGCCAAGTATATCAGATATTAGGTGAAGAAAATTCTGTATTGTTCAGCTTCCTTTGCTTTCCTGTCAAAAGCTTTAGTCAGCAACAGTACACCAAACATGCTTTTTTTGTCTTTACCAGAAAGATTTTAAGGTGTAAAATGGCTACATTCTCATTTTAAAAATTTGTTTGAATATTGAATTTTTTAATGTCTTTCGTTGTTCCCATGCACCCACTGCTGGGTACTCAGGATTATTCAAATCTGAAGTGTAAGTCTATCATTTGACACTCTGGATATCTGAAGAATTTAAAACAATCAAAATAAAGCCCTTTTATTTTTTGAATGTGATTGGGCAAGTGTAAATGTTCCTGAAAATGCAGCCAATGAAAACGCCCCTTTCTAAAGGTCAAATATCAAATTTTGAACACTATAGAGCTTGTATTTTTATGTGTTCCTCCATTGCAATCTGATGTTTGCCTTATCAGTATTAAACGTTTTTGAATAAAATCAGGTGTTTGTTGTTTCTGGGAAGATCGTTTTTAAACAAAAGGCGTATTTTCAAGTGTCATTACATTCAGGCTTAGATTTTTTTTTGTGTGTGTGTTTTGAACAGTGTTTACGGTTCAAGATTGCATTCATTGACAACTATAAAGCTTTCATAGGAACTACGTCGTCTATGTGTGAATACGCTGACTTTGGTTATGGGGGGACCTGCAAGAATTCTGCATGTTTTGCTGGGTTTGAAGGTATGCTTGCTTTTTAAATTGTTGTATAAGAAAGCTTTGGCTTGTGATATCTGTCAGTTTACATTGGACAAACTACTTCACTTTGGCTGTGTTCAGCATGTCAAAGTCGCAAGGTATGGTCAGAAGTTCATTGCACATAAGACCCGAATGAGTTATTTGAAGTGTTGGGCAACAGCTACAGTTTACAGCTTCCTTGTATAGTTTCAGTATACGGTATGCTGAGGTGATATTTGCATATTCCTCAGAATTGCGCATCTCAGCAACATGTCATTGGTATATTATGTAGCTGTCACATATGGTCCACTCCTTTCTTGCAACATGTAATATTGATCGTATAGTTTTATATCATATTTTGTATATAAATTTGATGCTCTAAATGGGTACTTGCGTAGGATTAGCTGTAATTTTTTTGCTGTATTTCTTAAATATATTAAATTGGAACTTCAAAAAGTATAATATACATTTATTAGATTACCTGAGAGCACTCACATTGAAACGATGATCGCAGTATGTTTTGTAACCTTATTCTCTGTTCATTTAGGTTTCTTGATTATCTGTTTTTGTGACGACACTCCTCACGTGACATGCTTATTATTGCAGGTCATCGTGGAAAGTAAAGAGCGCTGCTTTTATCTGACATCGCCCCAATATGGGCACATTTATCGCGGTGTAGCGGACAAACCTTGTGGGAACCAAACGGGCAGGAAAAAACAGCGAGGTACACATGTTATTTAGAGAACAACAACTCTGCCAAATATAAGCTGGAAGCTTGACAAACTCCCAGCAGGACATTTTCATGCCTCTCATGCTGCTGCGTATTTCACATACGGCTCCCTGTTGACTGACTCCGTTGGTGATGAATGTTAACGCCTTTAATTGTGTTACCTACCTCATGTGCGTCCAGTGAAATAAAAGTTACTATCACAAAGAAGAATTTGTCGGAATATAAGGTGCAACTGCGTTTCTTGTGGTGGACGGATTGTTTAAAGTTTGTGGATTATAACTTTGGAGACATCTAGTGTTAAATCTGTGTAAATGTGTGTCTTCCAGATAACGCGGGTTCGAATGAGCTGTTTGAAAATTTGCGTCGCCGTTCCGACGTTGAAATGCTTCGGCACTTTTTAAAAAGTCCTTAAAAGCGATGTGATTAGGAAGTATGTTTTCTGCCGATATAAGTAATTTTAAGATGCGTAATATATTAACTTGTATCTGGGGAAGCGTAAATGGGCAATATTGTACGGTACGTTTTTGTCAAACGTTTAACAGATTTCCTTTCCGAAGACGTGAACCGCCTTAATAAATTTGTTTTGTGGAAAAAAATATTACAATAGGATTTTTTAATTTGACATGAATTTGAATATGACATGAATTTGGAATGTTACCCATAACATAACTGTGTTGGTATTCTGTAGTTTATAGGCTAGCTGTAGAATAAATGACATAATTTTTTAAAATAAATTTTTTATTTTGTCGTTTTCTTTATTTCATATGTGAGTTAAACCAGTAGGTGACTGTCGGCACTCAGTAATACACTCAATCATTTCTGACGTCTCTTACTGGTTTAATGAGAAATGAGTTCGTATTACTTTTGAATCAAGTGGACAGATAACATAGTGTATGAATCTGAACGGATTTGTATTTCAAAATCCATATGTAATGTGCTATGATGCCTTTTTAAATATGATGCTTTTTAAAACAATTGTGAATTTTAAATGACCCATCCAATGCACCCCTATACTGCCACACACATTAAAAAATAAATCGCAGACGACATTGGTAAAAACACACATTCCCCAAATATACGAGGCGTATTCTTTACAAGGTAAAACTAAATGATAGTTTATACACATTTTGTCTGGTTAGAATGCAATTGATGAATTATAAACACTGTTCACAAATAAACTTACTGGCAGATTTTTTAAAGGAATACAGCACATTGTAACCTCAAAGATACACGGCGTGGTCTTGTGGCTCGTTAATAACAAAGACTTGAGAAAAGGCGGTATTGATTGCCCCAGTTTTGCTAATTTTGGAGCAGATGGTTTGAACATGATGGTTTATACAAGAGAAGAGCATCAATTCACAGTGTGAAGGACCCATGGGAGGTGAGCTTTTGGTCCTGATTGTTTATTTAACTGTATTTTTATGGCTTAGTGTGTCTTGCATGATGACATACTTCATTCTACTGGTTTATTTGAGAGATTAAAGAAGATAAATTGGATTAATGTCATTCTTTATGGTGCTGTGTTCTGGGTATCCCACTAGCCAGTAGTCTGACAGACTTCCAGCATAATCCTTTCTTTGCTTAGGTCCGAACCTCTTGCTGTTCAGAAAAATAAATCTGATTGGATCTTGTATGAGGGAGTTTTTCTCTCACATTCCCAAAGCACGCTAAAGTGAACTGACAAATTGTCCATAAGTCTGAATGGTGTGTGAGTGTGCCCTATGATGGGTTGGCACCCTGTCCTGGGTGACTTCCTGCCTTGTGCCCGTAGCTTCTTGGGCAGGCTCTGGACACCCCCGACCTTGCATAGGACAAGTGGGTATGGAAAATAGATAGATGGATCTTGTATGTTTAGCACACTGAGCACAATGGCTATGACTCTGGTACTGTTATCTAATGTAGCAGATCCAAAAAGCTACTTAAATAAATACAACATGAGAATTAATTCAGAAAATCTCAAGATTAAATAGACATTAAAAAAGTGGAAAAGTCAGTAAAATAAATGGCTCCAGTTGCAAGACACATAATGAAAGCTGTAAATGTCATGGATCTGTCTTGAAATAGAGCTGCTGCCATATTTCTGCACTACTAATGTTTACGTTTCACTTCATTAACTCTACTTGCATATAATTAGCTATACTTAGCAACATTTCATACTGCACCACATAAAATTCAAATTTGACATCTTTAATGAAAAATAATACCACTGTAATCCAGTATAGTCTGTGTGCCGTAGAAACACATTATTCTGTGGATTAAACACCCAGGCAAAATACAAACCAGCACCCTCAGAGGGCCTGTGTCCTTGTTCCTTTCCCTGTGCATGCACTACCATCAAATGCATTCATTAATAAGTCACAGCAGGAGCAATGCAAAATGACGGTTCTGCCGTACACTGCATGATTTGCGGCCACTGCACTCTAATCTCAGCACTGTTGACATAGGATGGGATGCACTGACTTGCACACACTCAAACACTGTACTACTGCATCCTGTGTCTTAATTAGGCAGAAATGACCTTGCAGCTCTTTCCATAGCTATGCTTGAGGATTTGATGAATGTGGAATCAGAGGGAATAGAGGATAATGTTTACATCATTAGTAAGGTAAGGCATGGAGGGAAATTAATCAGATCTTTTTTTCATGTCTTGTTTTTTCACCCTACTCTGTATGTGATTGATGTGCCAGAAGCTGGGGCTATGACCAGCTCTGAGGATTTTCACTTGAATGCCCGGCTTCAGCGTTTTGTCTAAATCGGAGGCGCTAATTAAAAACAAGAGACAATCTGGCAGCTGGGGCTCTTTTAGCAATTAATCAAGACACGGATTGTGTGAGGAATCTTGAAGTTGTTGGATGCGCCATTCGTATTAAACTGAAGAATTCAGTACTATCAATGCAAATTTCTTCAAGGAGGATAAAGAATTATGCGTGTAAAAATTTACAATGGGGATCTTCATCCTCCTCTAAAGTTTGTCAAACATAAAGATGGGATGGGGGTAGATGAAGCAATAGTATAATCAGTGTGCTGTTTCTGGCTGGCTGCCAGCACCCTCTTATGATGTAATTATTGGCAATATCTACGTTGTGAGCTGGCACAAGCCGTATCCGTATCCAGCAGGCTGCTGACACTTCTCAAAAACATCTTGCACTTCAGATGGAAAAGATTCATAAAATGCAGTGAGTTTCCATTTTATTTTATTTTTGATTAAATTAGAGGGAACGAACAGGAAGACAATTGTATTGCAATGACAGAATTGGACACAAGTTCTGGCATCGTGTTACCTACTAGCTAAAACCACTGAAAATATGGTGCATCAAAATGTCACTTGTACAGATAGACAAGGAATTTCTTCACATTACTGCAACACATTACATCATGACAGTTTGCTGAAATTTCTGTATCCAATTTTTTTCAACAACTATTGAAACTGCAATTTCGGCGGTGATGTTGTCTGCATCAGAAATTGACAGCTGTTGTTAAACTTGAAATAGAGCACATTGAGGTCAAAAGTGAACAATGTTCCTCTTTCCCCTGAATGGTGTGGGAAGATGTCAAAATACGATTCAAGATGTTAGATGTGGAAAAGGACACCCTTGCACAAACTGTAAAATAGTCTAGAGTCTATGGTGAAAATAAGGTTTAGACTACACTTGCAGTATCGTGGAAATTGCTAGTGCCAGGAACAGGAATACCACAGCTTCTAACTGCAAAAGATATTTTTTCTCAATGTATTCCTAAAACAATCATAAATCCATGCAGATATGTCCAAAAAATACAACACATAAAGTTCTGTTCCAAAATGTCCCTTGTTGTTTTTTTTTTTTTTTGCTTTTCACTTGTTTTTTTTTCTTTTTTGTTGTGACGAGGCATATATACTTGTAGCAGAAAATTCATTCAGCTTTTCACTTAAGTGAAAAATTAATTGCTTCCGCTACTCCACCTGCATCCAGGTCTCATATTTTTGTCTTGCATGTTAAGTCCCATCAAAAACAAATTATTAGAAAAACCCACATTTCATTGCAATATTACAAGAGTTCCCGTCTCTAATGCCCACAACTCGATCAGCAGCTACTCTCTATGTTTTCTCCTCTGATTTGGTTAGACAATAACACAACAACAACAGCATACAAGTACAACACAGTGAATAAAAACTAACAATAACTTTCGTTTTTTTTTTTTTTTAGCCCTAGGTTGTTTCAAGAAGTCATGATGGACATTTTCATTCTGAAACATTATGCAAGAAATTGTGCTACAGCAAAATTTCACATCAAAACAATATGAGCATATCTTTTATAAACACAATGTCATTTTTGTAAAGATATGCTTTTCTTGGATTACCTCCATGCAATTTTGAAAATAAGCTTTCATATAACTTCAGTAACTTTCTTCTGTTAACAAAATGTAGAAAATTATAATCAACCAACAATGCATCATTAATCAGCATTATTGTTTTAAAATGAAAACAATATTCCAGAGAACAAGGAAAAAAATATTTTCTAAACATACTTCAAACTGATATATTTAGAAAAAAGTGCCGCCTTAAAACTGTGCGATGAAAACATCATAAAATCCCCAACAACTTTTAGTCAGATTAAATTACAACCTTCAAATGACTGTGTAGAGATGGGTCAGCTGAAATAGTTTGGTCTCAGATACACTGTCCATTACGGTTTTATGACTTCCAGCTCTTCAAAAATCTCCACACTGCAATAAACATTATTGCTTTTATGATCTGCACCAGTGGATCTCTGCCTAGAACCAATGGGCTCTCAGACAGCCCAATTTGCATACGAGTCTGTCCCATACACATAGTGAATGTTTCCTGTTTTTGCCTTCATCAAATAAAGGAAAGATGTTAAATCAATGGTTTGCTTAAGATTTTTGCAAATGGCATGTTGGGAGATGACCTACAGGTAGAATTTACAGCTCATTTATTTAATTAAAAATGATAAAACAAGCCTTGAATGTGCTGTTAAGTAAAATCCCTTCCCAATAAACAATTTCCATGCAGCCCCATAGTCTTGGGGCAAAATGATCCAGTAATTTAGCGAATAAGAGAAAGAAAAAAAACATTTAGGCTGGAATTTTAAGAACATCGTTACGGACACCACCATGCTTGACCAAACCGAACAGGTCTACATCACCTATCAGAAATTAAATGTAATAAGTTCTTGGTGATCTCTGAATGTTTTGTAAAACAAAAATGGAAATTCAGTGAAGCTGCTGGTTTTTTTGAGGAAGCTAAAGATGCAGCAAAAGTGATAAAAGAAAGCTAGTTTACGGAAAGTTTCCGTAAAGTTTACGGATATTAGAGCATGGTCACGGTTCATCGTTTTATGTCAAGCCCATTGAGAGCATGTAAAACCTTATTTTTTTCCAAAATTTAACGTATCTTCCTGTGAACAAATACAAAAAATACACCTGATGGACTTTCAAACATGTGACAGATATCACTCCCACAAGAAACAAAACAATATTACCTGTTATTGAAAATCAGAAATAAAACAGAATGGAAACAAACATATCAACATATCTGTGAAAACACTGATATGTGCGCTGACCTTTATAGGATATATGAAATATATCTATTTGAACTGTATGTAAATTCCAAACTCTAATTGTGAGCATGTTATCAGTGATGATTGGTATTGATATGATTCCTAATCCCACTCAGGTTTACTGATTTAAAGATACTGGTGCTGTCTTTTCAGCAAGAATCACCCACAAGCCAAATATCTTTCAGTCAGGGCACACACTTGAAACAGCCACGACATCAGGCTTGTCACCTTCTGAGTCCAGAGAAGGTGACATTTAGCCATTCTTTCCCTGGGTAATAGTCACCGTTTAAACCGACACATAACGAAAGGTCCCATTTCGGGAAGGTGGCGCTTGAGATCAGGAGATAATGTCACTCCCACGCTGCATTACGGAGCGATGACTGCTAATGGTTTAAAAACGCCAAACTAAAGATGTCCAAACCAAGTGCAGGAAACAGAAGTGAGCATGTGCTACAATGGCGGAAGTGCAGAGAAAGGCTGCACAGCATCAAATTCCATTTGGCACTGCAGCGGTAACAAACCCAGGTATTCAAATAAGTTAGATAAGTCAACATCTAAAGCTACTTTACAAAATCAATAGAAAAAATATATTTCTGTTAATTTAGGATTCAAATAAATAATGTAAACCCAAAGGCAAGAAAAAAAGTGGTCAATCCATAGTACCCTGGAAAAGGTACGATTCATACATACAGAAAATAAGGAATTCCACGCACGCTCAGTACCACGAACCACATCGCATTTACAGTAAAGGTCATAGTAAATTAAACTGTTGTTTGCGTTTTTTTTTTTCTCAAGAAACATTGTGATGGCATGTTTTAAGGTGCTGCATCTGTAACAGCTTCAAAAATACGGATAAAATAATTTGTTGCAATGCATGTTAATTTCAGTGTCACCTAGTTTCTCCTGAAATGCTCAAATGTATAACTTCTTTTCACATTTTTCACTTGTGTTTTTTAAAAGATTTTTTTTTCATGTTATTCAATTTGTTTTGCAGGAAAATGATACACATATTGCTTTAAGAGATTTGGTCGACTCCTCACAGGTAACCAAGTTAGCTAGTTTGTAGCACAGCTAGCTCTGCGATTACCTCGGTGTGGTTCCCTTCTACGTTGGTTTTATTTCTGTTCAGCCTGATGGCGAGGTGGGATGTCTGCAGAGCGGGTCACACCTTAAGGGTGAGGAAGTATCTTCTGGGAGTGGCGGAGCACGTGAGGCCCAGCAGCATCTTTAGGAATGTTAGTTAAAAGCCCTCAGTTGAAATTTTGTCCACATGAAGCCACCCTCTGCTGAACAGCAACAAGAGTCATCTGGGGATCAGATCGCCAAACAGCAGCCACAATCACTGATTTTGTTAACATTTTTTCCCCACAGAAAGATCCTAAATTAATACTATTGTTTTCCAATAATTTATAATTATTATTTTTTAAATTCTAAGGATAGTTTAAGCATGTGTAAGAGAGAGCAGTAAGGATGAGGGACAAAGCAGTCAGCGATTTCGACACTGGCACCCTACACACATATCTCTATCGGCGTCGCTACCAGAATGCGGCCACCCGGGGCACTGTCACGAGAGACGCGCTCGTAGCTGCTGGGGGGGGAGAGTGACCCATTGGTGGACACGGAGGAAAAGTGGTGGGCCGCTGGCTCCATGACAACGCTGCCCTTTGCCACGCCACACGGGGGCGACAGTGTCTGCTGCTTCATGCGGTCCACAAGCAAGTCCTCTTCGGAGGAGGACGGGCTGATCTCAGTGCCGGGGTGCCCGCTGGCACCGCCACTTTCGTTGTCTAGCATCCAGCAGTGGTTGTAGTAGTTGAAGACCTCCTTGACGGGGCAGCGGCGGTCCTGCTCGATGGAGAGCAGCTTGCGGAACATGCGGAGCGCGTCGTCCGTGAAGCGGCGCCATTGCGAGGGCACCGAGCCTCCCCGACGACGCTGCCACCGCACAAACTCCTCATAGAATGTGTCGGAGGGCAAGGCCTTCTCCCAGGGGAAGTTCCCAGTGAGCATGCAGAAGAGGAGCACACCAAAAGCCCACACGTCAGTGCTGTAGTCCACGCAGAAGCCCTCGTGCTTGGAGGCGTCGCACAGCTCTGGCGCCGTGTAGGGGATGGTGCCGCTGACGCGCTTGACCGGCGAGCCAGCCCGGCGCGTCATGCCGAAGTCCGACAGCTTCACCTTGCGGCACTCCTTGTCGAAGATCAGGATGTTCTCTGGCTTGATGTCGCGGTGCACCAGCTTCTTGAAGTGCAGGTAGTCGAGGGCGACGGCCACCTGGTGAACACAGCGTTTGGCCACAATCTCCGGAAGACCTACCTTTGGACGGAGGAGGAAAAAAACAATGTCAAAATTATACACATTTGTATAAAAATGATAGAAAACGAGGGAGAAAAAGAATTTTTTTGGAGATAGATATACCTTACAGAATGGAATCATTTAACGTTACAACGTAATCATGGTTTTAAATTTATGCTCACAGTTTAAATATGTTACTTCCAGCACTGACCATATACCGCTAACATAAGTCCTGCAGACATTTGAGATATGTGGCTTGTTATGAACCTCATTATGACTGCAATTTGATACCTTGTTACTTTTGAAACAAAAAACACCTTATTCAAAGCATTACTAAAACGCTGCTATCTTTGCATTTCTGTAGCCGTCGCTGAGGTCCCTGAGGCCGGATTCAGTAAAGTTGTTTACCATGTCAGTCAAAATGAACCAAAACCGAAGAAGGAAAAAAAATAAATGCAACGGTTTCACATCAATTCCACACCAGTCAAATCCTTACCTGTGGAGGAATGATGTCGAAGAGATCGCCTGCCGGGGCGTATTCCTGGGCGAAGACGTAGTACTCATCCGTCTCAAAGGCGATGCCGAACATATTGATGATGTAGGGGAAAGAGGACAGGTACAGGGAGATGCTGTACTCCCTCAGGAAGCTCTTCAGCTTGGTAGTTTTCTTTCTGAGGAATTTCAGGGCCATCTTCGTGCCTGCATATAACATTTCCAGCAAGGGATTAGAGGAAACAGAGGTGCATATATGCACTGTAAACACACACACACAAAATATATTTATATCCATCTTCAGACTTCCTCTCCTGGTGTGGATCGTGGGTATAAACACATACACACACAACATCCGTGGGTATAAATGCAAAAACCTGCAAGTCACCTGAAATACCAAGCAAATATTGCAACTTTAATACAAATGTAAAATATTTCTTAATCTCAAATCAAGTTAAAATACATTATACATTTATCAGATGGAGTCGAACTATTATAGCTCTATAATAGATGACGTAATTAATAAATGCATCTAACAATCAAATATCTTTTTGGATCTAATTATAGAAATAATTCCTAAGGCAGCTGGGGGAGGAGAAATTAATCAGGATATTACTGTCCATTTTGATGTAATCATGCACATCTCCCCACCCATCACATGACCACCTTCTGTACATTCATTGGGCGCAATTCATACAGAGATCTACCAAAGAGAAAACACATCAATGCTATATTTTGCCCTTGCTGTGCTTCAATATGAGTGTCTGCAGGACAGTCTTCCTCAGCTCTTTTCTGCAGAAAGACCTGCTCATCCTGCACAGCAGCCATACCCAGAACATCAGCAGAGGGCGCATCTGGGAGCGTGTCAGCCGGAAGGATACGGTGCAGCTCTCCCATCTCCAGCTAATTTGCAGTGGGGTGCTTGATGTGTGCAACTGCACTGGGCTGTGTGCGCGATGCGTGACGGCTTAACCACTGGGAGGGCTACAGCAGAAACCCAAGCGCTCCGCAACTGCAAAGCTTCTTGGTCTAGAATTAGCGGCAAACTGCTTCTTCTGTGGTCCCGCAGCAGCATCACCATTATTTGTCGCTGAGTTGTTCAGCTACATTTATTAAACTGTATTCAATAAAATACACTATATAATTCAGTTATAAATCTCCTAAGGGATTTCTTTTTTGCTCATGTATATGTAAACATCGACCATCTGGCATGGCATAACAAAGCCAGACAGATTTTTGTCAGGAAGGCTACATGTGCATTGTTGCTCTTCAGTTCTTTCTTCCATTTCTGCTTAATATCTACAGAGGATGGTGCAGAGCTCAACCACACTGACAAAATGAAATATAAAACATTCATCACTCTTCTCCGACATCTTCGAAGCCATCTTCAGCCTACCTCTGATTTTGTGGATCACGAGGTCCACCTTGCCGTAGGTCCCTTTTCCGAGTTCCCGGATGACCTCATAGTATTTGTTGACCTCCAGCTTCTCCAAGTTCTTGGCCGCAATCGCCTGCAGCTCCTCGAGGATGTCAATGGACGTCCGCGACGACAGGGGAGAGGAAGAACTCATGTTTCCGGAAGGGGCGGACTTGAAGCGCAGGACGCTGATCTTACCCTTGGTGTTACTGGACACAAAAATAAGCAGCAAAATGTCATGTCTGCTTCAAGGACAAATATGCTCCTTGTTAAGCCAGTACATTTTCACTAATGGTTTTATAGTGGGAATCCCAAAGACAAACTAACACAACCGCTTCTCTTACAATATATATATTGTTGAGGCCAAAAGTTCACATACACCTAGTATCACGACTGTCAAACTCAATGTCTCACTACTCCACACATGTGATGTTACATCTGTGAAACTGTGCATGTAAATTTTCGGTCTCAGCTGTACATATAGTATATTGCACAATGTCATCAAAATCCATCAAAATTGACTAGAGCATTAATAGAAAATATGTGCCATGTGTCGTGACAAGACCAGCGCGCTTCTGAAAAGTAGCACGTTATGTGAAAGGTGTTTGTTTTTTATTTCTGAAGCCTCTACTGGACGTGCTGTAAGAACACCATATGTATCTTATTCCTCTCAGCAGTGCAGCAAGTGTGATTATTTTTATCTCTGAACAAAAATGTGTTATTTTCCCTGCCCTAAAGTTCTGACCTGTTTGTCAGTCTTGTGCTGGTATGTCTCAGCTTTTTGTGCAAACATAGGGTTATATAATTTAAAATAAATAGGCCTACATTTCACTTATGATTTTTAAATAGTGAAAGTTGTTCATTCGTTATTTTATACGATAAATGTTTCTTTCCTTTTAATTGTTGATCGTTATTTTAATCTTTTGACCAGTAAATATTGCGTGATCTCATCTCCAAATAAACTTATTCTAAAGATCTGATTTTCTAAATGCATGAAAACTATGTCAACCATTATAAATCCAAATCATACGTAACAATGCATATAATTCATTAAATACCCAAAAATATCTCACAAAAGGGGTTTAGTTTATAACTAAAATAAAATTGTGAAACATTTTCTAGGATCATTTTTTCTTCTTCTTCCTCTTTTCATTATTAATATTGTTGCTGTTAAATTAAGTAAATGTAAATTCTACATCCTTAATGGAAATATATGTTTCATTAGCCATAACTAATGATTTCCAAATCACACATGACATAAAGCTATGGGATAAATCCTGACCAGGAGCCACTGCACTTTATGTTACTGTAATGGTAGCGTGTAAAAACCCAGGTTCAATTTTGAAGGTCATATAAGATTAATGCCCAGCTCATTTGTGAGTCAGAACGGACCCTCTGCTATGCCACAAACCAAAGCACTCTCTCAGATGTGCATAGACTTTGTACAGCTGAAGATGCACTAAAGACCAGTCAGCCATTACCAGGCATATAGCCATGTAGCTTTGTAGCCCCCCCCCAAAGAAAAAAATACTCCTGTTAGCGATCAAGCATGAACCCCCGTCGACATTTGCTTCAGCCCCTCCAGTGGGCAAAAATTAACCTAGGGGGATCCCTCTCCCCAGCCAGTGAAATCTGCTAAGAAGGCCCGATCGGTATATGGTTGCCAGTCCCCCTACGAAATCTATTTCTGGCCACGTGTCTGATAACAGCCCTTCGTTTGTGACTGACTGACACTAAAACCCACAAAAATTTGGCTGGGGCTGGACTGCCTTAATCTCTATTCATATTACCTACAGATCTTCACTGAACATGTAACCCCAGTCTACAATGGTGCTTCTGCCAGGATGAAAACCTCCCTCCAAGTGGCACCCACGTATCACAGGTATAGTACAGCAGGCTTTTATGTATCTGGTCTTTTGCTGAAAAGCGTGACTCTGTTATCCGCAGTTCTACCTGCCTTAACCTTTCTGACTGGTTTAGGTGCTGCTCGCGATAATCACACCATTTAAATCACCTGAACATAAATCGACCCAAACTTGTTAGTTGAAGGCTCTCTGTCTGTCTACTGGTATTAAATGGAATTAAATATTTTGAAAATTTATGCGGAATTTGCGCTTAAACTAGTGAAACCACAGTTGCCTTAAATCTGGTTTTTATTTCAGTGAAATGTAACAGAATAGAATTAATTACTGAAAAAACTGGACTTATTAAACTAATGTAGTTAGTGAAAACCCTTAAGGATAAGCTCAGCTGGAAAGATAAGCTGGCCACCTTGCTGGCCACAGGCCCGGAGCTCAGTATGGAGACCTCTGCTCCAGACCGTGTCTCCTTCCAGAGAAGCTGCCGTCGTTACATAACGGCGCCCGTGAGGCACTCAGTGCGTGATGCAGGGCTGTGCTGTACGGGCAACACACGCCGAGATACTGCCGCGCCAGCGGGAAGTGGGCGCCGTGAGCCGGCCCGCGGCCCCTGAGGTAAATACGGCCAAGCCATTTGTTTCTGCCAGAGATCCCAAGAGCTCCATTTTGTACAGTAAGGCACACGACAGCTGTGTTGATTTTTATTTTTTATTTTTTTTAGTGGGGGGGGGATGTCCTGCCTCCTTTTAAAACAATTCTTGCTGATTCTGTTATAAGCCGTCATAGTTACCCTTGCCTGGTATATGTACTGTGCGAGAAGAGTGAGAGAAATGTACAAGGACTCCAGCTCTTACATAAATACAATATCTTGGGGGTGGATAAACACACTTCAAACGAGGTTGGCTACCGTTCTGATGCTTACAGATGCTTTTTTTCCAGAGTAGCAGGCACATCGACGTCCATAAACAGAAACCGACAAAAAAGCTGGAAAAACAGATGGCATGCAGTTCGCCTTCTTTGTTGCTATGGCCCAGGGATCGTGGTCTGATTACTGATGTGAGAATGGACACGCACGTGTCTATTCATGCCCAGCCTGCGACCGGCAGACAGAGGAGCAGCACAGAAATCCTCCTGGTTTCTAAGCTAAAAATGATCCTTAAAAGCTATGGGGCCACCAGTTTCATTTGTTGAAATATGCCCAACGTGAAAGAATCTGAACCCTTATATGAGGGATTTGTCACCCAGAATCCACCTAAGGAAGGTGCCCCACTCTTTCAGACTTATATATGCATAATTTAAGAACTGAACCTACAAAAATTCACAGCCACTCTGCAGCCACTACTTTTTTAATGTAAGGTTTGTGAATCTCATTCATCATTCACACTTCCGGGACAGAACGCAATGTCCCTTCTTTGAATAGCAAGGTCAGTTGAAGTTCAGACAGATTTCCGAATTATTAAAAAACATCATTAGCGGCTCCAGTCTTTATAATAATTATTATTAATGCAAATCCTTATTAGGACAGAAAAAAAAACAAGCTGAATAAGACAGGAAGTGTCTGATGAATCCCATCTGTTTGTGCTGTTTGTGCATAAGGAACACTGGAGGCCCATCGATGGACGCAGCTGAAGTCTCGATTACACGTGTTTCATATGCAGTCCTGCACCATCCTGCAAAAAACTGCCTGGATACGAGCTCCTCCAGGTGTGATGGAGCAGTGAGCAAGAGGCAGTCTTCAGACACAGCTACCAGTACAGTAAACCAGTTTATTCTATGCCTCTTATAAAGGACAGAGCTGGAACAAGAGGAAGCAACTGAAGCAGGCAAGGTAATTAGCGAGTGTTTCTTTGCTGCAGACACAGCCTACATGGGCAGATGGCTTTATCACCAGAATATTCATGTCAGAATAGTCCTCAGCAGGACTTCTGAGAATAGCGAGCTGTGCTTGTTACAGACAGCGGTACAGTACACATTAGCATTCTCTCAAAACCCTAGCAACCAGCAGGCACCCATGTGCCTGAAAACGTGACTCTGCAGGAATGGGAGGAGATAAAACCTGGGAGATATTACCAATGAGGCCATGAGTTTGGCCCACTCAGCCCAAAAGCAGTGCTCTCATTGGCTGCTATCGCAGCATCCTGAGAAGGGAAGAAGTGCTTGACTTCTGAATCTAACTGGCTATAAAGTAAAGCTTACACTGTGCGATTCTCTATCAGGTTTCATTTCTGCCAGTGCTCAAGGTTCACTTAATGTATTACACTACACTTAATTACAGGCCTGCCCCTGTAGGCTGAGCAAGTGTCTGCTATCCTCTGAGAAACGACAGAGAGAGTTTTAGTTAAACAGACAATGGTCACAGCTGTATGTGAGGCCCAGCATTACAAAGGTGAGCTCTGAAGAGGACAGCCTAATTCTCAACCTGCTCTACAAATGGAAAAAAAAATGCTACTAGATTTGCTTGAAGTATTTCATCTTAGATAACGGGAGCTGGTTGGAATATGAGTAATGTCATTCTGCATCATTTATTTAGCGAACTCTGGTATGGATAAAATATTACTTGGACTTTGTGGCAGGATAGAAAGGAAAATGACAAATCAGCGTTATTAATGTATCATATTTCAAATTCACTAACAATTGCATGAGTATTGCAACGCTGTACATTTTCAGAATGTGACACAGGTGCAAAGAACTAATGAGTTTAATATAAGCTTTAATATGGCACTTTGTAATATTGTCCCTGATCTGTAAGGCAATATACCCTTAGCTGCAACAAGCTACATTTGCTTTATGTATTAAAGAATGGATGTGTGGATGAAGGACAGCAATAGGTGTGACAATCAGTGTTTAGTGCCTTTGAAAGGTGCCTTGGTGTGACACTATGGGCATGTAATGATGTAGCAGAGTGGTGTGCCCAGTCCACATGCAAGCCACAGGGCCACTGGAGGAAAACCAGTGCTGGGCATCTCAGGTCCAGAAACTACAAATCCAGACCAAGATTTTGTTTCTGCCAACCAATTGAGTATAAAGAGTCACAATCACAGAGAACTCAACTGGTTGGTAGAAACAAAATCTTGGACTGGATTTTTAGTTTCTGGACCTGAAATGCCCAGCACTGAGGAAAACGCATCATGAGTCAGTGGACCCGATTAGCCCCCCCGCGCACCTATTAATAATTAACCCTAATTAGAAATGCAGAGGTGATGCTGCACAGTACACAGCTGCAAAAGTAATTTCTGGGATGATCAACGGCTGCCTATTCCCCTTTATTCTCAGGCAGGAGATCCCCTTCAGAGCCCTAACCTGCACGGGAAACACGGGTTCCCCTAACTGAGGAAACACACCGGAATAATACAGCCAACTTCACCAAAGCCACTGAAGGCTGATCTATTGTGTTACAGCCAAACCTCAGCACTGCTCACGGCTGACAATAAAAAGGGATTGAAAGGCCATTAATGAACTACCATCCTAGTAATAAATGTGTTATTAAATTGTCAATCTGTTGAACATTCTATGCTGAGCTTTGCTCCCATGTGGCAAATTTATTTAGCAGTTACTGTCAGCAGAGTTTCTAGGCACCGGCATTACAATGACTTCACCAAAATATGTCCACTTGTTGAGTTGCTCTTTATCTCAGGGGCCATCAAACATTATGCAGTGCGATTAATCTATGTGGGTGTGTCCACATTACCCTTGCCACACCCAAAGTGACCCAGTGGACAGTACATTTTGAGAGACAGTGTCTGCAACCCGCACCCTAAAAGTGCCCATTACAAGTGTCAAAACACAACAGATATTCCATTAGGTAAACCAGTGCGTCTCAATCCAGTCTGAAGGGACCCACAGACAGTTTTTACTCAGGAGCTGGAAGGCAGCAAAAACATGGACTGATTGTGGATCCCCAAGGACCAGATTGGGACACACTGAGTTAAACGATGGTTTATTTGAAATACTCCTGGCTCCATTTGATCATCTTTAGGTGGAATGCCTTTTTTGGCATATTCTAACTAATATACAGAATTACAGTCTCCTCCCAATCATGGCTCAGGGAATTGTGAAAATGAGCATCAGCTGATATGCCGTATGAGCCCAGCCGTCATATACTGTTTCATGCTACAAACCACCACACCCAGTTGACTTTAATCGCTTTGTGTTTGTTGTCACGGTGAGCTAAGCTGTTTAAGAACGTTGGGAAAATGTTTGCACAACAGCAGCACTGCCCCATTCCAGCGTTCACCACTGCTGCCACCTTCGGTGAGCTGGGCTGGCAAAACCTAATGCTTAATCAAAGGCTGCAAAAGTAATGGGTCAAAAATCCACGACAGAGCTACGGGACAGAGCAAATGTATAGCCACTAAACATCATCTGTCCAACTCCTAGAACAAGTTACCTTGCAAAGGAAACGGCACAATTAAATGGCACGGAAATAACGATCAGTAGCGATCAAATTTCACTGATGTTCTTGTATAGATATCAAAATGACATTTACTTTGCAGGTCATGGCGCAGGATATGCATATTATTATCATCCTGCATCATGTCGCATTCGGGGCACTGACACAAGCATGCAGGAGAAACATGCGGAAAACAGAGAAGCCTGTATGAGTTTTTCAATTTGCACTTAAAAGAAAACACGTCCTGCGTAGAGCCACACATGCAGATGGAACACACATAATTGTGTGTGGACCCTTGATCTGGCTGAGCTGCAGAACAAAAATAATGAGGGTATGTAAGGCATGCAGAGGCTCCGGGGCAAAGATAAGCAGCAAATAACCCCCCTTTGTTTCAGAGCATTACTAATGATGAGCAGCCTTCACAGCCGGCGCCAAAATCCCTCAGATATGTCCCACTGCTTTTATATCCCAATACTGTCCGTAGACTCATAAAGTGATAAATAAACGCCTTAATAGGACATGGAACACAGATCAGGATGACAGAGTTCATTTTGTGACCAGGTTCATTTGTTCTGTATTCTAACTCATGTATGTTATAAACCCTTTTGATCAGATTGTAATTTTAATGCATGAGATTGCTGGGGCTCTCTTGGATGGGAAGTATTCTAATTGGAAAATTGGGAGAAAAAAAAACATCCAGTGTCTTCCAAAAATATTGCCTGCCAAACATGACAAATACCTGCGATGTTCCTTTAAGAATATTCATGTGGTGTAACTGAGTGTCCATGTGTGTAAGATCTGTGTCATCTGCTCGCCAGCCTCTTAGGAACATTCAGCATCTTGGGTGACTTTCATCCCTCAAAGCAACCAGCCGTGTCCCAAATTAACAGTATAATATTGCATGACTAGTATTAAAATCTGATTGGATAATGTCTCACTTCTGCAATTAATACTGCTGTGATTATTTCCAAAAACAACTGTAGTTAAAAGGCTGCAGCAGCCTTTGTAATGTATGAGTACAAAAGCTTTGTCTCAGCTAACCTTTACTTCAAAGTGGCCTACGAAGAAGCTCAAAACACACAAAACAACATCAGACATTAAGTTCACTTTTCAATGAGCAGTACATGCAGTATGCAGAGAGCAGAACTAGTTCTGTTAATTTAGTGCTGGGAACATTTAAAAGAGTCCCGTAAGACTTAGACTAATGTAAACAGTGAGAGTATCGAATGTCTGCCAGGTACATTACAGAACTCTACTCTACCTGCTAAGGCAAGGGGGGAATTGAATATGTACAAGTATCTGAAACAAGTAATTAAACTAATTTGTGTTTTTCTTGCATTTTTAATCCTATTATTGTGAAGAGCTTCCACAGTACTGAGCACCAGCGGGTTCCTACCATGTCAATGACATCGAATGGCTGTGTTTGCATCAGCAAGTCTGGGACGCTCTGCCACGCTTCCACTTTCTATTCTTAAATCTGATGGTTTCTAGCTGCGAAGAGCGCAAAGCATCTTATTAATTCAATCTAATCTCTTTCAGCAGTTTGACTTCCTTTGGACACCATATTTACCTTTTCCATTCCTACAGATCGTTGGAAGTCAAGATTTTCCTACATCACTAATCAGTGATATTATCTTTCATATAGTTAAGTATTGTGTTCAGTATAAGTTCATATCCAGCATTTATAAATACAGCACATTATGATACTGCAGTGTTTTCCATGCCTCCTTTTGGCAGAGAAGGTCCTGGTGTCCGACCCCCCCGGCTGTCTCCCTAGTCCTGGCTGCAGGACACTTCGGGGCCCCGAGAGGGTTCCTGCTGTTCTAGACCACACCTGGCCTTCAGGCTTGGCTGCTCCTGCTTTGTGTTCATCCAGTCACCGATCTGCAAACATTTCTGCTCGGCTGGCCCTGTCCTGTCTCAGCTCCGTTATTCTCAGAATATGGCGGAAGGATTAGCCCACAGCAATTGAAACTGAGCCCCTGCTGACATTTACTGTGGAGCTCATAGACTCAATGCACTTAACCAATAAGTCATCTGTAATGGAGGGAAAAAAACATCAGCCTTATTAAATCCGGTACTATATCCTGTCACATGACAGGCAATTTGGCTCTATTAAAATATATGTACATTGCAGCCTGCATTTGCTCTTGATCTTTCTACTTTCTTACTCCTTCCTCTTTCATCCTCATATATCACGCACTAAATGAAGTCCCTGCATTGTTTTAAAAGCAAAGTACATGCAGTGTACTGGGTCCCAGGTCACTATGGGCTATTCTGCAGACCAGTTTAATGATCTACAGTGGAGAAAAAGGGCTGGGGAGATACCACTCTCTGCTCTCTCACATTTACTGTGACCTTACACCCCCTCCCCCACACGTGATAATATAGCACAACATATAACCTCTATACAATAATCCATTCCAGTATATGAGACACGCCTCTCCCCTGACTGAGTTACTGAAGCCGGACAAGCATGCCTGCAGTTTCATTCCCTGGGGTATCAAGCGAATGATCAACACAGACAGAGAAACGGGGGGAGAGAGAAACACACAGTTACTGATTAGGTTGTGTGCCTGCACCCCTGCACACAGCTACAATACAGCACAAATTATCTGCATCAGTAGATATCAGTTTAAAGCTGTGCAAGTTATTATATTGTATCTGTGTGTGTGACAGAGAGAAGGAGAATAAAGAATTTATATTCGTTTAAGTAAGTAATTTGTGACTGAACCACAAAAGAGAATGAAAAAATGCCTGTACGAGATCTCTCTCTACCAGCGCAGTATTTAAGTATAGGCATTTGTTTGCACATGTTTGTAACACACTGCTGCACGACACTTCTTGTTCAAAAACATGCTGGTATTTCTCCAGAAAATATAATCCACATATGCATTCCATTACAAGGCAACATCTGTGCAAACAAAAACACATACATTAAATGCCTACAAAGCCGACCAAAATGCCAACGAGAATATTCTATAGAAACGTACAACAGTCCGACGCTTAACTTTGAGTGGCAATAAAACCTTTTGTTCTCAGTAAAATGCTGTCTATTTATTAGCAGATTGTGAAGACATTCTGAGACATATATATCCAGATAAATACAAAAGCGAACCAAATAGGCCACAATAAATATCATTTGACTCATCAGTGCATTACTATCAAAAAAACCCAACACTAATTCTGTGAGTTTTTTCTTTTCAAGGAACTGCGCCCGATGCAAAATTATGCATTAAATGTGGGTTAAGTAATTAACTAATCGAAATCAGCGATGCATTGAAATATTGCTACATTACGTAAGAAATGCAAAATAAAATATATGTAATAAAATGAACTCGATTAGCAGTCTTATAAAAAAATACGCGTGCATAACTAGTGAATTTAAATTAACATCGCCCGTTATTTACCCAATAACTTACCATTCAATCCGTTACGCATCCAAGGGATGTTACCGCTTCTCCATTCTAAACATAAATGTTACAAATGAAGGAATCCGTGAAAATAAAAAATGATAGATATGTTCTTCTTTACAGCTATTTACTAGTATCGTCCTGCTCGTCATACCAATAAAGGAAGTGTGGCTATATTTCACTCTGCCTGAGCAGCGGTTGCCTCTCCAGCTCCTCTGCGCTCCCCTATTGTCTCTGCATCGCTCCTGGATGCAGGAGCTCCAGCCCACAAGCCGCCGCCGGCCAATGGCAGCGCCGGCCGGGCACCAGCGAAGGCGGCGGGCTCGGCTGTCAAGCAGCTCTCCTATGTCCGCGCACAGATCAACGGCGCCGGCAGGCGCATTGCTACCGTAAAAGGTATTCAGATTAAGTCGATCCTGTTTTTAAACATCAATTCGAGGCTATATGGTCTCAATAAATAAATAAATAAATAAAACAAATAAATCCCGATTGTATCATAAAGACCGAAATGCATACGAATCAAAAACTAGCTGCTATTTCGGTATTTTCAGAGGAAGTCAATCACTGATGTGTTAAAACACTGTCCCTTCTGGTTTTAACATAAACTGAAGCGTCACACAAAAGTGTAAAATAATTTAAGGTAAAACGTGTCCTAGTGCGGCCACGTTAACCGCAGTGCAAAAAGTAGTATAGCCAATGTCACACATTTTAATTAAAGGTACGTTCAAAAAGCACAGGCGGCTGTCTTAATGCTTACAATGATTTGGCTTGTATTACAGAGGAGTTTCGTCACATTGCTTTTTTGCAAAATATGACCTTGTGCTTTCTATACCATCTTTTCTAGGTTTCCCCGTGATAGAAAATACATTTCTGTGCGCTTTAACTGTATCCAATTAAAAGGTGCCCGACATCAAGCAGATTTAAATGTGCGAAACGTAACACATTTTCCCAAAACACTCAAAATATTAATCTTTCTGCCAAGGGCATAGATATGGATATGGGACATGGCCCTACTGTACCAATATTGTGGGAGTACCGAATGTGTTTAGGGGGGTTGGGGGGGGGGGGGATTCAGGGCTGATTTGGCCTCTTCCAAAGTTGAAACCAAATCCACGCCCTTGTTTTCTACCTATTTAAGCATTCGTTAATTGTTTAAAAAGTGTAAGCTGTAAGCAACAAAATATGTTTTATGATTTTCTCAAATAATAAAAGAAATATATTAGGCCTATACATTCAAAAATTAAATGGAAAGTTAACTCCACTAAATATTCATGGCTGGAGTTACACTTCCCAGGAAGTTTAACTAATGCAAGTTAAATTTATTACATGAATTAATTACCCATTTTATTGGAATATTATTAAAGCAGGTGTTGTTTAAGTGATAAATGGTTTGGGAGGTATACTGTGGGTAAACATGAAAGATGAATCAACTGGTTAGATGTATGACTGTTAGCAGTCTGATCAAAGTCATTTTATTCCACAGGATCTTACTTCAGTGTAAGACATGCGTGAATTATACAATTACAATACATCTGAAATTTTCCAAGAACAAATCCAGCAAGCGCTACTACAGGCAACTAGCCTGAAACGGTTGCATATATACTCGGTTAGATAAAATTTTGACTGTAGCACTAAACACATAATCCTGTTTACTAAACCTTTACTTTATGCATGGATTCTGCCTGACAGCAGGATGCATCAAAAGTCAGTGCAGGTACAGAAAAGCTTACTAGTTTGGCCGTAATCACATAACGGAGCCTACTCAGCTCACGCCAAATTGCCTCTTAGCAACAGTAGAAATCTTGATACTGAGTAACCACGGTACCGATCCTCCTGAGGTTCGCTAGGATCAAAGCTAATCTGTTTAAACTAACAGAAGTACGTGTATGTGAATAATACTCCTTCTTTGCGATGAACTGATATTCTGTCCAGGGTATCTCCTGACTTTCCTGTCCTCCCTGGTAGGAATAACTCTCACCATGACCCTGTACTCATTAAGTGTTATGGGAAATGGATGGACAGATGTATGTGTAACTTTTACATGTTATTATAATAGTGAGGTTACATGTTACAAGTGGCCCGCAACTCTACTCAAGAGAAGGAAGTGGAAGATGGGTGGATGTTACAGGTGTGCTAAGATTTAGAATAACATGTAAAGTTATAAAATTGATACAAATGCAAATGTGACATTTTATTAGTTAAGTAAGCTGCAGATCAAACCAGTTGTATCACTCCCACTGAACATCATCTAAAACAAACGATGTAAGCTGCTCAGGGCACTTCCACATGCGTTTCGTTTATAACAGAGTAGTTTGTAATGTTGTTACGATAATATATACCGCTGTTTCCTAATCCAGTCCTTGGGGACCACAGTCGGTCCACGTTTTTGCTCCCACAGAGCTTCCTGCCAGACAGTCCACATTTTTGCTCCCTCCGAGGGAGCAAAAATTTGGACTGTCTGTGGGTCCTCGGGGACCACATGGGGAAACACCGATATATCTACAATACATTTTTTCACATAGCTCCCCTTAGCCAATCTGTCAGACCAGGATCACAGCAGTTTGAAACTAGCACATTCTGGGCGATTCAGGAATCCTAACAGGTTTCTTTTGTTTACATTTCAAAGGTTGATGGACACACTGTGGCCACGATGAGAGCAGATGAAGAAAAAATTCCTGGTTGTGTCCCATTCTATTGATCACAGAACTAAATGCCCATTAATCTCACAGAGATCTAGTGGGTGATGTGGTGCATTTGCTTATGCCAGTCGCTGAATGTTGTTCTGCACCAGTAAAAAACCTCTTTGCATTCCTAATTAAAGTGTGAGACGCTTTGCTGGAACCGTGCAAGGTCTGAGGTGAAAGCTTCAATCTGATGAACTCATATAGACTCATACGCACCTATCCTACCGCAAGCTGAATCAACAGAACTGAAAATATTCCATTTACATCTTGTGGCTGGTCTGTAGCAAGCTTTCACCTTAGTGCCTTCAGGTGCATTCCAGAATGTATAACTATTAGAAACACATTAAAAGCCTTCTTGTTGAGTGTTTACCTGCATTGCACTGCTACAAATATACTGAGTGCTTCATGGGAAAAAAATACCATAGCAACACTCAGGCACTGATTCAGTCACACTGGCATGACAGCTGTCCTCAGCTGTGCCTGAGCAGCCTTTATGCACATAATGCATGACTCAGTGTCAAAAAGGCACCATTACAGTTTGCTGCTAAATCACCCTGCGACCAGTGACAACATGGATGGTGACATGTGTGTGGCATCGGAGCTGCAGGATATCAAGCTAGGTTTACTTTCTAATATTACTAGTCTTTACTAGTCTTACTTACTAATATTGTGTATTTCTCCATAAGAGAAAAAAAAAAAAATAGTTCAATAACTGGTACCAGTTTAAACAGTTCAAGGGAAATATTGTTTAAGGTAACATAAGAAGAGGATATAAATGGAAATATATAATTATAAATAAATTATAAATAAGATGTTATAAATTTAAACAGGGTCCTTTGCAATATTTTAGTGAATCATCTTTGACAACATTACAAAACTGCATTTGGTGACATTTCGTGATGATTAATTTGTCACTATACCATCACCAATGACCAATGAATGACAGATCATATTTTGTCTCTGAACTGTTCTTCACTGAATCCAGATCAGACTGTAAGGCTACAGGATATTTGTGCTGAAACCAGTAATTCGTGTCCTGGAATTGCTTGATAATACATATAGTTACACTAGATAAATATTGTGATTCTTTTCTCAGTATGACACAGCACACAGTCCATTCTGCTAATTATTACCATTGCGGAGCATGTTCTTCAGCTTGGATAAAGTACAAACAAGAACTGTTATAAAATATGTTGTGCTTAAGATTTTAACTTCATTAGCAGTTTGTAGGGACCAGCAGCTTTCATCACAATATCAGCCAAAGATGTGTAGGGTCAATGTTAAGTCCACTGCAGACCAATGTGATATTCAAGTACATTTCAAGATTTATTACCCAAAAATTCAGGCATCATGACTCATAACCTGCCAACTAAAATCACAAAAATATCTATGAGAAGTCCCAGGAGAATCGCTGAAAAGTCCTGAGGCTCCTGAGAGAGCAGTTGAGCGTAGGTGGGTTGGGGGTGCAGCACTGTCAGGCGGGGGGCCAAACAGCGACTTATTTAAAAACCGCAATAAGACAGAAGTCCAGCTTGAAAACTGGGGAGACAAATCTGCTTCTTCTCTGAACTCACAAATCCACCATAAAGTCACTTCACAGAATCTCAGTCTTGATGCCAACAAAACTTACCTGCCGTTCCTGACATCCAAAAATACCACGCTCCCCAAAAAAACGTCCAAAAAAGTACATTAAACCTCAAATTCTTAGTTTACTTAAAAAATCTGTCTGTTTAGAGGAACATCATTCGGAGATGAAAGCTGACATTCATTCATATATTTATAAATATATGCTGTGTTTTTTTTTTCCATTTTCAACACTTTCCTAAAAAACACCATATTCACACAGAATTACCAAAAGAGAACATCACGCTACAGGCAATGAATGATGCAAAACGGCATTTGCTGGCAACTCCATGTGTTACATCAAGACACATTCAGAACACCATATTGCACAAGACATCAAATAGAATTCTACATTCATTTTGCTGTTTGGTGCATTTGGGTAAAAAACTGTATCTAGTCCAGAGCACACTATGGATTTCCTATGGTTCGAATACAGAAAGGTAAACGGATGCATATATTAGGAAATCCTCGGAGGTTTATGACCTGTGACTCAGATTGCGGTTCACATCAAAGCCCCGTAATACACGTACTGTGGGCCAGACACTCTGCAGTCAAAGGGCAGAGCTGGCAGCATATTCTCCGGCAAAAACGAGGGCTTCATCTGCCCAGAGGAGCCTGGCTGCAGACAGCATTCAAACCTAATACAAACCTCCCCTGATGCCTACATGTTCCGGGTTGCCAAATGTGCAATATGCACCGCTTATCCAATTAGTGCTGGCCTTCCAACATGGCATGGTGTGAACAGTGCAGAGTAAGGATAACGAGACTGTATTTGACCAGGGGCACCACTGGGAGGGTAATATTAACAAGGGAGGGCGGATAAGAAATGGGTTCTGTCATTCTATCATTTTATAACAGATATTTACAAATTCACTACCTTCTGTTTAGGATACTATGCAAGTTTCACACAGCCTATGAATTTTCCATTAAAAGACTGGTATGCAAACAAAAATTTGGCATCCGTCCATCCACACGTTTTCTAATCTCTTGTGAGAGTCGCCATGGTACTAGAACAGCTATGAGTAATATGATGTTCTATACTGTGTTACAACAATTTCATTTTGTATGTGTAGAGCTGTTAATTATCTCACACGCAAACACACACTGGTTATACTCTGTATTTCCAGGTAGGAGAGATTCGCAGTGACTTTGAAAACTGGATAGTCTTTTAGATCACTCTGCAAGTCGCGATTGTTGAATAAACTTAATATATAATCAGCAGTGCAGCTATATGGTTGCCTATGCATTAAGTTGCTCATTAGACTTGCAAATCTGAAGAGGTGCTGTTTTTTACTACAGGACACAACCCAATATGTAACTTTTCCAAATGTAATCATTTAGTAATTTAGAAATAAAACAGCTCCCCTATAATACAGTTGTTTTTGGCATAACATCTCTGGTCCAATGTACATATAAAACTTTTTAGTTTTCAACACAGTCTAAAATATTTTAAATCATATAAAATGTGTACATGATTTATTTTCTAATACTGTATTGACAAAAAGAACAATTTAAATGTGATATTTTCTATGAAGGCATCTTGCTGTTTTTGAATAAATGTTTAAATAAAATACAGGAAGTAGCAAGAGGCAAAAATAAGAAAGCAGTGTTTACATTAACCTTAGCTCGTTCACGGTAACCATTCAGCGCCGCAATTCTTTATTTACTGTCAATCATATTACGTTTTCACGACGTAGTGTGTACTTAGTCCGCAGAAATCTTCATATGGAGCGAAACATTCATTGCATTACCCTGTGCATGTGTCACACTGCATGCACTGTAAGTTGAGACTCATGTGATTTATGCAGAAGGTGCTGCATTTATTCTCCCTGCCTTGCCCATTATGTGATGCTACACCTGACTGTGCACCTGTTCATTCTGATAGGGTTGCTTTGCTTCCTTTCCTTTCCTTTCCTTTCCTTTCCTTTCCTTTCAAGTGTAAATACATCGTTGATATTTTAAAGACTAGTGCTATGGCATCATATACAAATGTTGTCTTTTAAAGACTTGTCATTTTCAGTTTCCCTTGACCGATCGATTACTTGACGTATATGTACCAAACGTATAACATGAATGACAGTCTGTTATTTAAACGCCTGCCGCACACTGACCATCGGCTGGGAATTTAATTTATAAGCGACATATTCCATACAGATACAGACGGGCATAAAACGCCAGATCTCGGTATATGAGGCTCACGGCGTTATGACTCAGCCCCCCGATAGCGCTGCATGTTTGGACAGAGGCTGCATGGAATGACGCATGTCTGCCGTCCAGATGCTCCGGAGCTCAATGAATCCGCAGAATACTAAGCAAAGGCGATCGTTTGCAGTCTTCTGCTGGACTGAAGGAAGTGTGACAACACATTTATTAATAGGATTTTTTTACTGACGTTTTCATGACCAATGCTAGATCGTTTTGTTTGCAACTGGAACCCAAACACTTCATAGATTCACTGAGCAGCATGCATCCGTTTCACATCACAGTCTCATTAGTAGCATCAAAACGAGCGATTGGTCCTTGAACTCCACACAACTACATACAAATCTTTATTTTCCGACTAATAAGTATTCAGTCGCACTCCCGGACAGGAACGTGAGTGAACTTTTAATTGATGCAAGACGATACTGTAGCAAATCCCCGCTTCACAAAGGCGACGGTTCAAATACTCACAGACTGAGAAATTTCAGACGCTTCCAAAGCAGCGCATCGTTGGTTTGCAGGAGTTTAAAGTGTGTTTTTTCCAAAGCTGATTCCTGCTTGTCCTTCCTTCCTTCCAGTCGGCGCTTAGACGCAGTAACTGCGTCACTGCACTAGTTTGGTATTCTGCTGGTAACAGGACTTTCATCCCTTAGAAGAGATTAGGCGCTCTTTGGTTACTTTTCAGGACAGATCCCGTGAATGAGCTTGAGAAATGCACACGCAGGTATTATTCGTATGCATTTATATTTAAGCTTATCAGAAATAAAACGTGAAACGTGTTCCCTTGCATTATCATTGTGAAACTTGGCGTGCTGCACTATTATATGCAGGTCCTATACTGAGAACAGATGAAACGCTAATTATGTCCCGTGTGCTCGTAGAAATTTTGAAGTAACCGAAAAAATAAACTGGCATTCACATTCAACAGTGTTAACACAATTATTTATTGTTAAATTATTAACCATAGCAGTCATTTGGAAATTGAAGACTGAGAACTGTACTAACAAAGGTCAGACAGCTTACATCGTTTTAATTCATTTTAATTAAACCATTTTCCAAGCAATGTCCAGCCAATCACTGTTTTTATTACATATATGAAGGAGTAACCATCAAACATTTACAAAACACAGAAAATACTGGAAAAATATGGGTGGATACATAAAAGCCCCCCAGGCATGAAACAAAGTACTGAACATAGAATGTTTTTTTATAAATGTAAATAATCCTTAAAAATAATTTCTAAAAAACAATTAAAAGAAAGATTTCATTTAAAATAGATTTGATTGGTAAAACCAGTGCACTTGGTCATCTTTTAAAAGACATTGTTAAAATAGGGAGCTCTACACAAACAGAAAGAGCTCCAGCTCCTTGGAATGTAGGTGCTGGGCCAGGTTTTTTATACGGCAGAGACGCACGTTCTGCGAGTCCCCGGCGTTGTAGACTCTGTAGATGTGGTATCTCTCCTTCTCCTTCAGAGCCAGATCCAGCTCATTGGCAGAGAGGCGGATGAAGTGTTTCTCAGACTTCACAGTAGACTTGACCTCCACGAAGACCTCATGAAGGCCAGAGTCCTCTGTACTGAAGGTGACTTTGAAGTCGAACGGCTGGCCACCTTCTCCGTCGCGGTTGTACCACATGATGTCCTTGGGGCCAGTGGCACTCCCACTTTCTTTCCAGTGTGTAAGGAAGGCATTGACCAGCAGCTCTCCCCAATTCCCAATCTCCCGGTTGTCTGATTTATCTTCAGGGAACTCTACCGTGTTGGGCCGGGAACAGTCCAAAACCAGGTCTTCCAGTACACTCTCAGGTGGTAACGGATTTGACCAGACTGGGGTATCCAGAGCCATGGGGCCACGTTCGATAGCCCCATTTCCCTGGAAGACTCTGGAACCTACACCTTGGTGTTCTGGTGGTTTATCTGTAGATGTGTTTCTGGACACAGGACAAGAGCGAGTCAGGGCAAATAAGAGTGCATTCCATAAGTCTGGGTTAAAATGTCAGCTAGATCTAGAAATATGCGGTGCCATTTCTGAAAGGTCAGGCCCAAAGCAGACTGCTGTGTAAACTCTCAAGATGAGAGGACAGTTAAAAGTTGCTTACTTGGTTGAGAGGGCTGCATGCTGCTCCGGAGCAGCGGCATCATGGGTAGGTTTCCTGGATTCTGGCGTAACCAACTTGGGCTTCGTTCCTTCATCGTGACTTTCACTGGCTTCTGGCGGCTGAGCGTTAGCAGGTTGGGCCGCCGGCTTGCTGGCCTCACTGCTTTTGTCTGACAACAACACAAACAACTGTCAACAACCACAGCTCCTCGGTATGTTCTGCAGTAATGAAAATACAATTCTCAATTAACTCAAAAGTAGGGCCTGCTTAACACACTGCATGGTCGCATTATTGGAAACAAAATCTTTCGGAAAACGTGTTTCGGTAAAAATTTGGTTTTCAGTTAAGGACGATATATTTTTATGCAATTTGGAGGGAAGTATTGGTACACCAAGACCAACCTGTAGACTGCGAGGTGCTTGTGCTGGAGCCCGGCTGGAAGTGACTCTGTCCTTTCTGTGAATGAGGCCCTTCTCTGTTGTCATGGCGGCTGTGACCTTCCGTACTTGCACCATCACTGGATTTGGGTGGGGCTGGAGGGGGCCACATCTTCATCACAGACTCCACAACAGACCCTGCACTGGCTGAAGCACATAGTCCACAAAATCTGAATGACACACCATGGTTTCTTTAGCTTTTATTACAGATAGCATTAACTACCACCTCTCACATATGAAAAATCTAGATAAAATATTCTTTTGCCTCTCTAATAACAGTCCTGACGACACACAGAGATTATTTCACCTATGGAGTTTAACTGCAACAAAATCCAAAGAAATTAGCTAGCATTTAAAGATGTGTGAATGTTGCCTAGTAACAAATACAGTTAATAACTGATGTGTTTTATGGAAGAATGTAAACAAACCTTTTTGCAATCCTGTATATAACATAAAAGGATACAATGCTGAACACTGCTACATTAATGTTGGACTTGCAAACCACATATTATCCTTCTTTTTGGAGAAATTGATTGACTTCTCATGTGCCCAGTGATAGGGAGACGTGAAAAGGGGCAGATGAAAATTGATAACATAGCCAATAGGACAGGACAAAGTTGAAATCACCTTATGTTACCAATCATTAATTAAAAGGTGCATTTACCAGCAGCCTGAAATAGATTCCCTCTGAAGGGGATTGTGAAGTTCATTCATAGCACTGTTTTTCTATCCCTGACTTCAGCATTTGCAAACCCAGTATTCTTGTCACCTCCCTTTTTCTAATACCCTGAAATCTTACCTGTGTGTGACCCTGGATTTTTATGAAGAGAAGCCTTGGGAGGCCAACATGCCAGTGTTTCTTCTCCATCTGTCTGCTCAACCTTACGTTCCTCCTCCACGATGCTTGGTGCCCGGCCGAACATTGAGCCAGTGAAGACTGTGGGTTTGCAGAATGCACTCAGTTTAACGATCAGGATCTTCTCCCCAAATAGATGGGTGCACATACAGTAGCAGAATACTGCATTTACATGTAAATGATAAAGATACTTGTAACTCCATTTTAATTCTTAAATATCAAAATATTGTGAAATAAATTATATTTGGTGACGAGAACACAAATTTTTCAGTTACTACTTACACTGATTTTAAGATCTAGAAAGAAACCATACTTAAATCTGAAATACAATCTGGGTGTGGGGCAGACTGCAGGTTACATGTGTACCTACGGTACCTACAGTTTTTCTGGTATCCAAGGCGGTGCTCAGCCAGGGACTTACCCAGAGGTTCAGGTTTAATCTCCAAGGGTTCTGGAACCTCCCACTTCTCCTCAGAGCCTGGCAGCTCTTTAATGTCCTCCCTCTGCAGGAACCTTTTCAAGTCCCCTTCATCCTGTTTGCAAAACACAAGACTTTCCATGGAACATTTTTGTTTGTTTGTTTTTGTTTAGGCAGAAACACACAATGTTTTAGTTTGAAACAGGCTATACTGATAGACAACGTTAAGGCAAAAACACGAACAGCATGATGTGACTGTGACATGTTTATAAGTCTACGAAGCTAATGAATACATATCTTTTAAAATGGTATCATTCACATTTGTTTCCATGGGTAAGACCCCAGCTTCTGAAGGCTTTAAACGATTGTTTAAGAGAAGGAGCGGGAGAACGCCATGGGAATTAAAACACACAATTTAAATTTCTGGCAGATTCCTAAAACAAATACTCTGAAACGGGGGTGGATACAAAAAAAATATCATCTCAACTTGAAAAATATTGCTTTTAATTACAGAGCTGCTGGCCTGATCACCATTCTCTATTTGAATGCACCGCTTGATCAATTCCTTTGAAAATAAAATAATGAGCTCCCAGGGTTGCTCCCTGAAAATGTCCCGCAGCAGCAGCGAGGCAGTGCGTAACATAAACAGGGAGGTGCTTCAGCACCCTAAGAGCAGATGTACAGCTGTACGCCTCCTCCTCATTCGCGCAGGAAACCGAACGCTGAAACGAACAGAAAAATACAATATCCAAAACAAAAACAGCGACTATCTGCACTTTCAAACTCATTGAACTGTAATCCAACATACTCTGAAAAAGGTTTCTGCAAAGAGGCATAAAAGTTATTTGAATTCTTTTTAGTTACGGTAAAAATGAAATAATATTACATTTAAAAAATTGATGTTTATGTCTGCAACATGAATACCTACAGGTGAAAGCAAAGAGCTTCACAGAGTAGGTGCAGCTGTCTACCTGCTAGCTTTGGTACATAAAAAATGTCACGAGATCTAAGTATTGCACAGGTCAAGTATGATTGATTTAAACTGCAGTTACTGCCTCTTTTTGCAACCCGATTTGATGATTTATTCGCCCAGAGTACTTTACCCCGCTCAGAGGCTTAGGTCAGGCTAAGTCAACATCTCTGCAATACCACGTTAATACAAGCATCTGAGAATTCAATACATTGCTTCAATATATAAGGGGCTGGGAAAAAAAAGGGCAGAAGACCACTATCGCAGCAGAAATAAATTCAAGCTGCAATACCCAGAGAGTCAGGTCCTGATATGAGATTCTAGCTGCTCATATCCCAGATGGGCTCTGCATGCCCAAAGTTCAGAGCTCATGGCATCACGAATCCCAGTATGCAGTAAGAGCCCGAGCATGTCCTACAGTCAGCAGTACGATGAGGAGAAGGCAGGGCGTCACATCAGAGTGCCGCTCACCCACGCAGTACAAGACATGCATTAGCTTTGTTCAAATTTAGCATATTGCATAGGTTTATTTTTTTTTTAAATTTCATTATTCGTGCCAAGTACTTGGAAAAAAATTATGAAGTTTTGTTTTTTAACTGTTATGCTTATTAGTTGTGATTCATTTTCTAGTTGAAGAATAAGGACTAATATGAAGACTGAAGTAGACAAAGGGTAGAGAGGCACACCTCTGTCCCACTTACATCCAGCTTGGAGATGAGTCCCTGCAGGAAGTCCTGCAGATCCTTCCCATTGCTGCTCTCAGTGCTGAAGAGCTTCACCAGCTCCCTGTAACAGACACCAGCATGGTCAGGGGGTGCACCTCTGTCTGCCAGGTGCTTGTGGAAGGGGGTGTGTGCTTCTGCGGGTTAGGATGGTAGGATCAGCTACATAAATGTAAAATAAACGGCAGAGTGAGACTCCTCCGCCTCGCCACAGCAGCGCCGCCACACACGTAATGCCACAAACTGCACAGCGGCATGCGCCGTTACTAACGCAGGTCCCGGGGAGCGCCGCGGTATCTGTGGAAGACGAGCATTAATGCGGAGGCCTGTACTCTGCTGTGCTCTGAAATATGGGACGTTTATCAGCCTCACTTAACCTTGCAAATGATGCTTCATGTTTCATACTTACCATAATGTTACCTTTTGAGAGCTTTCTGGGTCACTATTAGACATTCATTTAAATAAGGGAAATGGAGGCTAAAAAGGAGGGCTGTGGTTCTAAATCCCACGTGCTGCTGTGCAGCCCCCTGCAGGCTGATAGACACAGCCCGACTCCCCCTGTCTGCAGGCTTCTTCCAAACCCAAACAAACCCAAAAAAATGGAGAGTGCTCTTAATACTCTTGATTTACAATTTCCACTGAAAGCCCAGCTCCACTCTAACCATCCCACTCCAAAAAGGCACTAATGGTCTCTACATTAGCAACAACATCAAAACTGTAACAGCAGTAACTAGAAACATGCAAGGCTTCCCGACAGCAACATGACAATCTTGGGTGTCCATGACCTTTACCATATGCAAAGTAGAAAACCTTTTAAGACAATTAAAATATATATCGGAATGCTGTTAAAGAAAAAAAACATGACAAACATTCATATCCTGTACCTTCATGGCTGCTGCTAATCGCTAACTGCTAACAGCAGGAGAATGTAACATATACATTATTATGGACATTTAACGGAAAAGCCTTTAAAGTTCAAGGCTTTGGTGCATCATCTGCTAGCCGATCAGCTGTTCTACACTGTTCTGGACACCAAGACGCGACTGGAACCATGGTGGCAGAGTATCAGGTGGCCTGGGTATCTCAGCAGGCTTCCCGTCAGGCATGAAAATCCATCAGTTTTATTGGCAGCATCAAGGGGACACAGTCTGCCTTCAAGGCTTGTAGACAGAGATGGCAGACACCATGGACAGATTTTACTCATGAAACTAAAAAACAAATCAAAGTGAAGAAAGAAACCCCTTGCTAGCATAATTAACCATTTATCATACTTAAACAGATGCTCAGTTTTGGCAGATTAAGTAATTCATTTGTCATTTGTTAATGACTGATAGCAAAACCAACCAGATTCTGTTTTTCTTTGCAACTACTAAAATATCCCAAAGTATTCAGAGGATTCAAAGTAGAAAACCTTTTAAGATAATTAACATATATGTAGGAATGTCTGTAGTGAGAGTGGACTCTGGAGAGGTGTAGACACGCTCTAGAGAGGAGAGAAATGAAGGTCAGTAGGATTAGACAGAATACACGAGCGTGGACGAGAGGGAGGAGAGCAGAAGGGTGAGGATGCAGGGAGTAGAGCTGGAGAAGGTGGAGGAGTTTAAATACTTTGGGATCAACAGTTCAGAGTAACAGGGAGTGTGGAAGAGAGGTGAAGAAGAGAGGGCAGGCAGGGTGGAGTGGGTGGAGAAGAGTGGCAAGAGTGATTTGTGACAGGTATCAGTAAGAGTGAAGGGGAAGGTCTACAAGGTGGTAGTGAGACCAGCGATATGGGTTGGAGATGGTGGCACTAATGAAAAGGAAGGAGGCAGAGCTGGGGATGATAGAGCGAAAGATGGAGAGGAGGCTGGTGTGAAAGAGGAAGACCTAAGAGGAGGATTATGGATGTGGTGAGAAACATGACTTTTAGTGAGATAGGACATGCAGGAGGCTGGAGTGAAAGAGGAAGGTCTAAGAGGAGGATTATGGATGTGGTGAGAGAGGACATGCAGGAGGCTGGAGTGAAAGAGGAAGGTCTAAGAGGAGGTTTATGGATGTGGTGAGAGAGGACATGCAGGAGGCTGGAGTGAAAGAGGAAGGTCTAAGAGGAGGTTTATGGACGTGGTGAGAGGACATGCAGGAGGCTGGTGTGAAAGAGGAAGGTCTAAGAGGAGGTTTATGGACGTGGTGAGAGAGGACATGCAGGAGACTGGAGTGAAAGAGGAAGGCCTAAGAGGAGGATTATGGATGTGGTGAGAGAGGACATGCAGGAGGCTGGAGTGAAAGAGGAAGGCCTAAGAGGAGGATTATGGATGTGGAAGAAATGGAAACAGATGATCAGCTGTGACGACCCCTAACAGGAGCAACCAAAAAAAGACGTATGAATGTTGTTAAAGAGGAAAAACATCACACAAACATTCAGTCAGTACTGAAATATGAAAAGAATGAACAATTTATACAGTTTCATAAATGTATGAATTTATTTTTCTAAGGTTAATAATTCTTCAAGAATGAGGTGAGACAAATTATTATATTGTAGGGTGGGTCGACATGATTTTTAAAATAAAGAATTTAGGCAGATCATAGTCTCTCGTTAAGCACCCTGGGATCTTCAATGACCTGTTTTTGACATCTCAGAAAGATCCCCTGCAGTACACAGTCCCTACTAGGCTTTTGGTATTTTATTTGGTCCAAAGGAAAGCACACCCCCTACTGGACCTCCAACCCTACTTCAAGCAAAGGCTCAGTGATGGCCAAGCCCATCCCTTCCGAGACTAATGTGTGACAGATTAGAGTGGCTGCTTAAGGAAATACTTAAATGGAAAACCCTGTTTGAGAAGTAGGGCATACTGTGGTGGGGAAACAAAACATAGCTGGACTGAAACTCCCCCTTAGAAACTATGCCACTAAGTAAAACTCACATTTATATTTCTTCATTCAGTAGATGATTGTGTGACCCGACATTAGGCATGTAACGATGAATCGCAAATCGGTTAAAAATCAATGTAAATGTATGACGATTTAAACCGGCTGATGTGGAAAATGAATCACTACTTTAGGAGAACTTCACGGTACTTAACAGAAAAACTGGTGCAATATTACATTTGATTTCACAACGTCAGTTCGATGTCAGATGTCACTGTATATTCACGTCGACGTCGTAAGTTTTTGGATATCACCGAGATGGCGAGCAAATTTGAAACTGAGGACGAACTACCTGATCTTAAATCGGCGGTGTGGCAGCATTTTAGCTTTCCGCTAATCACAAATGAAAACGGCGAGAAAAGCACAGAGAAGACAAACACTGCATGCAAACACTGTAAAAGACTGATAACATACACAAATAGCACAACGAACATGCTTCAGCATGTCCACTGGCACCACAGTGAGCTCAATTCACCACCGCCAGAGCGGAGATTATTAAAAGGGCAAACCACGCTAAAAAGCTGCACATGCAAGCCTTAGTTCATTTATTTGAAGATTATTTTTTTATTTACTTATTTTGATTTGGAATTTTTTTTTTAACAGTATTTCATTGAATTTCAAATGCACTGTTAAGAAGACGACACATTTTGCACAGTTTAGAAAGATAAATAAAAAAATATTTTTGTATAAATTTGTCTGCAGGTCATTCTATTTAAAAAATCATGAGAAAATCATATCGTGAACTCAGAATTGTGAATCGTATCGAATCGTGAGTTGAGTGTATCGTTACATCCCTACCCGACATGTAGTCTTTATGGGCAAATATGAAACCAGAAACTTCAATTAACAGTACAAATGCATTTCATGTTTAAATCTTTTAGCTATAGGTCCATATGGTCAGTGAAACAACTCTGCAGTATGCAATTATCTTGGATAAAATGTATTTACGTAAAGAGGTATAACTAATATTTAGCAAAACATGACTTCAACCAAAGCCAGGATGTAAGGAGCAAAATCTCACCTGCAGATATCTATCTTAGTGGTGAGATGGTCCTTCTGGATGTACAACTCTTTTTTGTCCTTCAGAAGGCAGATGGCGTCTTCCTTTTCAAAAATGGGTTCCTCATTGGGTATACTCAGCTGATACTGGATGTAAAGCTTACCCACCTGTGCAAACAAGAGCGCAGGAATAAACAATGCGGATAAACAGCAACTAGCTGCGGCTTTCACTCTGTGCATGCATGTTGGTTAATATTACGGTGACAGCCCCTCACTGCTAGAGCATCTCTCAAGAATCTTCCATGCACCCCCTCCGAGCCGCAAGCGTGGGCTTCACAGCAGCAGTTCAGGTAACGTGCCTCACTGAAGTCGCACAAAAGCGGCTTCGTTATGGCCACAGACTCGCGGGGCCTGTATTAATTAACAATGACAGTCTTCCTTAGATGACTGGTTATTATAAAAAACGGAAGAATTACGGATTAATAACGGTCTGCCTTTAATTCCCTCCTAGTTTCTCCTCCTGCTTTCAAGTGTAGCAGTAATGCAGGACATCTTCATTAAAAATCACAAAGTCTGTTCTACTGCCTTGTCATCATCAAGGTTTCCTTCAGTAAAGTACATCTCCTATCACATTACAGATACCAACCAAAATTGTTCTATAATTATGTATTACGTAAAAGTTGCAGAAAAGGGGAAAAATGTTTTTTTTTTCTGTATTTTTCCCTTCTGTTGTCATGGACAGTTTTCCAGTTTGTGTAAAGGCAACAGCAGGCAGTAGAAAAGCGGCATATTAACCACAGATTTACGAGCCTCACAGAGACAGGCGGGATTAAACAGGGCCGTGACGTTTCGGACAGCAGCCTCGGCAGACCTCGCTTCCTCACACAGCTGCACAACACCACACTTGAAAGACAACGAAAACAGGGAGGTCTCTAACCAGATTAGCAGACAACGTACCAGCGGGCTGACATGTGAAGGAAGCTAGGAAGACGGACTCTGCAGAAAGAGAACCATCAGCAAAACGCCGTTACCAGGCTTTCACGCCTACAAGCAGCATAGCCTAAGCCAGCTTTCAAAGAGCCGCACTGGAACAGTTTGTCTCCACTTAAAATGCACGGGGGGGGGGGGGGGGGGGGGGTCCTTATGGTTCACCACAGTCCCGTCCAGGCAGACAGGAGCCACCAGAGAGAGCAGGACAGCCAGCCGGCCACCGCTCACATTCCTGCTCGTTCTTGCCTATGACATTGTGTCCAGATCATTCGGAGGCTTTGAGTTTCGTCCAAATGCAGAGCCGAGCCGTGACAATTAATGTGGGCCAGCGGGCAGCTGTACATGTTATGCAATACAGAAAAGGGAAGGAAAACCCACTGCAGCCTGTATGTCTTTATACCCAGAAGATTTATCTTCTATGATTTCTAAAGCATTTTTTTTGTGATATAAAGCAAATATTAATCAAAGATGTGAATACTGGTTGTTACAGTAAAATCCAGTTATAACGGACTTCAAAGGACCTGGCAAAACAGTCTGTTATATCCAAAGTCCGTTATATGCAAAGTTGCTGTGTGCCCATAACACAACTACAACTACTATTGTACATGTAGTAATCCCACTTTACCCGACCAGATGCGTGACTATTAATAATCCCGACTACGTATCTGCACCCGATATCACGGGCATGTCCGTTATAGCCGAACAAAACTACAGCTAAAAGTGACCTTGAGGACCAAATTGTTTGTCCATTATAAGCGAAATTCCGTTATATGCGAGTCCGCTATATCCGATGCGTTTTCTGCATGTTCTTAAAGGCGCACGCCCGGGGACAAGCGGACCTCGTCCGTTATAGACGATATTCCGTTATAAGCGAGTCCACTTTAACGGGATTTTACTCTAAATGCTGCCCTGTAGCTATCACAACATTTAATTTTAATGTACTGAAATCTAAAGACTTATTGATCTGTGATAATTGCGTTGCCTTTTTTGGAGGTTTAATTTTTCACAGTAGCCACAGTATTCGTGGTCAGGTGTGCTGCTAAGCAGGGATAAGCGAGACTGCGCACCTGTCCGAAAGACAGCGCCTTGATCAGCTGGGCGATGCCGCTGTCCTGAAGCTCATAGTAGGCGCTCTCCTCATGGTGGAAGAGGTACCTCTGGATATAGGGGACCAGCCTGTGGACCTGAGTCTGCAAGGCCGGGCAGGGCCTGTAATTCTCAGTCTGGGGCTCTGTGGTGACGCACTCAGACAACTTCTTTACTTTGCAGATGTTCAGGAAAAGAGCCCGATCCTGGTCACTGAATGTCACTTGTTTTTCTGTGGACACATCGGAGGAAATGTAAGAAGCACATTGACAAAGACTCTGACTATTACAAACATAAGAAAATTGCTGCCATTACACCACATTTTATTCCATCTAGTTTCACATTGAGGGCTATCATCCATAATTGGACATCCATATAATTCTTCATCTTCAGTTCCCACATAAACCTGTAGCCATTTGTCATTAAAAGTATACAGGCAAGCTATCCTGCTGACTGTCACATATTAAACTTTCAGCCGTAGCAAAACCATTGTAATTAATGTGGACGGGTGATTATTAAATAGCATGTGTCCTTAACTGTTCCATCTACTGAAGAAATTTAGCTGATTCTGCTTCAAATGCATGCTTCTGACTGGGGGCCCCGATAGCTGACGGTACAGTACCTTGGGCGGACCTGGTCTTGGGCTTGTTAGGAGGGGGGAGGTTGAGCAGACGCACATACGATCTGAAGACTTTTTCCAAAGTCTTATCATCAGGGATCAGGGGGTTATGTGCTAAGGTCACCCAGCTGGTACTCTTCGTTGGAAACACCTTCTTGTCCTTCAACATTTCTGTTAGGAGAAAAAAACAAATGCAGGTCTTAACAATACAGTCAAACATGATATCCATCAACATTACAATCAAAAAACCTGTCATTATCCAACACTACAAAGAATACTAAATATTTCCATTTATGTGAGATGGCATCATGTGCTTTGTAAAAAATATACGTGGAAGTATCTTGCAGAAAATTTCATGTACAGTGGTACCTCGGTTCTCAAACTTAATCCGTTCCGGACTCCGGATCGAATCCTAAAAAGTTCGAGTTCTGATCGAAT
>JAODJU010000095.1:17513601-17525672 GCA_026776725.1 Gnathonemus echidnorhynchus | reverse complement strand
TCCAGTCTGTGAAGAAGGCATTCAAGTAAGAATTGCATTGTAGTATGAGTCATTTCCTGGCGCGTACAATTTATATTAGGTCAGCGTTCACGGTTCGCCTTCTGATATTCAGATCGAGTTCTAGGTTCAAGTTCAAATTCAAGTTCTAGTGAGTTCGAGAACCGAGGTACCACTGTAGTACTGATATGAGTTTTCAAGTGTTGTACAAAAATCTCAAACTGCATTTCAATTGGCAGTGCGAAAGAAGTTACTGTTATTCTTTATTTTGCATAGTCAGCCTCATACGTACTTCACTTAACATACACTGTGTACACTGAGAGCAAATCCCACTTACTGTACACTCACAGAACAACGTTTGGAACACAAACGCCCTGTTTCATAACAGTAAGTGTGAATATTTATTACTAATAAAAGACTGTACTGGTATTCCCAGAAAAGCTGCACTCTGATATTCTGCTGTTATTCTTATTGCTGCGAAAGCAGTACATATCAGTGGTGTGAAAACATTTAAGGTGCCTTAAATAAAGTTAAAAATGGTAAATGCATGGTGAACAAAAATGCATTTGATGGACAGCATATCCCCAAACCACTTTATTTGGAGATAAAACCTCCAGTAAAAAAGGCTTGTCTTTTTTCCAAAATCAAAAGTCATCAATAAAGTCTACACACCTAAACACATAAACTCACCCTTGAGTGAAGAGCAGTAATTGGAGTCCAGCTGAACGTCATTCTCCTGCTCTCCAAGCTGTGGTATTTTGCACTTATCAGCTACAAAAAAAATGGAAATCAGACTGCTCCTTAAAAGAACGACAAAGTCACACAAACTGGATGACAGTTAAGAAAGAGAAACCTCACACCCAGAGATTCGGTTATTGGAGCTATTGGATTATGCAGTTATGACAGGGATGAGGAGACCTACCTAATTTGGCGAAAATGACAGAAATGTCCTGTAGAACATCGGCATTGGGGAGGAATGAACTGCAGATGACTTGGAGGAGGTCCACATACTGCTTCATAGAGGGGTTCGGCTCCACACCAAGACTCTATGAAGAGCGGTGAGCATCAATGAGCTGCAGTCGTTCACGGTATATAAACACTCTGACTTTAGCGATAATAAAATGAAAAAGGAAAGCAAGCAAGCATGGAGGAAACAGGGATGTCACTCAGAGAAGTACCTGAAGGAAGAACCTTGGCATGTCCCTCATGTTCGTGTAGAAGGGAGCCAGCACCCTGGGCTCCTGCACCTCCTGCTCTGACTTGCGGACGCACTCCTTATATCTCCTGAACATTCCCGTAGGGTCATTCCAGCACAAGTCTTTCAACAAGTAGAACCTGCCTGAGCTCCACTCATCCTCCCTGAAAAAGGCATCAGGAGAAACAGTGTTCTTGACGGTTTTGCTACAATGTTTAATTGAATGGGAAAGGGTTTGACTAGGGTAGGGCGATATGCCATAAAAATGACATCACGATATTTTCAGAGATTTTCACAATATCAATATTTACCACAATATTCTAAAAATCATATGTAGAAAACAATTAAATATCTCAGGTGGTTTTGGGTTTTTCTGATTACAATGACCAAATTGTTTTACTAATAGTTATTGAGCATGTTGCTGGTATAATGATAACTACACCAACAACAGATGGAATTTGTGTAAAAACAGTGCATTAAAACTGTTCATTATAAAAGAAAACCAGTGTTTAGGCTATATCATGATACTCACAATATTCAAATTTATGATGATATGAATGTTCATAGTCACAATACAATATTTTTACAATTTGTTGCCCAGCCCTACTATAAATTATGAAAACTTTTGTCTTCAGAACTCATAATCATATAACAATAAATTTAACTGCCCAAAAATTATATTCTATATATAATCACTGCTTAGCTATTGTCTAAGTGGTCTGTAGTAGTGATGAGGTGCCTACTGTACATACCTCTCATACTCCACAAAGACAGCTGGAGTCTCTTGGAACAACGTCTTCAGCTTGGATCCATATAGATTTTCGTGCAAATAGCTGTAGACATTGTGCACATGCTCCACAGTGGTGGTGAACCAAGCCCCCTCCAGCTCCCCAGAGCCACCGTCCACAGTCTTTGTGCACCATGTCTTCAAATGGGAGATAAGTTCATCCAGTGACACGCAGTGCTTCATTCCTATCCAAGGCCAAGGAAATATCAAAGAGGTGCACAAAACTTTGACTCAAACAGAAGACGCAACCTGTACGGGGGTGGACAAAATACCCAAAACCCCACATGCAAAAAGGATGGTAACTAAAGTAACTAAAACAAAATTATAAACACAGCAGCAAAGATAAGTCGTTTTAGGCTGAATGTCAATTAGCATAATGTGTCAGATATAAAAAAAAATCTGATAATGTGCAATTTGATATGCGAGTTTGATGCAACTATTATGATGCAATTGCAAGAAGGCCAAATAAAAAGTGCTGGATTGCAGATGCATGGATCACGAAAACTGCATAATTATTTAACATTTCAAGGGGAACAGTCTCAAAAAAATGGCAGCAAATACCAATCATGGACTAACCACATCAATAAATAGGAACAGTGGTTGCAGTTAAAGCTAACTGATAGATGAAAATTTAGCAAGATATTTGCTGAAGACCGCAAAAGTACAGACTCAAAAATTACCACAGAAGAAGAATAATCTAGTGGAAGAACCATAAAACTTCAGCCCTTGAGCAAAGTAAAAAAGTAACATGATCCAATGAGTCATCGTTCACCCCATTTTCCTACATCCAGAGAAGTTTTTCTTGGAGAAGGCTAAAGAATGCCTTCAGTTTGCAATATCTGTTGGGACAGGCAGCCATCGTGTGGTTATAATGATTGCTCTGCCTGGTTGTATAATGGCCATCTTACAGGACCAGCCGCACCTTATGCGTAAATACTATCCCTACATGATGTTTCCACATTCCAAGATGATTATACAATACCAAACAAATTCATGATCACCAAAATGGAATCAAACATCTTCTACGGCCTCCCCAATCGACAGATCTAAATACCATTAAAACTTGAGAAATTCTAGAGAGCACAGTCTAGGTGAACTTCTAACTCCTTCAGCCCCTGAAGAACTGGATGCTTTTTTCCTTGAAGAACAGTCCAATATCTCACTATAAACTGTTCAGACCTTGTATCAAACGATGACTAGAGCTGTTCTGAAAGAATAGAGCAGCCCTACACCTTAAGTTCTTGATATTGAAATAGGGTAGATTTTTCCATTATTTTGTCCACCAGTTTAATGAAAACCCCATGACTGGGTCTAGCAGTATGATGCAGGAAAGGGTACCTGGTACTGAATCAGTTCTTACCTATATAGCGGGTGAATTCGCTAGGCCTCATGTGATTGATGTAATTGACATGGATTCCCAACAGGCTGTACACTTCAGGGGAGTACAAATGGACAGAATTTGGACGCAAGTAGTTCACAGAAGGCTTGTCATGTCTGCCAGGCAGTTCTCTGAAAGCAGGCACCCAAGGAAGCTGGGTGAGGTAGTAGCAGAAAGAGGAATGGGTCTCTCTCAACTGCTGTCCATTGCTGTCTCGCACCTTGGCTTTCAGGTACTGAGAGTAGTTGTCCCTTGATTTAAAAAAGGCAGAAAAGTACATAAGAAAATTGCAGAAATACAACATGCGAGTCCAAAATAAGACACATCCGTTCATCCATCCATCTATGTATCTTCTACACCGCTTATCCAGATCAGGGTTGTTGGGGGGGGAGAGAGGCACTGGAGCCCATCCCAGGCAGTACAGGGCACAGGGCTGGGGTACACCCTGCACAGGATGCCAGTCCATCACGGGGAACATTAGCGTACCCATTCAAACACACAATCATATTCAATTTAAAGATACCAATCAACCTAACTGCATCTCTTTGGACTGCGGGAAGAAACTGTAGTATACAGAGGAACCTCATACAACATGAAAATGCCACAAACAGAGAGTGGAGTTAGAATTCAAAATCCCATCCCTGGAGGTGTCAGGCAAAAGCCACCACACCGCTAGGCTGATTAATATCAGTGCAGAACCGAAGGAAGTGGAAAGGCGACCTGGGCAGAACCGGATGAAGTGGAAAGGCGACCTGGGCAGAACCGGATGAAGTGGAAAGGTGAACTGGGCAGAACCGGAGGAAGTGGAAAGACGAACTGGGCAGAACCGGAGGAAGTGGAAAGACGAACTGGGCAGAGCCGGAGGAAGGGGAAAGGTGACTTGGGCAGAACCGGAGGAAGTAGAAAGGCGACCTGGGCAGAACCGGAGGAAGTGGAAAGGCGAACTGGGCGGAACCGGAGGAAATGGAAAGGCGAACTGGGCGGAACCGGAGGGAGCGGAAAGGTGACCCGGGCAGAACCGGATGAAGTGGAAAGGCGAACTGGGCAGAACCGGAGTAAGTGGAAAGGCGACCTGGGCAGAACCGGAGGAAGTGGAAAGACGAACTGTGCAGAACCGGAGGAAGTGGAAAGGCGACCTGGGCAGAACCGGAGGAAGTGGAAAGGCGACCTGGGCAGAACTGGAGGAAGTGGAAAGGTGACCTGGGCAGAACCGGAGGAAGTGGAAAGGCGACCTGGGCAGAACCGGAGGAAGTGGAAAGGCGACCTGGCTCTTATCACTGACACTGTTTTTTTTTTGTTACTTTATTAATCCTCAGGGGGGAAATTCTCTTTTTTCACTTTTGCCCCATCTACTCTCCAAACAGGTGAGAACAACCTTGGGGATCACAGTAAAGGGGCAGCCACCTTGTGGTTCCCAGGGACCTGGGGGTTAATGGCATGGCTGTAGATTTGGGTACATATGACAGGGACATGTTCCTACCAATACTGTAGGAGAACCGGGTGTGTTTAGGAGGGCGGGTGTTCGAGGCAGATTTGGTCCCTCCCAATATCAACACCAAACCTATGTCCTTGCTCAAGGGCCCCATGCACGTGTGACTACTTTGCCAAAGCCAGGCTCAAAAAACAAACCTTCTGAATCTAGGCAGAGAGGCTTAGCCCACCGAGTCACACATAAATATATAAGATAAAGTCAATAATTTGTCCCCAGGTCTATAGTTTGGTCCCAGGTGGATGCGAAGCGAAACTGTTTAAATCAGTTTTAGAAACTGTTATCTGAATGTGACATGACATAAACATCCCTTTTTAATGGTGTTAATTAAGGAGGGGGCAGGATGATACGTGGGAATGACTAATATGAAACATTCAAGATTCAGGTCAGATAATCTCATAGCCATCAAGAAAAATACAACTTGGCAACAAGCTCAGAGCCATATCCAAAATTTTGCTGATATTAAGACCTTTATATACATATGTTTCTAACACTAAAATGATGAAAATTTAAGTAGTCATATCACGAGTGTTAAACTGACGGAACACATCCGGATGCAAACTGGATGTTTGAAAGTATCAAGATTCACCAATTCGCCGTGAGAAATATACAAGCAAAAGCATCATAACACAAAAGTAATGACTGAAATGCTACTGGCAAAAATAAAGATTTACAAAGACTTTGCCTGTACAATTTCCACCTATTTCACTGCATGCTATAAGTTGCCTATGGAAGGACTGTATGTCATGACGATTACAGGCGCACAGAAAGTCACTACAAAGATCAGACATCCAAACCAATGCATGTCCCACTTCTGGAACTCAAGTCACAACTTGAACTCTAGAACTCAAGAAGAGTGGAAAAACTGTACTTTTAAGCACAGCAACTATAAATCTGGCATAATTATAGGTGGGAATTATTTCTGAACTCAGTGGACAGCAAGCATATGAGCAAGTAAGTGATGTGGATAAGAAGCATAAATAAAGCTCTATTCTCGCACATGGCGGATTAAACGCTGAGGGAGCCAGCACGTCAGAGGCCTCGCGGCTTCTGCATTATGCATGAGCTCATCCATTTGAACAAAAGGCCGTGACATTCGCTCTCCAGACTCAGCCAGAAGGTGCGGTCGCTCATCTGCTTCAGCTCAGCCACATCCCTGCATCCGGAATGATGTCTAAAACGACTGAAAAACCTCCCGAACGTGCCAGGCGAGGCTTGGCTGGGTCTGAGGAGAGCACGCTTTAGAAAGAACGCAGCCAGCGACTCGAGCACTGAGAGAGAATCCTACCCGGTGTCCCAGTTTTTCTCCAGCAGGTTCAGCAGCTCGTGTCGCTGCTGCAGCTTCACCTGGTCTGGGAGGTGGTCAGCAGTGACCAGGGAGTGGAATTCCGCACACTGGTAATCCTCTATGATGAACTTGCCACCTGCAGGGTGGCAGAGGTCAGCCTCCTTGGCCCATGGGGTCGCGGACTGAAATTTAGACAAGAGCGCAAAACAACATATATGTTTAAGTTCACTGTGAGTTTGTCACCCCTCTTTCTATGCAGGTATACTGATTTTTAAAACCAAATATGAATACATTTTAACGATAACTTTTCAGACTTCGTTGTGTAGATGTGCAATGCTATGCTGAAAGCAAAAGGGGGAAATATGAATCACTCAAGCTATTTTATGTATTTCTGCAGCGTCTGGCAGATTTAAAAATATAATAGCACACACACGTGACTGACACTGCTTTACATTATAAAAAGTCTGCTTTCATCTTTGCATCAGCCGAATGGCAAAGAAAGACTTAATGTGGCAACAGTTTTATAAGTCTGTGTGATCAGAGTAAAATCAATGGTGAAACATCAAAAGAAAAGCCTGACACACAATTTATTTAGATAAATAGGTTAAAGCCGCAGAAATGGAATCATACAGCTTATTGAATGGGTGCCCATCTGCTCATGATTGCACTAAGGTGGCACCTTTCTGTCAGTCACCTCGTCTGAAATCACCAGAGCCAACCAACAAGATGCAAGAATGTCAAGGCAGAGATTCTCATACAGTCCAAGCCTGACTACAGTCCACACAGCACCCTGCAGCTTTAAGTTTACCTAAGGGCCGAAGGTTATGTCTGTCTTGGTGGCCTATGGCGACAACAAGAACAGGCCAATGACCAGTGACCAATTAAGCAAGTGGTTGCAGTCTAGATGAAAAAATAATATAAAAAGGTAATCCTGCATATCACACTTGCTACTAAGAGATGATGCTGTTCAAGACAAAGCTTTTAGCTTCTGCAAAGAACTATGGAGTGTGTCTGAATGCCTAATTAGGCACATGCTTAATTAGGAATGCGAGTCCACTGCAGAAGGGGGGAGGAGGAAGGCGCCTCACACCAGCCGGTCGCCCTGCGCTTGTCATCCTTTCGATTTGGACAGTCTGGGCCAGGGCAGTTACTAACTAATGAAAAGATCAGGGGCTACGTCAGGTTTACCTGGGGCTTGACTTGCTTTGTTTTTTAAGGAAGATTGGAATCGGGGTTAAAATACTTGGGGCTATAGCCCCGAGAGATCGGGCCTAACGACGCCCCTAGGGCTGGGTCACCTCTCGCATGAAGGCCGCGGGACATGGTCCAGCACGGTACGACCCATGAAATGGCCAGGTTCTGCTACGCCGGTTCACTGACTGATTCACTCTCGGGGAGTGCGTGTGGGATTCACCTACCAGGTCTTGTGATGACATCGAGAGCTGCTCCTTGTTGAAGATGAGCAAATCCCGCACCCCCAAACCACTGAAAAATTCCTTCCAACCTCCCGGATCTCTGTCAGCCTGCAGGTAGCAGGTATCCAGCAAGACCCAATCCACACCTGTGAGCAGGAAGTAGAAGTAATGGGGCAACATGAGATAAGGCTGACTGTGCTGCAGAATCACATCTTTTCCTTCCTTCATGACAAAAAGTCCACTGCATGTTAGAGACATCATAGATACTTCATCTGCCAATGTAGTAGGAATATGCAAGCTGGAAAATGGGAAAGAACATGGCCCTTGTTTACCTGGGAGTTTAGTTGGGAGATCGATGTTACCGTATTCCTTTGAGAACTGCACCTTTGCCTTTCTGGCACAGAGAAAGCCCTTATTGGTCAGCACAGGTATGAATTCATCCAGTGTCCTGTAGTCCTGGTTTTGAGAGTGCTGCTTGATAAACACGACGTAGCTGATAGTAATGTCCTCCTGTTTCATCTGAAGGCAAGATGAAATTGGCTGTGAAGGTTCCTGCATCACTTATGCATCTGGTCTTCAGACCTACGCGTGGCTTTGTTCTAAAATTGGAATGTTATGCTAAAGACACCAAAACACTGGTCAACCGTGTCCATGCTATATTTAATATACTCAGAGCAGGCCCCCAAGAATGCTTTCCAAACTACTTTGGCTTTTAAGCATTCAAAACACCTCAGCCATGGATACTGAAGGTACATCAAGTTAAATGGCCAACATCTAACATCCTTAACATGACTCTAGAGAGCTACCCCTAGGCCAGTGGGACACTGTGAAGGTATTACCCTATCCATGTCTACATCTACTGCTAAAAAGCTTCACCTTCCAGGCTCCACTCTTCAGAAGAGGGTAGATGTGCTCCAGCAGGACTTTCTGGGGCTCCAGCTGGTGCACGTTCAGCCTCTTCAGCAGCTCGACCACAAGCGAGTTCCCCAGTGGATCCAGGCAGTCCAGAAGCTGAGGGGATACGGTGCTCAGGTCCTTGTAGAGCGCCTCTAAGCCTGAGTGGCAGATGGATGAAGTGAGGTGAGGTCACTCCCTCCTAAAATAAATCCACCATGCTGCTCTTCAGCTTGGTGGATTTAACCGTTTCATTCATTTTAAGGCTTGCTATTTAAGCGTCTGCTGACCAACCCTTAAAAAGAAAATTCATAGATTATTACAGGTTGCTAACCAATCCCCTGGTGGCTAAACCCTGGTTAGCACAGCACTTCCTTTAATGCTTCGTGTAGCATGTGGATGATTTAATATTTACCTACAGGCATGTACCATTATGCCTGAATTACTGACTCAAATACAGACATTGCATTTCATTGAACATCAGAGAGGGGGACTTGTTCTTGCTTGTTCTGAAGTGTTATTCATAGTTAATTTATAAATTAAGCTATAGGAATAATAATTCAAATCAAAGAAATTCTGTAGGAAGGAAAAAAATCAAGGACAGTTTTAAATCACTGAGTTTTACACGCAGATTTATTTTATTGCAATGATCAACCTTGGAGAAAAAGAAAGAATACCGATGTCAGTGTTCTTTGGATCCATTAGTGGAAAGAAGACACCTTCCTCTCTCAAGGACACCATACGGCCATCAGCCAGAGGGATGAGAGGAATGTCTCTGAGCACCTCCAGTATGGCGCCTGCCTCACCATAATCCTGCTCCAGGGCACGGAAATTACATACCAAGAGCTTGGCCACCTCCTTAAGATTGGAGTCTGCAACAGAGTTGCCATAATTCAGAACAGAGAGCATATTTCAAATCACATTTTGTTGTAGTAATGAGGACTGAAACATTGCTGGTCAGCTGGACAGCTTTTTCATGTAGAGATAAACAGGACTGTTACCTGACCAGGTCCCTGTGTTGCGGAAGAGTTCTGTAGTCATGGCACGAGTCACTGTGGCAATGTCTTGCCCTCTCAAGCGATGCACCCCCAAGGCAGATATTAAAGACTGGGGCAGCACAGACTGGAGGGTAGGATGCATGTAGGACAAGTTCAGGTGTCTTTGGAGCACGTCGTCTCCAATCGCCTCCTGAATGAGTGGGTCTTGAGTGGCAGCAATTTGTGAGGGCAATTTGAATTCCACCTCTCCGTCTGTGGAAAGACACGTCTCAAAGGTCACGTCATCCATAGAGAGCCGAAGCTGAAATCTCATGCAGTCGTCAAAGATTCTGAAAATGCTGCATATCATGGGTTCTGAGAGGCTCACTTTGGCGTTCCGTGGTAGGCAAACAGGCCTTGCCTTTCAGCAACTGAATGATCTGACTTGCCACAGGATTGAAAAAGTCTAGGATCTCATCCGGAAGAGGAACAAACTGCAGGAAACGGCACAGCCCCTGCAAACCACTGAATTCAGGGTGCTCCTGGAATATTTCAGAAAAAAGTCTTATGAAATAAGTGTGTATCTATAACAATAGCACACATCCCAAGATCCAGCTTGAAGTCAGTACAGTACAACATCTGTAAGCATGTCACTGAAAAACAAAAGTTTTTCAAAAACTGAAAAGTTGTTCAAAACTGAAAATGATCCTTAAACTTAATTGATATTTCATTTATATTCTGCATCATTTGGTATAAGTACAAAACTTGGGCCTACTACAGCCTCCAGATATCTTTAGTTGAAAGCTCTTTTTTGTGAAAGTTTTTTCAGTGAAAGTTAGTGAAAAATTACTAAGTGGTTTCTATACACAATTCTAGAGGTTCAAAAGGAATCTGAAATCCATGTTGTGGTGAAAAGCTTTTCCTGTGTCTGTAATCAGGCTGTCTGCCTGCTTGCCATCACTCTCTTACGGTAAAGACATCCATAGCATGGAGGAAGAGCTGGGGGATTTGGGAGCGGAGCCACTGGTTCCAGCCACTGTCCCGGTCAACGTCCTCTCTGGATGACGGGATGTCAAAGTCCCCTGTGAGAAAGGAGAGAAAAGCAAAGATGCCATTTTTCCATCTAACACAATCATGCATGAGGCCCTTACGACCAAGAGTAAATATGAAAATGAAATTATGACATTATGATCTGATGACATTAGATCCCTGTGAGGAAATTTTCCTTTCGCCCATCCCATCATGCTCTCCATGACAGCCAGCAAATTCAGTGGCAAAGGGCAGCCACCTGCCATGGGGCCCATAGAGCTGCAGGTTAGGGGCCTCGCTCAAGAGCCCACGGACCAGTGACTACTCTGCTGAAGCTAGGCTTGTACTGGCAACCTTCCGATCACAGGCACAGAGGCTTAACCCACTGAGCCACATACCACCCACACAAAAACCTCAGTGGGATATTAAGGTCCAGACAAAGTAACATTATTACTGCATTTACAAAGTTATCTGTGTCGGTGAAGCACAACAGAAGAGTGATAAACAAATAAATAATAAGAACTCCACATGTACCTGTGCTGATGATCGCCTGGCACCCCACTCTGCAGCCACCTGCCTGTACTACCTGCTGTCTGTTTCATACACTTTGTCTATCAGACATAAATCACTGTGGAATGTCTGCTTATGAAGGCGGCACGTCCAAACCTTGGATGATGAAGCGGAAACCGAAGCTCCGCAGAGGTAAGAAGGCAAAGACAGGCTGCTTCTCGGGCTGGAACTTCCTGTCGGGGGAGGAGTCCTCGTTCAGCCTGAAGGCCAAGGCCAGCTCGGTGGACTCGACGTCCTCCTTAATCTGCAGAGGAACCAATAGCTGTTTCTCAGAAACAAGGTGTTCTCAACCTCTAGAAGGGTGCAGTCAGGATGGTGTGTGGCTCTTCAGGTTAGGATGCTGGGCCCGTAATCAAAAGGTCATCTGTTCAAATCCCAGAGTTTCCACAATGATTTCACTGTTGAGTTCTACAGCAAGACCCTTAACAACAATTGCTCCAGGAACTGGCTGACTCCACTGTATGTTACTACAGAATAAACTGTTTGATAAATAAATATAAAACCTCTCATGTTCAAAAATAACCTGAGCGCCAAGTCTGAAGTTTATAATCTAATACCGAAAAGTCTTACAATCAGATGCTATACATTAGTCTAGTTTCTTAAGGTTTCCACAAATTATCCCTGGTCCTTTGTCTGTAATCTCTTTAATTGGACAGCTCTTCTGTCTTCCATGAAATATTTAAGATAATGATTCCGAAGACTTGAAAAAGGAAAGTACCAGAGGAAAAACAGAGCAGTAAAGTACCGGTTGTGCTGGTCCCTGTAAATTAAACTCTGCCCTACTGCTTTAGAAGCACCGGTTCATCCCACGATGGCAGAACTTGCCCTAAGAGGAGGAGATTAATTCACTACACCTTATCGATAAGACTATTTTCATGAACCTTAAATGAGATGCAAGTGCCTCCGTCCTGATGTATGCTACCAATGAAACCCTTACATAACCCAGACAGCAAATAAAAACAAACCATTTAGCCACCTGTCTGGAATGAAATATGCATGTTCAACATGACTGAATGTCTGTCTGGAAGACAGGAAGTGTCTTGGGTGGGTGG
>JAODJU010000095.1:17494434-17513581 GCA_026776725.1 Gnathonemus echidnorhynchus | reverse complement strand
AGAGAGGCGAATTGACTGTACAGTGAGTCGCAGTGCCTCGCATTTTCGCTTTAGAATTCTTTGTCCTCCGATGGCTCTTCAATCTGAATGGCAGAAATAAAAACTTACAGTTTTAATTCTGGAGAATGACTGATCCCTTGATTATTTATAATTGTGGATATATAGTGGAAGCTATAAAATATGCAGGTTAACATTACAAAACTAAGAATTTTATTAATTGAACGCTTGTGATAAATTAGTAACAAACATTTCAGCTTCTGGCCCTTTTGCTGTAACCCTGTAAATTGTCTTATTATTCAGATAGTGGTAAATCTGCTTCATTAAAACTGAGGGAAAATAATTAAGTGTATTTATTAATCATTTAAAAATGTGCAATTTATACCTCAAAGAAAAATTAACAGCCAAATGGTGGCATCATCTTGATAACTTTCACATTAAAAACAGAAATTTGTCAGTTTAATGTTCAGTGCATGGAAAATTTCACAGGCATTTTTCCATTAGGGGTGATATCTGGTCATCCTCATGCCTGATGAATCTGAACTACACATGAAATATTTTATTTTATATCTTTACTTGCTATGTTTATAACTAAAACGCAATGCGTATATCTGTTTACATTTACATTTATTTAAATGGAAGACGCTTTTGTCCAGAGCAACGTACAAGTGAGGCAGGTAATGCATAATGAGAGTACAGCTGTTGAGGAGCCGACTAATGTACCAGTGAAACTTCCAATGACTGATGGTAACCAACTGCAAGCTTCCTGTGGGAAAAACAGCTATATGGACATTGCTTAGAGCCTACTATCAGGAATGCCATCTACACAAATATCACCCAGAAAAGAACCTAGTAAAATACTCACTCTAAGTGCAACATACAAAAAAAGAGCTTTCTGTAGAGCAAAGCAAACTGCGTCATTAAACGCACACACCACATACTACGAGTGATCCACAGCACTCTGTTTGGTCAATCACTAGAATTAGCAAGATGATCAATCCACAGCCCTGAGCTAATGAACTTGTCAGGACTCTAAAATGTGACCTGAATGCTAACACAGAGGAAGGCTACTCCATCTCTATATGGTTTTTAAGTATTCATTTGCTCAATTAGCGTCATTTGTAGCACCTTGTTTTAGCCAAAGAAAGCCTGGTCACCCGTGCCTCTGTCCTGCAGTGCAATGAGACCCACGCAGTGCTTCTTATCAAACTACGCAAACTGCACAGTGACATATGGAAAGCATACTCAAAGCCTTTGCATTATTTTCAATGACAGCTTATACAAATTTGGTCTGTGGTGGAGATGCATGACGTAAGGCACCTATTCACCTGACGTGTATTCTTTTAGACTATAGGATGAGCTTCACAGCCAATCAAAATACAGACACTAAAGGGTAGAACTAATGCAAAACTGTTTAGTTTGACAAGAAGAGGTTGTTTATGTAAATCACACAGTTCTACTATAAGTAATGAAAATGCCAAAAGGGAAGCTACAGTGGTCTTCATTTCACTTAATTGCATCTGCAATTTTGGTTGAAGTATGGATACTATATCTATGCATGTCTATGCAGATAGTCTGGAGGTCCCATGGAATATAAGAATTTTAAATGTACTGTTGCAATACTCAGGTTTAGAAGTGTGGAATGATTTTTTCCATAAAGATACTCAGCAGTGTGCTAAAGGGAATCAATACAGTTGAACTGGACATCAGCACATTATAGATGTCTTGGTTCCTTTAATGCATTTGTGTAATCAATATGCACTTGATTTCTGATAAGTAAACTGAAAAGAGGTACACTCTATACTCCAAGAACATCATATTGTACCATGGGTATTCCTGCTAACGAATGAAACATTGTTACAGATGCTAGACACAGAGAAGACACTTGCCTTGTTGGGGAAGAGCATCCTCTTGACTACCAGCCAGCGTTCGACACCATCACTGTGCTGCACTTCTGAGACCATGTGGCTCAGGTCTCTCCGAGTCATCGACACCACATGGCCCTCACCCTGGCGGAATAAATATGCGAATATGCGATGTGTGAGGTGCACAGAGAGAATATAGAGATGGTATTCAGTGAGCGAGAGATCAGATACGCACAACGGGAAGAAGTATTAGAACGAAACGTTGGCTGGGTACCTGGTTGATGATGGTAATGGAGCGCAGCCGGTGCAGAAAGAGCAGCAGCGACGGGTCGACATCATGGAAGAGGTTCCTGGTCTGGTAGCTCTTTGACCGAAGTGGGAGAAAGATCTTGGTGTTCCAGCTGGGGAAAGGGGTAGGAAAGAAAACAGACAAGCATTACTGCAGAACAATCAAGAAGAAGAAGCAGCAGGATGACTCTAAGAAGAGTGGCATGCTGAGGCAGTACTTCATGCTTCATGATCCTCACCTCTGCTTCTTTAACTCCTTTATGCTTGTGTCCACAACCTTCTCCTCCTCCACCCAGTGAGGTAGGATGTAGCCCATGGGGCCGCTGTTCTTCTCAAAACGAAGGTGGAAGTCATTGGAGTGAATCTCAGGACAATCTGTCACCTTGAACACCGATTTGAAGCCGATGCCCTTTTGTCCTGCATAGGAATGCAATTGCACGAGGACATCATAAGGAAACGCCACGATAATGACCATAACTAATACTGCAATAACAAAACCAAAATGTTACACTTATTCGTAACTGTGTCTGCGTTTTTTTTATCTGGTGAAGTGATACTCGGACTAGTCAGGACTAGGCTAGGTCTAACGCAAGATCTTCTCTCAGCAGGTTTTCAACACAATTTAAGGTTCAAAGGCAAGTTCTGCCGGTAGGGTCATACCTATGTAACCATATTTGTGCTTCCCCTTGGTGCTGCGTCCCACGTCACAGATAGCGCGGATGTTTTGCTCCTCAAAGCCATTCTCATTGTTGAGAATGACGATGCAATCTTTCTCAATCACAAAGGCCAGGGCTGGCTGGACATTCAAACTGTAGCCATTGTCATCTGCATTCTGCGGAGAGTAAGTAGACAACATTAGCCTGTGTGACAGAATTGATCTAGTTTTGCTTCCACACCAAGATCTATATCTAAGGATGTATTGAATAAAAGCCTTTTGTAATGTATGCACATATTGTGCAACACACCCCTACTAACCTGGATGAGCTCCAGGACAAAGTGGGTGTCTTTACTGTAGAGCTCAGCAGACAGACGGTCCAGGCTCCTCCCCAGGCGTTCCTGGTGAACCTTCATGAGCTGCTCACCCTCCTCATTCAGCTCCACACCGATTCCAAACTCATTCTTCCTGTAAATGTAGAAAAATGACCAAAGAACCAATTACCAAATGCAACCAAAACTGCGGAGTTCTGACCCACATGGGGAAACTAACATATATGTCAGAGTGGGACGAGTCTATGGTCACTTCTGAGGCACGACCTGCTCTTTATAAATGAATTATTTCAGAGTTCTCATCACTTTGCTTATTTGAACTGTTCCATTTTTCCTAAAGAACATTATTACAGTGGCACTTCAAGAAATCTCCATCAAAACCTCCTCATTACCAAGACTATGAATTTTTTATTATTCCATTAAAAACCCAGAGAACACAGGGTTTCCAGTAAATTCAAGACAAAATACGGACATAAAATCCATTCGCAATGCACCGGCTTCTAGCAAAATGTCATCAGACGCTGCTTTGATGTGAATGGCAGTTAATATCAATGTCAACAACTGGCATCTTGCTTTTTACAGCTTGTCTTACAGTATTAAAATTTAAATGAGAATCACAGGAATTTAATTAGATGCTATTTCAAAAATGGTTAGTTTTTAGTAAGAAATAAAACAATCATTTCATATCTTGTTCTCTTGCTCCATATAAATCAATTAAAGGAGCCTGGACTCTAGAGTGCAAGATAAATATACAGGATGTTGCTCAAAAAATGCAACCACACCCACTGACAGAACATGGAACAAGTGAGTGCATAAAGAAATAGACCTTATAATAGATATAATATATAATATTATATAATATTATATACCTTATAATAGATCTTATGCAAAGATTAAACATAATAAAGTATTTTTCCAGATATTGTACAATATAACTAGCTCAGTGCATACTGGGGAATAGTCTTTGATTTTCTTGTAGTGAAGATATTCTTTTAATGGTTATGAAGCAGATTAAGTGTCAGGCCCCATATAAATTCTTCATTTCACATATATTCTTTAATGTAAATCACAGTGAATAATAAAAAGACTGCATGCTGTAATGCTGGTCTTGTCATGCAATACTGTTAGGCTTCCTGTTCATGTGGATGCAAGAAGATACCCCAACTCTACGTCTCCATCGATCTGGATGTAAATTTGCATATTTACAACATTACTTACAATAAAGCACTATTTATATTTATAGCAAGTATTTTCATCGAGGGATGTGAGTAGACCGAAGAAGCTGCCAGAACAGTTTTATCGTATAAATGCAAGCCCAGATGTGATGCGAGAGGAGACTGCGGACCTGATGTCTTCGATGATGACTCTATGCTGGGTCAGTCGACCGTCAACTTGGTTCAGGTCCTCCCTGCTCTGCCCGTCCTCAGCTGAACATTCGATCCCCACGTCCTGAGGGGCATCACTGAGGTCCTCACAGGAAGTGTACATCTTCTCATCTCTCCCTGTCACCAGCTCGAATTTCTCCTCGCTGTCTTCGTCGTCGTCTGCGTGACCATTCAAGAGGGAAGGCATTTTAAGAGCGAAGGCAGCAGCATCTTTGGATATAATCATTTGAAAGAAGCATGATTTGGTAGACATCCATCTGAGCTTTGTCCAATGCGATTAATACTGCAAATATTAGACACGATGATAAAGAATTATGCAAATGTAATCACTGGACTAAAAAAATCTCACCATCCATATTGGCTGGACTCAGAGATGATGCTGAAGAATGCTCCAGGTCTGGGCCGAACTCTATCAGGTCCTCGTCATCACTGAGGGCCGCTGCAGAAGACTTGCTGCTCACAGACATGCAGTCTGTACCTATGAGCTGCAGAAGGGACAGGAAACAGCGACACCTTTCAGCATATTTCAGGACAGCAGTATTCAGGAACAACAAATCCCCCACACTTAGCTGACAGAGCACCCTCTGTAGCTGTCCATTAACCCCAGTAGATACTGTTAACATTCAGTAGAAAGAGACTGTTTTATGAATAAAGCCTTTTAAAACCAATATATCATCTGTTACAAAAGCTGTCATTTTAAAGAGGTAAAATGGAGTCTTGATCCTAATTAATATGTATTCTCTGACCTATGATTCTTTGGGCATGTTACCTGCGTAATATAATATTTCGATTTATAAGTAATATATAATGCACAATAATTGCAGCAAATTTTTAGTTTTAAAATGGATGAGCTCTGTATTCTTATTCCCTGCATTCTTGACGTTTTGCAAATAAACCAGACGTGAGAGCGAGTCAGAAGAGAGCCTATTTCACAGGGCAATGAGTCCGAACCTTTTTCACCAGGGGGGGAATGATCTTCGACTGCAGTGGGCTCAGCTTGCTGTGGAAGTCCTTGACCCAGTCTGTCATCCCCAGCAGGATGCCCACATGGTGCAGCCTGTTCAGGTGGCGCCAATCTGCCTTGGCTGTCTGCAGCAGCACAGCCTTGGATTTGGCCTGACCCAGCACCCTCGAGAGGGGCTCCAGGAAGACCTGGGTTCATATAAGCATTGCAGTGTAAGAGTGCCAGACTGCTGTATCACAATGCGCAAGATACACTACCAGTCAGAAGTTTTTGTACACCACAGATTTTTACCACTTTTTACGGGAGAGGATTAGGGCCACCATGAAAATATTATTTGAATTCTACCTTTTTTCTCAGAATTCTGACTTTAATCTCAGAATTCTGACTTTTTTTCTCAGAATTCTGACTTTAATCTTAAAATTCATTCAATCTCAGAAAAAAGTCAGAATTCTGACAAAGTCAGAATTCAAATAATATTTTCATGCTGGCCCTAATCCTCTTCTGTAACTTTTCCATTTATTTCATAAACTGCAGAATTTTTATTCTTGTTAAGTATATAAGTCAAAGTTTCCTTTATAGCAAGAATATGTAGAAAGAGTATGTAACAATGCATGTCTGACATCCTATTAACTGGTTTTGTGGTGATGGCAGAGTCAGATTCTAGGCTCTCCTTTAAATGCACAAGTTAACTGTTTCATCGCTTGTAAAAATAATACCTCAATTTTTTTCAGTTATTATACCTGACAGTGCAGGTTACATTTATTAATCAAAGATATGACATTTTCTTGCTAATAAAGGTACTCAAATGGTGAACAAACTGTAAATTTATTTGTTAGCAAATAATATTGAGTGTATTTTTAGTAAATGTTAAGTGAATAACATGCAAATGTCGTCTCAGTGCGTGCAAAAATTATTGACTGGTAGTGAACAGAATTCCCAGTAAACAATTCACAATGGTGCTCCTAAATAACCAGAAATTCACAGCGCTGTTTAGGAAATTGTTTGCTGTTGTAAATCTATAAATTACATACACATAAAAAGCAATTAAATGGAGGTTATTTGGGAAACCTACAAGCTTCAAAAGTCTCAGATTTTCATTATGCTCTACTGTCCCAATACAAAACAGGTAGGCTATGCGAGTTTTATCTGGCATCATTTACACTTCTGGCTTAACTATGTTCTCAAGAATATAAATTCACAGCTATTTTTTCAAGGTTTCTCAAAACACTAACAGCACTTTCTTCTTCCCGTGCTTTGCCCCAAAAGACTATCACACCAGAAGCTGACCAGTAATGTTTACCATATATAACTCATAAGAATATTAAACGTGCTCTATGGACCTGAGTCAGCAGCGCTTTGCAGATTCTCGATGGTGTTCTTAGGATGCAGTCAAGAATGAACTTTGCAACGGTGTTGGATGAGTTAGTACCATCATCTAGTAATAAAAAAAGATCATAAGCATTTAAAATGCAAATGTAATTTATACAAATTACTAGCAGGGAATGAGAGGCAATCCCTTCAACAGAGTAAAATGCCCATGAAATTATCCCTGTGTAAAGACACGGTATATTTAATGGACCCTCAGAGAACACAAGCTCAACATCTTAAAAGAGAATGAACTAAAATGTCAGGTGTTAATAGTTTCAGGAATAGTGTAATGGGATAAACCACTGTTTGTAAACCCATGCGTCAGTGGGGGGGGGCAGACAGATGACATTTTTGCTCCCAACACACCGGTACCAGGTATCTTTATTGCTTGAGTGTTTGGTTCAGCGGTGCTGGGAGCTGGAGGTGAGCAATAATGTGGAGTGTCTGGTGGTCCCTGAGGACTGTTACACTGCAGGAGGACAGTGCACACTGAGCCCAGTGACCGCACACACTGAACCCAGTGACCGCACACACTGAGCCCAGTGACCGCACACACTGAGCCCAGTGACCGCACACACTGAGCCCAGTGACCGCACACACTGAACCCAGTGACCGCACACACCGAGCCCAGTGACCGCACACCACGGCCTCCTCACCTTCCCGGGTGACAGCCATAGCCAGGGAGCTCTCCATGTGATTGGCCAGCAGGGCCACAGGGGCATTGGCTATCCCATCAGCCACCACGATGGACACCAGGTGCCCCGCTGTGCCCACGGGATCCAGGGCCTCGGCCGCCTCGGAGAACAGCATGTCGCCGGTGGAGGTGGTGATCCTCAGCAGCACGCCGGGCTTCGTCTCCAGCGCCGCCAGCTCACTGTTAGCGGCTGGATAAAGACACAACATGCACTGGAACAGGCGCCAGGATCAGGCCGAACTCCATCTAGCACTTAGCTGCCATGAACTCGAGACAAAATGCTGGCAAATGAACATGAACATGAACTCAGAGAAGCAGGGAATTTGTAACAGGAGAGACCAAGACAAAGTCATCCCCAAGTTTCCCCAGTCTTTTCACCTATTCCACTTAGCTCTCCATATGACAGATGATGTGAGCAAGGTGGGGGCCACAACACAAGGTCAGCCAGCATGTAGCACCCCAAGAGAAATTAGAGGTAAGGGCCTTGCTTAAGGGCCCACTTCCATCACTCTGTCAACCATGGGACTTGAACAAGTTACCTTCCGATCATGGGCGCAGAGACCCAACCCACAGAGCGACATGGCGCTATTTACATTTATTTACTCACACTTATTCACATTTCATCGACTGAATGTCTCTGATACATATTTAAGCAAGACATTCATCTGCTTATACTACCAGACACTGTATTTACAGATTAAATACTCTGCCAAGGAGGAACTCTCTCCTGGGACTTCACCAAGCAAGCTTTGGGGCATGAGTCCATGCTCAACTATGCCACCTGCTGGCCAACTCAGTACATTTATCCCCCACCACATCACCGTCTGCCAGTAACGTGACTGTAGGAGCCCAGATTCTGCTCAATGTAATCACTCTCATCACTGATTTATGTGATGAGGTAAAACAGAGCTTATAATGAGATCGTTTTTTATGAATGGGCATCATTTTATTTACATGCCCAATACTCAAGCATCTGAAATGAACCACTGCGTTTTAATCAGGTTCGTACCCGAGTTGCTCTCAATGAAGTCTTTCAGAGGCCCGAGCTGCGGCTGGAACACCAGCTCCCACTGGGACCACTCAGCCAGGTCCTCCAGCAAGGGGGCTGACGCTAGGCTAGACATGGCCTGCTCACGAGTCACAGCCCCCAGGAGGCCAACCGCTTCCATCACGCCACCCCTGGAACCAACAGAGAGCAGCCATGCAGCAGAGGCGGTAACGTCTTTCTCAATTAAGAAAACGTGTAACTCCTGGGAGACTTTCAGCACTGGCGTTCCCTCACCTGAAATCCTTTATGAAAACCGGAGACTCGTAACGGACTGGACTGTCGCGGACGTCAGCGCTCAGCCCTTTCTGACGACGCACCATGTCGACCTGAGTAGACAGCTGGCCGTATCCCAGTTCCCGGCTGTCCCGCAGCTTGTAGTGGCTCCGCAGGGCATGCTCGATGCAGGGGATCTACCAGGGCAGGATGCACACCACATACAGCAAACTACCCCAGTGCACATTCTGAATTCCCGCCCAGGTTAACAGCTTCCCAGCCTCTCACTTACCCTGTCTTGGTCCTCAACCCCACACTGCTTGATGAATTCATACACATCCTGCTGGCTGGGCCTGAAGCCACAGGAACTGTAATCTTGACTGCCAAGGTGAATAACGCTACCTCCAGCCTCCTGAAGCACCTGGGGACAGAAAACAATGAACTCCATCCTGCTTCAGTGAGGTCAGACTTTGAAGGAGTTTCATTTTCTGAAACTACTCATTCAGTTTCGTAAACAGGCAATGGAACAAACACAGAGAAACGAATAGAGTGTGTGGTGAAGATACCTGCACGTGCTTCACCAGGAATTCCAGGAAGGTGCCTTGTTTCAGCTGTGTGAACTCCCTGAATTTGAAATGCTCTACAAGCTTCTTTTCCTGCCTGGAAAGAAAGGCGAGGGAGAGCACTCCCCTCAGGCTAGAGAAGGACTCCTGAAAGTAGAGCTTGACAGCAGCTATGGGAAGAGAAGTAGATGAACATTACATACTCCAATTACACGCAGCATGCAAATTTTAAAAGCAACAGCTAAGTCCTTTATACTTAATTACAGCAGCAATGCCCCCACAACCCCATAAAACCAACAGGGAAATTTATAAATTTACCTATGAAGTAAAACAATGTTGTGTTACAGCTCATTCATTTCTTTTTAGAAAAATCAGCTGGGAGGAGACATTTAAAAATATATTACATTAAAGCAAAGCAACAGAGCATACCCTCACTAGGGGGCAGTATGGTGCTCTCCTCCTGCCCTTGCTTAATCCCTGTGCAGGACTTGCAGGACTTGCAGGACTTTTCTTTAGCAACCAAATCCTGGGGGACTTCGAGGGAGCCACAGCAGATGGCCAGCTGGAAGAGGGCTGTGGCCAGCCTGTCACTCGACACACGCAGAAGGAAGTCCTGGACATACTGGAAATGGAGAGAAGCAAAGACCATCATTAACACAGAGGATAATCTCAGCTAGACTTTCAGAATGAGAAGGCAGCATAGCAACAGCAGCCCATTTTTCTAGCCTGGACGTACATGAAAGGATTATAAGCAGAAAATGATGTACTTCAGTTAAGGACCAGCGTAGTGACCTCTAGTGAACCCTCTGGGCAGGGTGTCAGGCTTTGAGAATTATCACATGTAAGAAGCAGAAGCCCTCTGACGACCAGTTCCTTTAGGGTTGTCACTATCGATAATATTAATAATCAAATAATTTACCGACTAATTTGATAAAATAAATTTGTGTGAATAATGTGTTATTTCTTAATCACGTTAATGCATCTCAGGGTCTCGTTTGGACAATGCATTTGTCGAGTTTCCTGTACCACATTGTTTATCTGCTCCGGTGATGGTTTTTGGTCTACAAATTACCCACTTTTAATATAACATAATAAAGTATGATATGTCTTGTAATTGGTTCAAGACAAGAACAAACCTTGGATGGGGCACCAGTCTACTGCAAGGTAGCCACACTCACTCAGTCACACATATGTTCAAGTCAGGCACTCCAAATGACTTACTTTGTATTTTTTTGAACAGTGGGAGGAAATTAGCGTAAACCCACTCATACGGCGTGAACATCCAAACTCCACACATACAAAGCAGAGGTGTGCAGCGACAGCCCCACCCACTGTGCCGCCCTCAGTACTAGGCATGCAGCATGTTAATATAAAAAATAAAATAAAGAATAAATCAGTCTAAAGTTTACTGCCTTTGCTTTTGCATGAGCTCTGCATACATTTTCCGAGCCAATCATAATCATTTTCATACTTGTCATTTGATTGGCTCATAGATAGTGTGGCGCGCTTGTGACAAATTTAACAAAATGAGTGAGGAGGAGAAAAGCAAACAAGAACTGATGACAGCTCTACATCCTTTCATTAATCGCCAACAAGACAGAAGGACGGACTGAAGAAACTAAGGGAAAATGTTGATAGAGCTTTAATGTGTCACTCAGTGTCATGACAATGTGCCCATGTTAGAGACTGTACCTTGCTCATCTTGGCGCTGAAGACACCCTCGGCGTTGGTAAAGACCATAAGCACGGCCTCCGCAGCGGTCTGGGAGACATACTTCTTCCTCAGCTCCAGACTGCCAACAGAGGAGAAAGGGAAACTGGCCTGGGCTGGATCCAGGATGCTCTTCTTGATCTTCCTCATCTTATCTGCCACCTCTTCCTCAATCTCCCTCTGGAGGGCCACTTTGGCTTTGTCCATCATGAGGTACTCTGAACTTCTCGCTTTATTCAGGGTCTGGCCAGGTGAAGAATGGAAATGGCGGAAATTTGAAAAGTGAGAAAAAAGAAGAAAATCTGCTTAAACCAGATGCTGCTAATACCTACCGAGATGGGTAGGCCAAGGCCCTGGATCCTAATCCCAAGCTTGTATGGTGAGTCACAGTTATACTGGTCAGCAAGGTGCTTCAGAAAGTCCACAAGATCAATTTTTGATTTGGAGCGTCGTCTCATAAAATCCCTCAGATTCTACAGGAAAAAAAAAATTTAATTAAATAATGATAATGAAATTTGTTTAGTCAGTAACAATGTTCAACACACGTTCACAGCACACAGAGTTACGGTACATCGCTGACCTTCAGAATATCCACCGTCTCTATGGTGACTATATCGTCATCCCTGGTGGTGGCATCCACTCGAAACATCCTATGGATAAGGGGGATTCTGCACAGTGGGCCCAGGTTGAGTTCTTCAAAGCGCTTCTTGTTCTTGAGGCCTGCCAGCGCCTGGCCCAATTCGTAGAGCGTGCAAATCGACTGCACGGCTTCAGCGGACTGCGGAGACGGAGGCGTTAACGCACAGCTCCATTATGACCTTATGGCACCACTGTCATATATGCAGCCAGTCATAGACTGAAACTTCATAATGCGGCACATGACTGTATATTTATATGCGGATAAACAAGCATTAAGCACTTTTTTCTCCTTTTTTCGTAAAAGCAAAAATACTCTTTGGATTTCTTTCAGTTAGCGAAAACAGGTGCTGATGTAAGTCTTTCATAAAAGCAAAGTGTGGGATACCAGTGTTTTATCAAAATTGAGTAATAACAGAAATTTGGTCTCTTAGGATCTGGTTGACTTTGTGACAAATTATCTTAAATATGCTTGGTTTTGAATAAAACAAAATCCTTACCAAAATCAAGGCAAAATGGCACTTTTCATAATTTCAATGTCAATTTAGTTACCGTGTTTTGCCATTGTAGGGCAGTATACTGAGGATACAAATATCCTGCAATAAACAGGCTACAGTTGTATGGCTACAGACGCATCACCTTTATAAACATGTCGATTTCCCGCACGGTTCGGTGAAGATCCATGACAGCTGGGAGCTGCCATATTGGATTAATTGGTCTCAAAGACTGAACCTGGTAGTATTTGCAAAGTCTGGATACGACCTAAAGAGAAGGGAAGACTGACTTTTACCTTTCACATCTCCCAGCACTTCTGTATAAAGATGCACCTAATTTAAAATGCAATGCAAACTATATGCTTTTTTAGTTTATTGCTTTGTGTCTTTGCATCCAAGATGCATATCTATCTAGAGTGGAGCCATCCAGAGAGGCAGGGTCGGAGCAACATGACTTGCAAGAGAGACACACCTTATCTACAGTGACCAGCTCCCCTTCGGCCGCGATGGCACGGATCAGCTCCTCGGCCCGGCTGTTCACTTCCTCCACATTAGGCACCCGGCCACGCTTCCGCTCCTTGCAAAGCTCCTCGACCTCCTCGGCGGCCCGAACACTGGCCGAATGCTCCTCCCTCAGCCGGGAGTGGAAGGCATCCCGGAACACTACAGCACTGTCCGCTTTTCTCGGGGCTCCCTGGGTCTTCGGTGGGTTCGATCCCAGCACCGGGAAATCAGAGAATGACAGGCCAATGGGCACCGCGACTGCGGGGGCCAAAGCGACAGGGGGCGGACGCTGGATAAGCGGGATGCCACCTGCACAGAACCAGAACGTAAAGTAACAAATACAGAAATACCTGCAGTTAATACACAGAGTTACAATACACAACTTAAGGATATTGAGATTTTTTAATGGTGGGGGGTATAATTCATACAGAGGGGCCAATTTCATTATTAGCCAATGGTATATTTTGAATCGATGAGTGACAGGCGAGGGGGCACTCCAGGGGCCAATCAGCTTTCAGTTGGGGCTAGTACCTAATGGCAGCTGCAGCAAGGGCCCCTGGGCATTTGGCGGCCCGGCGCTGACAGTGTACCCTCCCGCCATGTTTGATGTGCCTGCTTCAGCAGATGGGGGCGTTGCTCTGTCCTGTGGGCTGGACGCTCCTTGGGTGGGTTCAGAAGTTTGGTTTGATTTAAGAAAAACCACGTCATTTTTCAGGCACAGCTTGTCAGACATAAAGTGAAGGAACGTGAGTACAGAGGAGAAGCCGAGCTTAGACACTTTCAGCTTTCTCCCATGTTTCTGCTTAAATTCAATGGGCAAGTTTTTGATGGGGATACCCTCTGGATGCAGCTTTAGCAGATCTATGACATCACAACAGGCCCTCTTCATCTTCTTGGCTGTGAATAAAAACACGAAGATTATCTAAACAACTGAGAAAAAGTATGTGGTGTTTAATTAAGGACTCAGAATTCGCAAAAGCTCAGTCAGTTGGGGCAAGTGTCCCTGTGGCCCCACCCCTGTATATATCCTGAGCCAGAACCAAGTCACATGACATCATGTGCACTTGTCTGCAGTATTACGTACCACTCACAGCAGGGGAGCATGGCAGCAGCTGCACACAGGCCTCCTGGGGACACGGCTGCCCAGTGCCAACAGTGTGCCCTGCCTCCATGTTTGGAGCACACTCTGCTGCAGGTGTTTCACATAAAGGAACATGCAGGCCCGATGTAGACGCGACTCTCTCCAGTGGGCTGGACGCTCCTTGGCTGGGGTCAGACGTTTGGTATGAGTTGAGAAAAACCAAGTCATTTTTCAGGCACAGCTGCTCACGCATAGTGTACAGAAACTGGGGTAGAGAGGAGAAGCCGAGCTTAGACACTTGGAGCTCCCTGTTGTATTTCCGCTTGAATTCAATGGGCAAGTTTTTGATGGGGATGCCCTCTGGATGCAGCTTTAGCAGATCTATGACATCACAACGGGCCCTCTCCATTTTCACGGCTATAAATAAAAACACAAAGATTAACTCCCCTATACAGGCTCTCTTTCAACCTCCCCAGCAAGCAGGAAAACAAAAACAATTAAAATTTCTCTTCGTGATGGACACCTGAAAAATTCTTTGCACATGTCAGCTTATTACTGAAGGAAAGGTGACAATAAAAACACTGACCTCGTTATCAAGTTCAAAGCATTTCACGTTTGAACAGGACATTAACAACTTTAAAAAAAAACACATTTTGTTTTGGAAAATTTGTGTAAGCGCAGTCAGGAGTTAGATGTGAAATGTTTCGTAATTTAACTGTCATCTCTGCATTTAAATAATAATTCTTAGTAACCATAGGAACCCAACCCCTCAGAAATTGAATCAATACTTATAATGTTCTGGGGACATTAACAGGCAACAGCTCATTGATGACATTTTGGAAAGAGATATTTGCTAATTTAGCTTAATAAATTGCATAAGCAGACCATGATGGACCTATTCCTGAAGGAAATATTTATGGTTCCAGATAATTACTAAACAAGATGACTGCGCAGTTTGCATAATGTTAGTTTATATTCAAACATTTAAAAACTTGATTAGGTACTATACATACATATTCGAAAGACATACAATTTGAAATTAAAGGCTACATAAAGAATAATAGGAAAGACATTCTATCCAATATTGTCCGAACATCCCCTTAAAATAAAAACTAAATTGGTACCTTGTATCATCAAATTAAAAAAAAAAAAGTATATTAAGAACACAGCAAACAAGAAGTGAGTGTGTATTATAACGTGAAGGGATATGGGGTGCACATGCTAAAGGCATTTTACATTGTCTGGTCCTTAAATGACCCACACGTATATTTACCAGAACAGAACAAAAGAGAGCTAGCAGCAAAAACAATTAAAGGCCTTACGTAAATAAAAACAAAAGACCTGAAAGTCATGATCAGTGAACATCATAACCTCACCAAATGAATGTGGAGTACATCATTATTTGTGAGATACCAGGTTCTCCGACAGGGAACTTACTGATAGGTGCCAGCCTGCAGATCACCAACACTGCTACAGAACTCATTCAACGCAAACAAATGGTCACAAATTGTGCCAAAATATTACTCGTCCTCCAAAACATCCATCGTTATTGTTCGTACATCTTAGGACCATTGCCAGTTTTATACAAGACAAGTAAACACTTATTAACCTGAACATTTTTTAAAATCCTGTCAATAATATGAAAGATCAATAATAGAATAAGAGAAAAAATATAATACCATTATTCTTCATTCAGCCCAATATTATGCAGCACCTGATATAAATTTTTAATGTTAACATTTACCTTACAAATGCTCAGTGACTCCAAAACCGTGTTTATTTCCTCCTGGAATTATCTCATGTTCAGTCCCAATGAAGAGAGCTGTCAATGAAAATACTGAAGCATTTTCCTTACTCTGCTAGTGACCTAACACTGCCCTCCCCTTTCTGGGGCAGCCAGCCAATAGAAACCGCACAGAGTGTCACCTGACCAAACAGAAACTGAACAAAACTTAGCTCTCCGTTTCCTAGAAGCACATGCACCATGGCATCTACAGCTCTGTGAAAAACAAACAGCTAAAAAAAATACCCATGGGCAATTCATAGTTCGGCCACGAAAACAGCCGACAGCCCTCAGCTGTGAGAAAGCTTGTTATCGCTGCACCTCTGCGGCCCAAACAACTGACTAGGATCAGTTTCAAGCTGACGCACATGAGAAACTAAACTAGAACTAAGAGTTATCAGCTGGGAGTAGAGAAGAGGAGCTTTAAGTTTCAGTTTCCTGGGTTATGTAAGCAAATCAGCTGACGCACCCAGCTGCAACCAAGGAGGAAGACTGAAAACAATCTGAGGGGTTCGGCTCATTTCCGCATTCCGCTGTGACTGTTAACCGGCTAACCAATACAGTCAGACATTCTTGCTCATTCAAGGGAACATATTAAAGCACAAACTACTTTCACTTTCATTTATCAGCCTCCACGTATGACAAATAATACAGATAAAGGAAAGTCAAAATATTTGAATATATTTACCTTTGGACTCACCAGAAGGCTTGCGGTTTGTTTTCGATTCCTCCCTCCCATCACAGAATCCACCAGGTTGACCGTCGCTTGTGCTTTTGAGCACGTTCTTGTCACGAATGCGCTCCACGTGCACCCGGTCCCCCAGCAGCACCAGTAGCTCGTCGAGACCCCTCAGGCCATACCGGGACAGGATGAGTCGGTGCCCGTACAGCTCTCTGTACCGGCTGCGCAGTTCTGAAAGCTCCACGCCCTCGGGGGTACGGCCCAACATAGCGACCACTTCCCCACACAGGCGCCGGAGCAGAGCATCTGTGAATGTGCACCCACATCAAGACAACAAAAATTACATCAATGTATGATTAAGCATCTTGTGCTGGTGCTGTTTCACATGCCAGAAGGGGCCAGTGAAATATGACTCTGGCAGAACTTCAGCGACCAGCAAACCCCGCATAGCTGTTGATAAGCGAAAGCTGAGCACCAGCTCTCATCATAGTGGTCTGACACATAAATAATTTAATCTATAAAACTAATGTTTCAGGAAAGCATGATTTGCTTAATGAATGCTGGTTAGCTACTTGCCTACTTTCTACACACATATATGGATGGGTGTGGACCTTCCTTTATCACGATATTGCGTTCATATGGAAAATTGAATTTTAAGCCCAATACACAAAAAATATGTATAATAATAAAATGACCTATAATCAGTCTACTGTTTATCATTATTATTATTTCTTATAATCCCGTGACTCTTTTCCATCTGGCACCCATCCACATCACAGTACTGAGTTTGCACTTATAACAAGTAATAAAAGACCTGGTGTTGCTGGAGCCTAGTGTGGATTCTGACACAGCTGACCATAAAATACTGCTACATAAGTTACAAAAAACTGGGTACGCCTATCAGCTACAGTCCTTAAATGATGCAAATCAGACATAGAAGGTAGGGACAACTTTGTCACTATAGGTAATTATGAATCCAAACTGCCATGACTTATGGAGTCCATCAAGAATGCGTTCTGGGGCCCCTTATTTAACCCATGTGGCCAAATTCTGAAAATGACCTTTTTGTATGAAAATGTGCTATACCAATAAACTTGATTTGACTGGTGATCCTGTGTACTGGGTAAGTTGTTCTGTGTCTGGATTACTTATTAGCCAAAAACTAGCTAGCATTTTACAATATAACCACCTAAATTTATTTGCTTTCCAGACTCACAAAGCTCACAGTTGCTACTTTTCCACAACAATAGCTTAATGATTTACAAATAAAACACATACAAAAGGTGCCGTATGTTACCAAATCTAAGTCCTTCTGGGAAGCAGATCAGCTGTTCTTAACTACCTGTGTTTCATTACATCTGCAACTGCACTTTTCCCCTGAGATTTCAAACAGCAGTCAGTCTTTGGAGTGTGCGACATCCCTCAACCCCAACAACCAGTCCACAAAGCCCATAAATTAAATGTATAACTGCGTATCAATTACTAACACTATTCCCTTCAGAAATATGTGAACGCATTAAAAAAAAAGATTTTTTTACGGCATCTGTTCATAGTAAAAAGCAAATGTGAGTGCACAGAAAATGGTATACGTTTATATTAACGATCTCACCTTTTTCATCACATTCGGCTGCATGTGACTTTGTTTTTAGCAAGGGACGGGGTGGTAAAATAGATGAATAACGGCCCGGTTTTACAGCCCACTGGACGGTGAGCTTGTCTGTCATATTTTTCGTCAACTATGTGCAGTCTGGAAGGGCTGTGTTACTACACTACGGGGTATAAGTTTAAAGTCTACCCTAAATAACACTGGCATCCTGACCCAGCCGAAGATTAAAAATACTCGCCCGTCGGGATCTCCATGATGTCTGTCTGGAGTAAAAGAAAAGGGGAAAATATTTTGTTGTGCAGTAATCTTGCGCTCATGGTTTCCGCACAAAATATACGCCGCACTGTAATTCTGTTTGCGAAGCATAACACAGGATCGAGCCTTATGGAGAAATTATCCTTAAGAGACACAGCTGATTTATAATTTTACATTGCTATTTATCCAAAGCTTGGGGATTAGAAATAACAAAGTGTACCTGTAGCTATTCTATCGTACGTATTATAAATAAAACTGGCGAACGATCTTAAATACAACGATGCACCTCTTAGGAGGAGGGTGAATCAACACCAAATAATAACAAGAGCACAGATATCGATAGACAGACATCCCATTGTATCATCCATGAACGCCTCCATCCTCCTTTTCTACACCCACTATCGTCAAATCCTCCACAAACTAACCAGGATGCTTCCCATGATAAAACGTTTCACAAAAACGGTCATAACCGTCATTACTTCAAAAGTCAATTGCGCTGCACATCGACTCTGTATACAGTTGGCAAAAATCATATATTTATATATAGATTGACAAGTGAATTTTGCGTGAACAATATATCACAAGGCGTTCACAATAAGAGATACGCCTAAAATGAGAACATATTTTATTACGCCGCTAGCTACCTCAAATCCGAATGGAGCCCTGGTCCAGCTTCCTATAACGGCCAAGGTCGCTGCTGCCTCCTGCTGTACTGGTGGGCAACTACAACACCTACGGAGCGCCATATGAATCGGTATGACAAGATCTATATCAGACAAATTATATATAGATTCTTTATAATAAACACAAAACGGAGTGACTGAGAGCTGATTTCAGTTATAAACAATTACAATAGTGCCTTATCTTTACCAACTGAAATATTTTAAAGTGTATTTAAAGTAAGGCATTCATGTCAACCTAGCTGTAGTAAAAACAGTGAGATGGGTGATAAAGAGCCTGTACAACTGGATGAAAACAGTGAGCCATCAAAAAAATGGAGGGGGGGGGGGGGGGGAAATCTTAT
>JAODJU010000095.1:17475535-17489762 GCA_026776725.1 Gnathonemus echidnorhynchus | reverse complement strand
TAATAGGAATGTTAAATCTGCATTTGCATAATTTCAAACTTATGCTGGACTTTTATTTTTAATTGATTGCTCTTTTTCTCTCCCACAGTGGTGAAATTGCACCATTTGTATTTTGTAATTGCATTTGCTTCGCTGAATTAGAAAAGGGAGTTGTATTTCAAATAACCACTGATCTATACTAAGGAAATACTCCCATTCAATACCTTCAAAACTGAAATCTACCTGAGGAACATTTCATGTTACAGTTACATACAGTGGACTGTCCCTTACTGACCTGATGCCTCTTTATGTTCTGTGAATGCTGTTATGTTGCACTTCTGACCCCTGAGTAGTCTTATTAGGTTCTTACTTTAAGTTGTTGTGTAGTTATTGTGTAACTCCAGCTACAATGCTGCTCACATTTCTAGCGTGAATGTTTGCGGTGCCGCGATTGTACGTTGCTTTGGACAAAAGCATCAGCTAATATGTAAATGTAAATGTATGGTAAAATACCTTCAAACTAACCTACCAAAATCACATGATTATTTTTATATACAAATTGAATTGTTTCCAAAATATTTCGTCTTTATACCCTGTGAAGTCCACAATGAAGCAAATACCCAAAAATGGATTTATCGAGAGACCCAGTGAGTCTTCTTTCGAAAACTCTAAACATGTTAGTTCATACAGTATATGACACCGTTTACATAGCATTTAGCGACTGTGATGCCAAAGCTGCCCTTTTGTATTCCAGCTCTTTAACGTGCCCTTTTGTACACCAGCATAAAGTTCAAGCTTGTGTTTTGTAGGGAGGGTGCAGCTGCCCGCCGCCCGCTTTTGGTCGACACGCTGCGGGAGAGAGAGGATGCAGCACTGTGCCCATGGTGGCACTGGGCTGTCTGTAGCCACAAACAGAAGAGCCTATAAAGTGGCCCGTGAGGATTACAATGGCCACGTCTGGCCTGTATCCTGTTCAGCGTGCTCCACAAACCCCAGCCAAGGCGCACGCACAAAAGAAGAAGGGGAACGGAGGATGTAAACGATAGTTTAACATGGCTGTCCTCTCTTTCACAAGGAAAAGAAACAAAGGGTGACTGTGTGCTTGTCGTTTCAAGCAGTCTGCCTCTCCAGTGCATTATCCTCCTGACTAACGTCTTTCTTGGCTTATGTACTGTAAATAATCCCTCTTCCTACATGGATTACCTGTCATTGCCCATGGTATGCGTGCATTTAAATGCAGATGATGGATGGATGTTTTCATGTGAAATAATAGGAAGCAATATAATAGATACTGGTTTCCTACTGGCAATCCACCAAAATGGGTGACACCTGGATCTGATATTTCAGCAGGTATTATTGTAAACAATTAATAAATAGAGTAATGCACCCAAAAGGGTCCAAGTTCAAGACATTTAGGAAGATACAGAAGTAGAAAAATGAATAGTTATTGCAAGAGAATAGAAGTCATGACCAACACAGAAGAATCAATGCTCTCATGGAACACCCCTAAGACAATTGTTACATTTACTTCACTGACACAGTCTCTAAACACCACTGGTTCACCCCGTTTCATTACCTTCAGCTTTATGATGAATGAGTTCTTGGCTGATTCCCAGTGTGTGCAGGGCAGCCTCAGCCTCTGCCAGCTCCTGACCTTGAGGTGTGTTGGGTGGAGTTAGCAGACAAGAGGGGTCCAAGGCCAGGCGTTTACTGCAGCTCGGGTCTGCGTCTGTGCTGAGGGTGTTCTGCAGCTCCAGATTCTTTAGCTTATAGGTCAGAACTGCCTCACAAGAGGTCAGATCCCCAATGCCAGTGCTAGGTGCCTTTGACATTTGGTCTGGGGGCTCTTCTTTTCTTGGGGCGGCTCCCGTTTCAGAAACATCTGCCTCCACAGAGGATTCTGGAGTTACTGCCTGGCTTCGCTCCACTGGCTTTGAACAGAGAGACCACCCCGCATTCAGTCCAATGAAGTACTTCATTTCTCACACACTTAGGTCAACTGCAAACCTCAGCAAGCTAGAGTGTCTGTTTGACAATTTGGTCATTCCTAACAGAACAGTTACCTGCAGTGGTTTCTTGGGGTTGACAGATGACACTGCAGTATTGAGACTCTGGATGATGTCCTGTAGTTTACCCAACTGCATGCACAGACTGGAGTGTTTGATGGACTTCCCCAGCTCTAGATGAAAGCTGGTGCTTGGTAGGATTAGGGGTGGATGGTTATCGAAACTCTCCAGGATATCAGCTGTGAAAATAAGTGCAGTCAACAGTTTGCAACCATTAACGGTGAGCAACCATTAAAACCAACGCTTTGGTTGTCATCAAACTGTGCATGTTTAAAAAACCTGTCAATTACTTTGCGTAAACCAAAATGGCTAATATATTTAACTGCCTTACAAGTAACAAACAATACACCAGTGTGCCCAGAAGACAACCCAGCACACTGGAAAGGAGATGAATACGGGCCTCTGTCTGGCAGGGTGGGGCATCTGGCAGAAGGAATGGAAAGCTAAGCCCTCCTCAATGGCAGAGGCTTGGTCATACCAGGCACAAAGACACAGAACTCCTTCTTACCACATTTTACAATTGCTTAAGACTTAGCAGGAGGTACAATACAGGGTTTTGATCCACCAAGAGAACAGAGATACTGATTCTTAATAAGCCTTTAAATGGGTTACTTTATGGATGTTTGAGTTCTAGCAGTGCAGAATTGAGAATGATGTGTGTTCACAGAGGAATATCCCGGGCATAGCTGGGTAAGTGCAGCGTCTCTCACCAGTACTCTGTGCTGTATCAGCTTCGTCTGGGGTGGGATTCCAGCCAGCTGGGCAGTCCCTTCCGGGGTCATACTCCATCAGTATGTGGTGCAGCTGTGCTGGGTTCAGGTGCAGAAATTCCCTCCGCAATGAGCTCCATGAGGCCTACAGAGACCCCAACAGAGAATACCAGCCAATGGCCATGGCAAAAAGGGAAAGTAGATTCTTGAGGATTCTCTACATTCTTGACAACAATGAGAGACAGGCTTATATGCACTCAGTGGACGTTATGCAAAGATAAAACTCACAAGATGCTTAATACTGTAATTTCCAAGTCAAGGTGAGATATTTACAGTAGCAGGTTGGCATGATGATGTAACAGAGGGTGGGAAATGAGTATAACATGCAGCAACCAAGGAGGGCAGGAGCAGGGTGGGAGTAGCTACTGGGAAGTGAGGGAACTGATGACTTTCAGCCCACTGAAGTGTAAATGGAAAACGCGAAGGAAAACACCACACTTAATGTATTAAATAAATTATTCCAATTGCCCTCACGATTGCACAATTTCTTGATGCAAAGAAAGAAAAACCAAAATGGTTTCCTTGAATTATTTTAAGCTGTTCAAACAAGGTTGAGCCAGTAGCAAGTTTTCCATGCTGTACTGCGGCTTCAGTCCATGATCTGCGTAGTTTATTCCTTTCAACATACCTGAACCCCATAGAACACAGAAAGAGCCTTAAAATTTCAAGTACTGAAGCAGTCAATGAAGCACTACATTTGACTTACTCTTCACTTTCCAAGAGAATAGGTAGTTCCGACAATAGATATTACCCACAATAGGTATTTCTGTATATTCAGTCTGCCCCTTACTTACTTACTTAAACTTCAGTAAAATCACTATATTACTTTGATTTGGAAAACATTACTATATTTTTTTGGTTTGTAAAATATTTACGCTGACTCTTCAATGTTTATCTGCAAGCATAAAAAACACCAGACTGAAACGCATTAGTGCAGCATCACCTGCTTGTATTGTTCTCCATGCCAGCAGCTAAAAAAACAAAGGCTTGAAAAAGCAACACATTAACAGGTGGATGATATAGCAGTGGAACATCTGAAAGGGTGTGACAGTCTGAGTGCATGTGACAAACAATAAAAGAGGTTAATGACGGAGCAGTATCACGCAAGCACAACACTGCGCCAAAATGTCACCCCTGCACCAATTCCTCTCAGTAGCACTGGCATTCAGTCCAATCACACAATGCCTTCATAACATATATGACTGTAAGCTACACAGTCTGAGCTTCTGTGAGGGCACAGTTAATGTCCCTACTACATCGTGGGCAGAGGTCTGAGTTTCTGTGAGGGCACAGTTAATGTCATTGCTACATCATGGGCAGAGGTCTGAGTTTCTGTGAGGGCACAGTTAATGTCCCTACTACATCATGGGGAGAGGTCTGAGCTTCTGTGAGGGCACAGTTAATGTCCCTACTACATCGTAGGCAGAGGTCTGAGTTTCTGTGAGGGCACAGTTAATGTCCCTACTACATCATGGGCAGAGGAGAAAACCAAATCAATAAAGAACCGAAAGTAATATGGCAACTCAAGTTCCATCATTAACGACTGAATTCTGCTTAGGGTTGAATTGTATTTAAATGTGGGTTCAAATCCTACTCTTAGTCCAGGGGTAGCCAATCTTATCTGCAAAGGGCTAGTGTGTATGCAGGTTTTTTGGATAACCTGTAGGTCAGCTGTTCAAACCCAGGTGTGAGGACTCTTCAGCCAATGAGTCCTCTAATTAGTAATCTAATTAGGGAGTTGCAGTGAAAACCCGCACACACACCGGCCCTTTGCAGATAAGATTAGCCACTCCTGTCTTAGTCTATATGTGTGTGTGTGTGGGGGGGGGGTTAGGTTTATATTACATTATGGGGACCAAATGATATGACCAAATGATATTTTGATGTTGTAAGGACCATTTTTCAGGTCCTCACAAAGGTCTGTAAATGCAATCAAAAATCTTGTATTTTGTGTGGTTCCTTATGGTTATGGTTACGGCTGGGTAGGAGTTAAGGTCATCATGTTGGGATTAGAGTTTTCCCCCTAGAAATGAATGGAGAGTCCCCACAAAGATATAATTACAAACCTGTGTATGTGTGTGGTACATACCCTGGCATCCTGTACAGGGTGCCCCCCTGCCCTGTGCCCTAAACTGCCTGGGATTGGCTCTAGTCCCAAAGCAACCCCGTACTAAAGAAGCATCCAGAAGATGGATGGTTGTGCATAAATGCCTGAATACAATTCAACAAATAAATAAAATGATGAATAAGCCTTTTTACAGTATATTGTTCCTCTATATCGTGACTGTGATAAAGGTCTTTTATTATTAATTGCTAATGACCCAGAAAAGCCTGTGGTGTTTGGGTGACAGCCATCTAAATCATCTGATAGTATTCAGACCATTTTTGGAAAGGAAAGAGAACTCACACCCAAAAACCCTCGCATTTCCCCTAGTAAGCGGGAATAACTTCTACGTGAGATCATGACCTGCCAGCACTGACGTCATGCTCACACTCAGTATCCTCCTTTATTCTGTGATTAACAAAGGCAGGGGCGGGACCTGGGCCGCATGCAGATATTACTAGGTAACAGGTTTGGGGAATCGGGGTTGTGGTTTATCTGGGACACATCGTAAGCAGCATGCCTCAGTGTCATCAGCCCAATTCAATAAAATAGTAAAACTTTCACTCACACTTTAGTCCTTATTTGCACCCCAAAAACTCGAGTGTAAACTGTTTAATGCAGAACTTCTGGTGTTTATTCTCTTTGCTATAAACCATTCTGTCTGCAGCACACACTGGCCAAAACCCATTCTCTTATTTAGGGATTATAAGAAACAGCACAAGCTGCTACGTCCAAACAAAGCCAGAAATCCTTAATGCCTCACAGTGTATCTTGGCCCAACTGCATTGATAACATGTAATGCATTCTGCATTTCTTCCAGTCCATATTGGTATAATAAATAAATATTTTCAGTCTTCAGTGTATAGTAAGAAAATAAATACTTCATGCAAATTCTTTGGTGTTTTGTAAGCACCAGCCAAGTCGACAACAATGAGAATTACTGCACATGTTTGTGGCTCCGTAGCTGCAATTCTATGGAGCTTTCGGCTGCCAAAATGCATTCAGATCTAGGGCAAATGACAAATGTTTTTAATCATTTAAATGGGCCTAAAACATGTTGGATTAGAATTTTTCTTGATTGGTCCAATTTTTTGGGGGTTTGTGGGTTGTTCTTAAGTTCTTAAAAGATGAAAGCAAAACAAATATAGCATGGTGTTCGCATTAGGGGAAGCTGAAGAGCGAATATGTCACACACTTCTGCTAAAGCGCATTTAACCGATTTCACAACACTGTACCCATGCAAATCTAAATCCACACAAGAATCTGGGTAATGAGAAAAATCTCCCTAATCTTTTGCTTATTTTTGTTCAGACATGGAAGCAAACAACCTAAATACATTCTTTTTCACTTCAAAAATAATACATTGATACTTAAGTGTCAAGAAAAACAAAAAATGCTATACAAAACAGTTTGTAATACTATCTGCATTTTAGGAACTAAGTACGGTTTTGAGGATTTCTTTAAAAATTGCAGTGGAATATTGTTCATGACTATTCCAAGTAGAACCTAGGAGACCTATCTGTATAATTACAGTGCAGTGTGCAGTGATGTGAGCCTTTAGCTTATAAGTTAGCTTCAAGGCAAGGGGTCTTCACTGTCTAATCAGGGACTCAGAGTATTTCAACACTGACATAGAAACACTGTATAGAAGAAAAAAACAAATGAACACATCCAGAGTAGAGAATGAGGCTTTTCTGACCTGCAGCAGGTACTCCTTGGGTGTGGCCAGAAGGTTGACAGCTGAGGAGAGTTTCTGGAAGAAGTCCAGCGCTAAGTCACTCAGCCCGATGCCCTGTACCCAGTCCATAAGGAGGTCCAGATTAGCCTGGATCTGAACCCCTTTTGACCACTTGTAAAATCCGCCTCCAGAACCTTTACATGGAACAATGTCGCATGAGTAATTTCGCTAAATTAAAATAAACAACTACGTCTTTGAGGAACTCAACAGACACCAGTTGTTGGTAAGGCTCCAGAAATCCGGCAATGGAGTTTACACTCACCTCTCTCCATCAGTGCATTGAAGAGTGAGGCATTGATGAAGAAGAAGAGGTAGGCAAAAAGCTGGGAGGTGATCTCTGAGTGCACCTGGAAAGAGTTGAGCAGCTGCAGGGTCTGCTTTAGGATGGCCAGGACACTGCTGACGCCCTCAGGATCCACCAGCTGTCCACTCTCTGAGAAGGGGTTACTGTCCAGCAGGGCAGGCAGGTCTGCATAGAGAGTCTGGAGGAGGAGAGGAGTGGGTAAAGACCAGTGTCTCTACAGGACTGTACAGCAAAGAAGCAAGTTTCTTCCATGTTCCTGTTAATCAGGTCACTACTTTGCTCTTAGTCTTATTACTAAATATTACTTTAATATGTATTAATAATTAACTTTACAGCCCTTTGAAAAATAACGACATGAATGCTTCTGCTCTTAAAAACACAACCAACTGATGCTGCCTCTGCTGTTACAGGTTCATGAATTTTTGATGCGAGAAGATATGAATGTATTAAAATTTCTATGTGCTATAGGCTCCCAAGCTGGGGGGTTCAAACCCCACCCCCAACCTGCGTGTTTGCATGCTCTGCTTCACTCACACAGTCCAAAAACATGCAATCAGGCAAAATGCTTCTCTAAACAGTCTATCTTTTGTGGGCTTGTAGTCCCTGAACTGGACTAGCATCCTGTACAGGGTGTTGCCCTGCCTAGTGCCCTGCGCTGCCTGGGATAGACTCTAGGTTCACCATGACCCTGTACTAGACAAGTGGTCTGAAAGATGAATGGATGGAACTTAAAGATCAAGGCCATTTTGGGAGTAAAACAGCAAAAATTACAAGTTAAAGAGCAGAAATGCACTGTAAAAACAGCTTACAGAGGAATTCTGTGAAGTAGCCGGCCTTCCGATTGCTGAGTCCAGGCAAAATGAAAAAGGACAGGCTGACCTTTCTATAGATCCATAAATCCAAGGCTAAATTATCCTCAAGCAATAGAGCCTTGTGTTTCTGCTACTTTCTTTCCCACTACTAAGTTCCAGCAGCCGTGGTTCTGTCCTGGCCAGAAGACGGGCAGCTCCTGAGGTTCTGCTTCTCTTTCCAGCACGCAAAAAACAATTTATAAGCTACGTGCTGCACATACATCCAACTGCCTGCCACTGTCATTTTTCAAAATATACGATTGTTTTTTGAAGCTCTCCAAAGCTAACTTACAGCAAGAATCTCCTGCCCAACGTCCAACATCCAGGCTCTTCAGAGTATGCAGACTCCACAAAAATGATGCAGACTCCATCCAAAACCACAGCCAAGAACTCACATTTTTTCCCCAACATTCTGACATATAACATTACCTGGTGCAAATGGATTACTAGATATTAAAGTAACAATAATTCTTTATTGATTCCTACTGGGGGAGGTTTGACTTTTAATAACACATGTAGTAATCGAATTTCAAGTGGTCATCTATTCAATGGTCTGGATTAGGTTGCATGGACTGGTGGGTAAATCTGTCAAATCAAGCCCGCGGCATTTATCAGGAGCTGGGTGTCGGTCCTGAGAGTGACTACATCTCTTTCTACAGGAACCGTAGCTGCAAAAACACGCCTTTGTTTTCCGGGCAACACCAGCAGCTGCTTCCTCCCAGACCAGATGGAACCGCGTGGAGTAGCTCGAAAGAAAACACTGAGTTTAATCTCTGTTATTCTAGGTCTAGAAAGTCAGTTAACCTTATTCACTGCTCTGTTTGTTTTTGATATAGATTTTCTCAAAAAAAAAAACAAAAAAACCCACCATTGAGAACTGAATCTGCATGCGCACTGCTGAATGCCTTTAGAGTGACCAAATATGCAATGGTCGCAGAGAGGGGGCCATTCTCAATGAGACCACTTATGGTGAAGCACAAGAGGAAATAAGCGTTTTTGTGAAGGACACAGCATTAGCTGGATTCAGATGAATCTTCTCAGCAGGACAGACAGAGGTCGCATGACTGCTGTGAGGCCGCAGGAGTGAGACGGGGCGCCTGTGTAGCACTTATGCTGCCACACTCCCAGCAGGACAGCTCACTTATTCACTGCCCTTAGCATACGAGACAATGGGGCCTGTGTCAAGGCCATCCCGAGGAAAGAGGGCCTAGTTCCACCACTGGAATTAATAAAATTAAAAATAAGCACTACCATTACTACATAAGTACGGCCATTGTGTGCCCGATTTGCTGGACAATAGAATTCAGTCCTGACAGTCTGTAATAAGATGAAGACCTAGCTCAATCAGAGACTTAAATGAAGCTATTACTATTTCTGTAGCATCCACTTATCTGGCCAAGGCTAATCCAAGATGCAAGGAGTACAACGCCACTGGAAACAGGTGTTTCACTATACTATCATCATCATTATTATTTAAATGCCAGCTTGCCTTTGCTAGATTGCTAGTTTCGCTATATGTTGACATTTGTATACAAAGTTGCCCTTTTGTGCTGTCATTTGTATGATGAGGGGTCATCCGCCAGACGTTAGCTTCCCATTGCATTGTAGTACAGATCGCGCTTCATGCTGTACATCATCTGCTCACTGTAATTTGCAGTGATTTGTGGGTATTTTACACTGCACTATATAGTCAGTTGGAACGCATCTTACAAAGAGCAGTACAAAAGGGCAGACTGATTATATTGTGCACTCTTTAGGGATATCTCCTCCTTACAATCTGATACATACTTAAATCATGCCCCCTTCAACATCCTATGTTCCTGATTGGCGTCATCTAATAATTCTGAGAAAATCGTTTATTCGCCAAGAACTATTAGGGAGTGATTTTGAATACAGCCGTAGTCTTGCTGACCCCACCAACCATTGGCATGAATGCTTGAAGGCTGCTTAATCCATGAGACTGTGGGAAGTAAGAGCCACTGTCATGTAATTAAGACCAAAGTAATTTTGTTTCCCCCTAAGAACCTGACTCTAACAGGGCCCAGAAATCACTTTACGTACAAAACATATTGCAGGTCATCACAGAACCAACACAGTTGGGTCAAATACAGTTAGGAGAGAACTACACTAATGCACTGCTGATGACAGGACCATGAAAGCCACAGTGACAAGCCGGAGTCATGGCTTCTTATTCTTTTTACACTGAGTAAGTGCAATGAGCAGCAAGAGTCAGGTGTGCAGGCTGGGTAGCTATGGAAACCATCACCACACCACTCGTTCTCCACGTTCATCTAGGGCATGAGAAATGCAGCAGGGGGAGGGACACTCAGGCAAATGAGCCTGAAATTTAAATCAAGGGAAATTACCAGCATTTACAAAACAATAGGTACCATATTTACAGTGTTTCCAGGTCATAATTAGCATACCATCCATCATGTAATGTGGCACAAAAAATACATGATTTGAAACAAAAAATACACGATATTTAAATATTTAAGTACAATTTTTAAGTACAACAGTGATATATTTTGTTTCTATTAAAAAACAATAAAAACTGGGTCATTCTTGGTACTGGCTAGTACTGAATGTACTATATACTACGGAGCCTTTTGTGCTGGACTTTTAGAATCATCTGGTGCTGTCCAGCCCCTCGTCCTAGTTAGCCACAAGATTTTATCTACAGCAAAGCTTTCTTTTTCAATGATGCCTGTGTTATTAAATTCAGCTCTCTGTAATTATTTAATTTCTATTTTCATTTTAAATGTTCAGTGAACCAATTCAGATTTTAATTTGAGGGTTGTAACATCCTGCAATATTTAAGAGGCAGTCAATGTTGCTTAGCCATTAAGCCAGTTTAATGTAAAACACTTCTAATTGAAATGTTCTTCCCTGCTTTGGTTAGCCACAGACTATGACAGGTCCCTGGCTTGTATAGATGACACTGAGAAAAGTGAAAAATTCTCGGCCAGTGTTCACCCCAGAATAATCCGGTGACCTACAGCATGACGTAACATTCACCACGTAGCTAATTCCCATTCACTCAACTGTCGGTGACTCTCTCTGGAGCCTTAGTAGCTGTGGGTCACGTCTCCCGCTCCCCTTTCCTTCACAGGAAACAGACAGTGAGGATGCTTTCCATCCATGTACCCTACTCCTCTTCTGGCTCCAGCTGCTTCCTGATTGGCTAAAGTGATTACGCACATTCTGCTTTCACTGAAATCATCGTTAACCTCTCAGCGCCCCTTGCTATCAGTGGAATTGTACTGCTTCTACTCTTAGCAGGTCACTTGCCAACAGACACGGCAGGATAACAATAAAAAAAATGTTACAGGATGTACCGTGATTCACAGACCAATAACTGTGTGAACCATCCAGCAGAACGATTTTTTTTTTTTTTCCAACCAGCTTCCCCAGGATTATGGTAATGCTGACGGTTTCCAAAAAATTTTTATGGAAACAGTACGGGTAGGACGCAGGATTTACGACAACGTCCATGGCAATTAATACCACAAAACCTTTGTTCGAAAAAATGAAAACATCAGAAATACAATATGGAGTTTAAAAGAATCGTTAAAAGTTAAAAGATGTTGTCCTTTATTTCTCATACTTAAGGCTCACATTTTAGTAAAGGTATTGTTTTCTGCCTTTAGGAAGTCATTTTTGAATAGTATGGCTCTTAAGCTCATATTTTACTTTCCAACTTAGTTTCCACTGACATACATGAAATTTCAATTTTAAAGTTTGATATATGCAGTGGTGCACAAGAAACAAATGTAAGCCAAATGTCTGCAGGTACTGCAGCCAAACACAACTAACTCCAATACTATTTAATTTAGTTAACTGAAGTATCTTGGTCTATTCTTCATTCAGAACAAAAGCCTACCAAAAAGCAAAGGTTTTCATCCAATATCATTTTTATTACGATCAATCAGTGATGAACATAAAAGGATCTAAAGCAAAATGAAGGACCAGAATGCAATTGGGTTCTAGCACTTATATGGCCTGTAAGTAAAAAACGATGATTGGCCATTATGTGGGTAATATGTCTAAATGGTGCTCCTGCTGTTCAAGATCCGCTCACAGTACATCACACAGCAGGATTGGACAGCAGCACTTCTGACTCTGGCTGCCCCCCATTAGCTCCTGGTGTTTCAAAAGACGCAGCTGCTCGGCTCGTTATTGATGTAGGAATATTTTCCTGTGCCCCTTTCATGGAAATGCAAGAATTTGACTACTGGTTGTGCCTCTAAACAGTCACTGAGTTGTATAGTACACGGGCTTGAACAGACAGAGAACAAACAGCCACTCGTATTGCTGTCCTGCAACATGTTAACTCTCATGCTTCTCACATCAACTAAAAAGATTTTTTCATTTGAAAAACTAGAGAATCTACAGTCTAATCATCTGACATGAAATTTGACAATCTGATCCACTTGATATAATACAGTGGAAACCGCTTATAGTGATCACGTCTGTCTGGGTGAAACTGATCACTATAAGCAGATGATCATTATAACTGATTTTTTTTTCTTCATGTCCCAGACAGATTACCATCTAATTGCACATTTGTACATTTATGATTGGTCGGCTAGTGAAACGGACAGCGTCGCTACTTAATTTTATTGACAAATTCCACTACCGGCTGTTTTTCTATGGATTCATTTATTAACTATTTTATCGATTAATTAGCCAATCTAAGCAATTAATAATAGACCGTTTAATTTAAGCTAATTTTATTTTGACAATAACAAAGTGTATGTTATTGCAGGGCTGTAGATCATGGACGCCAGATTTTCGGCACTATACGGACATTATTTTCATCCACAAAGTTAGTAATCTGTATAAATTTGGCACATCCTTATGCTTATTAGTTAGCAGAGCATGCCACATGTGACTGCTTTGGTTAATCATGGAAGCGAAAAGCACTGAAGTCAAGAAAGGGACAGAACAACAACCACAACATCTTTTAAAAAAGGAGATATTGTGAATAAACAGAGTAAAAAGATGTTGGTGGTATGGCAGTACTTTTGGCAGTTTAAAGCTTAATTTTTTTTGTAAATATAATTTTCATTTTTATTTCAGTTTGTGAATTATTGTCTTTTATTTAGTGTCTGTTTTCATTTAATTTTACAGTAATAAAATTGATCCCAACGAGCTCAAACACACACTGGTACCATCAATCAGAATAAGCCCAGATTTTAGCCTAAACATTTTCCCAAACACTTATTCAATGAAGATTCTAGGTTAGCAGGCAGACAAATTTATGGCTTTAATAATGGGTGTATTTAACAGCTATAAGGATAAAAGATATTAAAAAGCTCTCTCCGTACTAAAGGTAATTTAATAAACATGAATAGACAGCACTTAGGGTGGTTTTGTTTATTCTGGCCGTCCAGAATAGCGCCTGTGTGTTTTCTCTTCAGGTGCTCCTACATAGTGCTAGTGCCACTATTGTATACCACTGAACTCTGCACAGTGCAAAACCACCTTTTTGTTATAATTTGAACTACTCGCATAATTACATAGTGATTTTAAAGGAAAACATTTCTTATAATGAACTGAAGCGTTTTAAAAATCATAATGGTAATTCCATTAAAATAATTTAAAAAAGATGCATCGATTTAAAATATTGATGTCGATGCATCTTCAGCGTCAACATCATCGACTACGTTGACTAATCGCGGCAGTCCTAAATTACAGTTATAAATTACAAATGAAATTACTGAACTGTGTATAACTCAAAAATGCTATAATACAGTACAATACATAATATTCAACTTAATTGAGTTTTATTTATACGGCACATTTTCACAACTTTTTCATTGTCTCAAAGCACTTAAAGTATAATAGTTTCACTGTTGTATCTCGATGGCTCGTTTATCATAAGCTTTGATGAGTCTATATTCGTCATTGTGAGAAAATGATTTTCTTTTTACCGTCATGTTTTCTGTGCACGCCGCATTAGCCTCAGGTAGCTAGCCAGAAGCAGACAGGTTACCGCAAGGCAAATTAGGGTGATCAAGGTAAAGTAAAAAAAATATATATATTTTTTTTCCATATGTTGTCATGTTTAAAAAGACCCAAAATGAAAAACTCTAAGTGGAGTACTTGATTACTATAAGTAAATTATTTCAACAGTATTTGTAAAGGAATTATTCTGTCCCAAAGTTTTTGATCCATATCAAAAATAATTCAAGGTTTAAAAATCCAACCGAATAACTGACCAAAGTATTGGAAAAAAAAGGTTCATTTGTCTTCTTTAACTAAGCAGATAAAACACTTTTTGAGCAGTCACATAATAATGTTTTAGTACATATAAAGGTATAAAATCATACAACATAAAAGCCAATTACAAAGTAACAGACATCCTGGACCAATCACTGTCCTCCTATTCCCTGTCCAGATGTTCTGTGAA
>JAODJU010000095.1:17433519-17475435 GCA_026776725.1 Gnathonemus echidnorhynchus | reverse complement strand
TACCCCCTCCATACAAACCACATCTCTCTGAGATCTGTGAAGCTGAACAATGTTCCCTTACTGAGCAAACAAGAATGACCAAAGCTGCCATGGGGGTATGTGTATGAGGCAAGTTATTCTTTCAAACTTTGGCAAGAGGAAATTCATTCCAGATCCAAAAAGAATGATAGCCATTATATAACCAATATAAAATTATTTTAAGAAATCTGATTTAATCACTGTGATGCATGGACACGAAAATTAGTTCCATCACTATCTGCTGGCATTTTATAAAATATTCAGAGAGACTTGCTGAGTCTGTAAAGGCAAAAAAGCCACAAGCTGAAGCAGTACTGAAAACGTGAGCCAAAGCCTGGCCTGGGAGCCGCACAAAGTAGGACAGATTCGAGTTTGTGAGTCCCAAACAAAATCAGGCAGAGTGGAGCCTTGTTGGGTGTATGAGAACCGCTCAGTGGAACTTGCAAAGCTAGCATCTGAGCACCAGGTGATGAACATGCATTGTGCAACACAGACATAAAGCTCAGCTTTATCATTTTGAAAGTGCTGCTAAGTTCTCTACATCTTGGTCTAATCATGTCTCCATATGGTTTGTATCTAGCACATGTTCCTGCCCAAGGAGAAGACCTTTATTTTATTTGGTTACTGTCAGCTATTTGCAAGAAGACAGCACTGTTTATCTGTGCATTTTCTGCATTTAGATTTACTTTGGTGGGCTTTTTCATGGACATCTGTACTATCTAAACAGCTATACAGTTGTCTTCACACATGTTAGCACCTCATTTCAGTGAAACTAGGGATTAAAAGACATTGTGGAACAGATGAGAATGAATTTGCTCACCTTAGTGAGGTAGTAGACTGACTGTTGGAATGTAAACATAATGACTTCCTCCAGGACAGTCACTGACTCCTCCATTGCTGACCGTGATAGATCAGAATCCACCATGCCTTAAAGAATCATGAAAACATCACCTATTAAAGTACTCACTGCTAATTATTTGGTCATTTTGATTGGATGAATCAAACGGCTATTTATACCCATAAGATCGCCATTGTATATTTGACAGAAATAATATATTACTGAACTTAAGTATGACTTGTTCTTCTCTAGAGAAGCAGAAGTATCTCTCACAGTGGTAGTGCTGCCGTTTCTTTCTTGGAGTGTTATCATCAGAAGCTGAGTGGAGTACCTGTCCTCGTGCCTTAGCGTACCTTCTGGATTCCACGGCAGCAGGTTGGGTACTTCCTGCTGGATGAAGTGAAGCAGCTCGATGGAGTTAGCCATCCACAGGACCAGCGGCTGCAGACCTGGGATCAGTTCATCCATGGTGGGCAGGCGCACTTCTCCTGACTCTGGCTGCCCACCATTAGCACCCCTGGTGTTTCGAAAGACAGAGCCGTTCGGTATTTAAGTACATATCACTGACAAAGATAGCACCCCCCCCTCCCCAGATGATCACGATATTCACGTTATTTTAACAAAAAGCCCAATAAAATGATCAGACACAGTTTGTTGGTGGGAGAGGGGTGACAAACAACAATATCGACATATAGTTCGGATTATATAAAACAACTGCTAAACAGCATTGACTCACACTTCCGGCTGTATCGCTGCAAGCTCTCTGGTCCTTTCCTGCAACGAGCAAATGAAAAGTACCCAATTAAGAGTTTAATAATTAAAAACAGATCCATTGAAAAACACGGATGCAAAAAATGAGGACAGACTTACTCAAGATATTGCAGAAGCGTTTACTCAAAAGAGTCTGAGGACGCCTCGAGTAAAAGGTAAAAGAGTGGTGCTGGAAGCTTACCCACATAGCGATTTGCACTTGGCTTGCGATCCGGAGGACAAGTCGCCGGAGGTCTGCTGTCTGGCACCGAGTGGCCGAATGCTGAACGCACAGGCAGAGCAGGAATGCCGGAGTCAGCTTGGCCTCGGCGCTCTGGGGATCCGCCATAGCGATAATCTCCTGAAGGATACGATCTTCCAGTTCCAGCGGATACTGCAAGATGAGATCTCGGCCATCTGTGTCCTTAAGGCTGGGAGGGGTATTCTCCGACCCCAGTAGCCTCTTTTGGGTCTCGGTGAGACAGGAGCCACACGTGTGACAGAGGACCGACCCCGTCTGGGCACAGCTGGGCTTGCTTAGCCAGAGGCGTGTTTGGCATTCTGGAGAGGCTGTTGGGTCCTTGAACATGAAGGTATAGTGACTTCCCAGATGGATCAGGTCGCCAGATTGGAGCTCAACCTCATCTTTTAGAAGGATGCCATTGCGCTTGATGAGGGCACCATGGAAAGGACTCAGCACTGTGATGGCCTTCGTTCTGTCCTCCAGGCCAGAGACCTCCACACGCCTTACGCAGCAGTGCTGGGGCTGGATGTCTGGTGCCGCAAGGTGAACATCCACATTTGGTCTTTCCACCTCCTCACCTGTCGAGTAGTCACTGCATCGGCCGAAGGTGGTACCCGACCCACTCATCAGGTAGATGAGAAAATCCTGGAAGGAACACAGTCATTTCAATGTTTCTGCTGGGAACATTTCTCCATGGCAGCCAATGGCAAAAAAATATCTATCTAACTAATCAATCATCTAATCCAACACCTTAGTGACTCACTTAGGAAACCTTCTTCTTGCCCAACCCCCCAAGCACGTGTTACAAAAAAACAACAGGCATTTAGCTAGGTGGGGGCGAGAACACATCTCTCCCCTCGCTCTTTTATACCCTATTCACACGCAAACTGAAATCCGCTAATATCGCTATTTTACCGTTACTGTGTCGTGTCGGAATGGGAGCAAAACAGCAAAGTGTGCCCATTAATCTACCCCATGGCAACCTAGTAACATTAGTGGTAACTGTCACTGAAAAATAAATAACCTATATTAATTCATATAATTACTAAATGTTTGCTACCATACCTACAATAATGGTCTGATGTCTGCATTTCCATGTCCATAGTACCGCCCCCACCCCTGTCACATTGCCCCCATGCCAAACCTTTTGATCCACAGGAAACACAGCATTTTATTATTAAATTTGACAGTGTTCATGAAAGCTTCCTAGACCTGGAAGAAGTGTCCAAGAAAAATCACGAAACTTCTCACAGGAGCTCAGAAATTCATGAGGTAATTAAAATGTTTTAATCCACAAATTCAATATGACACAAATCAAATAAAGCAATTAAAATCTGATATTTAAACTCAAAATATGGCTGAGCTGTAAAGAGATTTACAGGAATATGACACTAATCATAGCTTGCCTAAATTATGGAATTCAGGACTGAGTGCCAAGGACCCAACCAGTAAGGCAAATTATGACCAACCTCCTTCATAATGCTCCTTCATTTTTTACTAGTCCAAGCCAAAGGCATTACTATTCTCTTTAATTTTGTCCATTGTTTTTGTTGAGATTATACTAAATATAAAGCAAAGAGTTCTTATTACTATTAAAACATCCCTTAAATATAATATATTTTTTCCTCTTCAGTTCTTCTCCACACTCCATTTGGAAAGCAGTTGGACTGTCCAGAGAGCACAAAACCATAAATTGTTGAAGTCACGTAGATCTGTAACTTTATCAACAAACACAGTGTGGCTGCAGTTGACATGTGGTTGATATATAATATCTTTGGGTGAATTTAGTCAAACAATAGCAGGCCAATCGGTTCTCTGCAAAGAGAGAATGAATTTCATAGAATATACAGGGAGTTGACAAAATAACAGAAGCATATAAAAAAGGAATTCACAATTACAAATGCAGCTAAAAAGGTCAGTCACTTCACAATGAATGCCAGTATGTGTCAGTTATAAAACAGGTCTGACAATTAGAACTATGACGTGTCAATTTTCAAACTAACATGAGGCAACTACCAGAAAAAAAAGTCATTACCTGAATTCCAGGGGTATCAGTCACAAAAACTCTCAAAAATTATAACAGCATATCTAAAACTTGGACAAACTGCATCAGCAAAGAAGAACAACTGTTGCAAGTCATGCCTGACTGATAGGAACCCATGGACACTTAACAGGATAGTTTCTAAGCACCACACAAATACAGCAGCAAATGAATCAGCACGTTTGTGACACAGTCTCAACAAAAACTACTTTGTAAACTTCACAAAGGTGCAATTTACAGCAGAGCTGCCATTCAGAAAGCTTTTATATGCAGGGCCAATACACAAAGACTCCAGCACCCCTGCATTATAAGGAAACAATATGGTTTGATGAGTCATCAACCTTTTCCTTATATGCTATGTCTGGAGAAAGTCAAAGGATGCCTTCAAAGCAAAATGCCTATTGTCAACTCTTAAATATGGTGGGGAATCCCTGATGGTAATGGCAGTCTTCTTGTGGAAAACATTTGGTCCAATTATTGCTCTGCATGGTCATATAATGGCCAAGAAGTTAGAGGTACATTTTTCAGGACCAGGTGCATGCGATCGGTGCAAAGACTGTTCCCTCGTTATGTTCCCATACTTCAAGGTGATAATACTTCCACATACACCGCTAAACATATTCAAGAGTGGTTTCAGAAACACCAGTATGAATTTAAATCCTTTAAATTAGTTCCCAAAACACAGCAGCATTTAACATTTATGGGAAGTCCTGGAGTGCATATGCAAAGTAAATTTCCCCTGCTTCATCCCTCAAAGAATGGGAGGCCATTAGTCATGAAGAATCATCCACTGTCCTACTACAGCAAGTTCAGAATAGCGTTCCAAGAAAGACTGAAGCTATTAGGCAAAAAGTGTCCCTACTCTTTGATATTAATACCTATGTGTTTCTGTTATTTTGTCCACCACCCCTGTATATTTGAGTTCTGAAGAATATATTTAATCAAAGTTTACAATCAACAATGCATTATAAAGAAAATTATTCACTTCTTATATGAGAAAACACAAGAATACCTATTTTCCAATACAGTACAGTTCTGTAATTTTTGGTAATTTTAATAAACTCACCTATGCTGCTCTATAAACACACAAACCACAAAGTCCACCAGAAGCTACTTTTAACCTAACATACTTCTAGACCCATTTTTCTAATTACATTTCAGATTTTTATCCTAAAACATTTGGACTCTGCTGGAAATTACCTAATGCTACACAACTACCCATTTTTAAAACCACTTTATATTCACCCTTCCTGTCGGGGGTCCTCATTTGGCCTCATTCTCGCTGATTCACTGATCACCGATTCAGCTGCATTCTCACCAAGTTAAAGTATCCTGTTCTGCTCATTCCCAGTTACCCCACAGCTCCAGGCTAGGGGGCCAGCACCTGCTGCTGTGAGGTTATGGCCCACAGCCTGAGGCCCAAACAATAAGACGGACGGAAGATTAATATTGCTCTGCGCTTCTGTCAGTCATCAAACCAGAAAAGACAGTCATTATGTTTTATTAAAGTAAGCCCCAACTATTTTGTCATTAGTCATCCGACCCATCACTGAAGCCTCTGTTAGACCCTCTGAGTTGTAAAACTCAGCAGAGAGTGCAAGTGTGGGGGGACAGAACTAAAAAAAGAAAAAAGAAATCTGGAAGGTGGATTAAGAAGCAAAATCACGGCGAGTTTTGTATTACACAGAATATTACAGGTTTACAGAAAACCTAGTCAGGACCAAATTGTCAGTGTTCATCATTATATATTTACAGTACATACAGACCTAACATTTCTCTTGTTTTTTTCTTAGCATTTAAATCCATAATATGGCTGTTGTGTATATGACAGCGATAAGACCGGATCCGGGATGACAGCTTGTTAAAGCAAGCAGAAAGCCACATGGCTGCATGTGACAAGCCGCTGATATGACAGTGGGTGTCTCACACCTGTCAGCTCCGCTTCAGCTGGAGTCAGTCAGAGACCCGCTAATCTGTCAGGAAGGCCCAACGGCTTTTTCTATTCCCCTAATCACAGCGCTTGGCTTTTGTCCGGCCAAACGGTCCCCTTCAAGCCTCTCTCTCTCCTTTAATCCCATCCCAAAATATAAAACACCAAGCCTTTGAAGTTCAAATGCATTATTTATATTTGGTACAGCTCGCGTTTTGTTTTCACTTAGGCCGTCGAGAATGAATAATCATTTCATCTGCAAGCAGCTCCGTGCAAGCAGAACGTAAATGAGTAGACATTGTAGTGGATGGTTACTTATGAAAAGGAAACATTTGCTGTAAATCTCAATGCTGACAGTCAAATGGTAATTATAGCTATAGGTCTTGGTCTTGAGCACCATGCTGGAACCTTCTACTGCTGCTAGTCTCTGACCGGAAGGTATTGGGATTTACTCCACCACACTGCATCCAATCCTCTTCACTGCCTCTGCCGTTTATAAACTTTCACAATGCTTGTAAATCTTTACCACGCAAAAAGATCGGCGTGCACTTCTAAAGCCTCGTTCCCCACCCCGGGGAAATGAGCCTCAGAGCAAGTGAGCCCCGGGTTATCTACTGTGCCAGGACCAGGATTGAGGGGGTGTGGAAGGTGCAGGGGAGCAGATGGGGACTCAGCCTACCTGGCTGTAGCTGTAGCCCTCCAGGAGCAGGAAGTAGGGAAAGTCGAACGGCGGGTGGATGGAGTATTGCGTGCCGTTGTCATCGCTGCTTTCCGTGTCCTCCTTCTCTGCGCCCAGACAGCAGGTTTCCTTGTCGGCCTCGGACTCCACGTGGCCCCTGGCCAGGGTCCCGCACTCCCAGACGGCCTCCTCGCCTTCTGCGGGCAGGTCCATCTCGCTCAGGCTCCTCCACAAGCCTGGGCTGCGATCCGCATCGCCGCTGCCGCCGTCACCACCACCGTCCCTGCGTCGTCTACTGCTGAAGGCAGAAGCCACGCGGGATCGGATCTTCTGCAACTTACGCGCCTGGGCGTTTATGCCTGCGGAGGTAGAGTGGAGGAAATGATGAGTGGGAAGTCAGTAACGTGTCTGAAGAGCAAGGAATGACAGGAGTCTTTGTACTTGGCCTCTATACGTCTCAGGTAAAGATCCAGGTAGGCTACCAACAGAGAGGAAAGCCAGAAAATGCAGATTTGTACAGAGGAACATTTACATTCAGACTTGTGTACTTTTCATGTAAAGATCCCAGTACTAACAGAGAGGAAAGTCAAAGAACGTGGTTCTTAGAAGAAAAAAAAACAATGTTAAGGATGCTGGAATTCATATTTCTATACTTTTTAGGTAATGATCCAAGTACTGTCATCCATTCAAGCTATTTCTATTCACTAAGAGAATGTGAGGAGGAAGAATGGGGAAAAATACCTAGTTAAGCTGTTTGACTGTACTCTTTAAGTATGTTTAGTAAACAAAACCTGTTTAGGATATGAAGCACACATTTGCTTTGTCTGTCGTCATTCTGAGAAAAATCCATCACTCTCCTGTTTTTAATAGACATCACAACAGACCTCGGCTAAAGATCACGGTCAGCTGTGGAAATGGGAAGATTTTTTTTTTCAAGCTGTTCTGCCGAAAACATTATAAAGCGTGAGTTCAGTGGGGCAGGTCCCTGGTGTGGAGGAGATAAACCGAGGTATGCCAAAGTCAGCGTTAAAGAGATCTAACAGAAAGGAAAAAACACGGCATTAATTAACACGCGCAGAGCCCCAGAACAGGTAACCAGAGTGAGTTCAGCCTGGGGAGATCACAGAGAAACACAATCGCGGCACTGGGGGTCCCACGCTCCGGCCGCTAACACAAACAGAATTCACGCTGTCACTCTTTCCGTTCGTATTTTCTTTCGCCTACTCCCCAGCGTTTCTCACGGCGCTTCATGGACGTGGCGGCCCGCCAGGCCTGAAATTTACTCTGCCGTGGATGCCACACCATGGGCTTGGCTGTTTAACGAGTAGCTATTATGATACCGTTAAAACAGCAGGGCACAGACGTCACAATGCCAAAGCTGATCTGCGCTTCACGTAGCTTCCTGCAGACGGTAATACAGCTGAACAAACACACCACTGCCTGTGTTGCACTGGTAAAGTGCCGCTTATCATGCTCTGGATCAGCACATTATTTTGAAATGACTAGATAAAGCCGCTGGTCTCTGCAGCTCTCAGAAGGATGCCAGTGCGTTAGATCATCCACCATAACCGATTAATAGGGCTCAGTGCAGGGCTGGCTGCTCTATGACAGCATTATCAGCAAGCAATGCACATGAGAGCTGTCAGTGCTGTTCTTGCCCAACAGGACAGAGCTGAACGTATAATAGTTATTCAAACCACAAGCCTTAAACGGAAACACATAAATGCATTTCAGTGATCTTGTTTTCCATTACTCAACCCATGTGACTGCTTTATTCACTAGATTGGCTGAAGAAAGATTAAGGGCAGAAAAGCCGTAAATTAAGCTGTTTCTTGGAATAATCAACTTTTTCTGAAACTATAACGTAAAAATAAATGTCTTACAATATATAAAAAATATTTACACTAAAATGGTCTACACACTTTACTTAGCTTTAAATATTATACTTTAAATTCAAGCCTGTAAAAAGACATACTCATTTCCATACTAAAAAAATACATTTAAAATGAATAATAAAATAAAATGGTAAATTACAAAATGCCTCTGATTCTCTGGACTAACCAGGCTCTGCTCTCTAACTCTGAGTCTTCGTTAAGCCTTTGACAGATAAAAGTGCCAGGGGCAGATGTGCAGAGACACCTGCCTCACAGTATTACTCAGTGACAGGATATGAGGTTTTAGCCTCATTCGTATTCTGCCTCCAATTCCTATTACAATGCCCTGCAGCGTCATTCTGTGCTCTGCCTCCAGTTTCCATTGCAATGTCCCATAGCCTCATTCTGTGCTCTGCCTCCAGTTTCCATTGTAATGTCCCGCTGCTTCATTCTGTGTTCTGCCTCCAATTCCCATTACAATGCCCCGCAGCCTCATTCTGTGCTCTGGCTCCAGTTTCCATTGCAATGTCCCACCACCTCATTCTGTATTCTGCCTCCAATTCCCATTACAATGCCCCACAGCCTCAATCTGTGCTCTGCCTCCAGTTTCCATTACAATGCCCCGGAGCCTAATTCTGTGTTATGCCTCCAATTCCCATTGCAATGCCCCACAGCCTCATTCTGTGTTCAACCTCCAGTTTCCATTGCAATGCCCTGCAGCCTCATTCTGAATTCTGCCCACAATTCCCATTGCAATGCCCTACCTCTAACAGCTTCAGCAAGTAATTAATCCATCCCATAATCACCATCCGTCACAAACTACCCCCGTGATCATTACGTTCATGGATTTTCCAAACAGAACTACTGTAGTCTGGTGTACTTTTACAAATTAGTATCTTCTCTGATTCTTTATCATGTTATCCTGAAATATTTTGCTGTTTTTAGTTCTCTGTAAAGCATAATGTTTACTCTCAAATCTTTGAAAGCAAGCATGAAAATACTCTGTACTTAACAAGCTGAGGTCAGCAGGGCCGCATAGTGTAACAAGATCCATCCATCCATCCATTTTCTATACTTGCTTGTCCTATACAGGGTTGCAGGGATTCGGTGCTCATCCCAGGATGGATGGATCCCAGGCAGGAATAATCCAGGATGGGGCACCAACCCATTGCCGTATGTAACAAGATATTCAGCTAAATATAACATGGAGCCGTGCCTGCTGTGATAGTGTCCACCTCCTTCGCGTCGCGCTCCTCCACGGCGGCCCGCCTCTGGATCTCGAAACGCCGGGAATAGCCCTCCTTAGGTTTCCATAGTGACTGTAGCATAAGTGGCTTCTCGTTGTCGCCCACCACCCGCGAGCACTCCGTCTTCCACTGCCGATCTGTGCCCACGTGCCCGATGACGTCACACAGCACGTAGTCCCCAGCGACGGCCTTGTCCAGACAGTACCTGGGCACAGAGTGGGAGGATGGTACTGATGAGCATGCTGTATGGTGCTGTGGGTTAAGACTTCGTGCCTGTAATTAGAAGGTTGCGGGTTCAAATCCCATGGCTAGTGTTGTAACATCACTGAGCCCAGGAACAATGCCCTTAAGACCAATCGCTCCATACATTGACTAACCCTGCCTTCACAAAACACATGCAGCTTTTGATGAACACGTCAGCTAAATAAATGCATGTGTGTAAATCCTAGCAGTCAGTACAAAGCTTGGGAGGCTGCTGCTAGGCAATGGGAGGCTCTCCCCTTTTTCCCCTGTTATGACAGAAAGCTAAAGTTTGGAGTGGGGATATGTTAAAGCGATACAAACAGCACATGCTGAATGCTTTTCCAGTTAAGGGATAAAGAAGACTTTCATATCTGTGTCAAATGTTTCCCTCGCTCTAAAAATGATGCACAAAAGCAGCACTAAACTCTGGAAAGAGCAGCTACATTCACAAAGATTTCATGACTTGAAAATTACTTTCTGCTGTTTTTCCTGGATGAGGTTAAGTTTCATATAATCCCTTTCTATACATCTCTAACATTTCAGTGCAATTTTACTTAACCAAACAATGCACTCTAGATTATCAAGCACATTCTGGTCCAACTGAGAACAACTCGACAACGACAGAGCCAATGGTGTGTTTACCGAAGTCTGATCTCCGAGCAGCAATCCGTTTAGGAAACTAATATGACGTGCAGTAAGATTGAGGCCCCTGCCTTTAAAGACCCATACCTCTCAACCGCCTCTTTGACCAGCTCCTTCGCACTGGAGCGTGTGGTGGCCAGCACACTCTTGTAATGGGCCCCCTTGCAGATGTCATTGCCAAAGACTTTGAGGATGCCTGGGGTGGATATCTGGTTGGACAGCTCAGAAGGGTCATCAGTCACCAGCATGTTTCCCTCCACAGCAGAGTAGCCCTGAGAGCTCTCCCACATGGAGGTGCTCCTGGTAAACACCGTGGAGAGCCGGTTGTTGTGCCGCCGGATCTTGTTCTTGGCCGGCTGCCTCACACTGGCGCTCTCCGCTGATCTCGTGGTGGTGCCAGATGTGCTGGAGCTGTGGGGAGATCGGAACGGCCGTGGGCATCATGGAAACGGGGCGGTGCGTGGGTTAGGACTCCCAGAATGGAAAGGTCACCCGTTCAGATCTCATGGCTGGCTGAATGATCATGCGCACTGAGCCCCTTGAGAAAGGCACTTAACGCCGATTGCTGACCCTGGCTGACCCTGCCCCCTGCTCCTTGATTATATCTCACTTTGAAAACATCTGTACATAAAGAAATGTAATGTAATAAATGCAAATGCAGACGAGCTAGAATTTCTAATTACTCCTAATCTGATTAGCACCATGTAGGTCATCATCTGTAAAAGAGAAGTAAGTTCAAATTTATGGTTAAAAGGCAGGGAGATCAAATACATATAACTAGATGCAGATGACAAAACTCAACAATATTGCATATCATTAAACAGTCCTCCCAAGCACAAGGGTACATATATCACTACTGAATTATGTAATTGAGTAGTATAGCACTTGAGAAGCTCTTTAGTCCACATTTAGAGATGGTCAAACCCAGCTGAAGTCTTTGTTTTCCATCTAAATGACTCCAGACTCAAACCTAAGCACAGACTGTTTGTTTCTGTTACGCTCCTTCCGTTCTTACATTTCCCACCTTCTAGCTCTGCGTGTTTCAGTCAAACACCAGAGTTAGTAAGACACGCACATGGTCTTGGTACCTGGTACGCTCGCACTAATCACAACAAGAGCAGACTGTGCCCCAATAATCTCCTCAGCTCAAAAGCACGAGAGCAGTTTTTTCCAATTGCTTTTTTCTTCCCTTTTTGTTTTTTAAGATGAATTTAAAAACTGGGGCAAGAAAAAGTTGAAATTTTTTAAATAAAACTAATAATAACAAATATAAATAAAATCTTAAAACTATTAAAAATGAATAAAATACTAAAAATAAAAAGACTTCCTGCACACAGAGTCCAAATGTTTTATGCACATCTGGTCCTAAATCCTGTGTTTAAAAAATATACATGGGCACAGCACAGTGGATCAGTGGTTCGCAATATGACCTCACACCTCCATGGTTTGGGGTATGAATCCTGCCCCTGGGTCTGCATGAGTGTTTGTCTCCTAATTGCATGGATTTCCACTGGGTGCATTGCAGCAGTGTTTGCCTATCTGGTTCTCGGGGACCCCCAGACAGTCCATATTTTAGCTCCCTCCCAGCAGGGAGCACAAATGTGCACTTTCTGGGAGGGAGCAAAAAAATGTATACAGCTGGATACAGCCAATGAGAAATGCAGGTTAGGTACTATGTTCAAAAGTACTAAAACTGGTCCCCTTCTGAGAACTGAAGTAACTTGACGTTAAATGCATGTAAACTACAGTCCTCAGATGCTGCATCCAGATATTTTTACACTTAAGCATAGTTGTGACAAAAACACAAGTGAAAATAATTCCCTAACAACTGAAAAGTTGGTCAGAAGAGATCCTGCAAAAACAATTAATTGGCCCTTTCTGAGAATTTCCAACCTCTTGAGTATAAGATCCAAAGTACTTCAAAAACTGAAACCTTCCTATAATTTTTCAACAATTTTATAATTATCTAAATAATCCTATTAATGGCTACTGTTATTATACCTACATACCTACAGGGTTTTACATTTCGTCCTACAAATCATGGATATTTGGATCTAGATGTTTTAAATGCCTAAGAGTATATCCATTTCCTGAGTATGAAATAACGGCCACTATAAGCACGGCTCTATAATAAACAGACGCAACCGCGTATATGCTTCCCACTAAACCCATTTTTGTAATGTACACTGGTAAGTTCCTGTATTTTTAAACGTCTTATTTCTACCGCGGATATTTTCACATGAAGGCATCGTTTTATTTTGAATATTTTTTTCAACAGATAGAACTGCTAAAATCCATTTTGGATTTACAGTACTTATAGCGGGAGCAAAACTTTGACTTCAGCTACTGCCACGTCACTGCAGAAATTATTATTATTATACCGCAGAATTAACTGTAAATAGCTGTAAAACTATGAAAATGCTCTACCAACACCCGAAAATTGCCTGGATACGCCCTGAAACACCAAGTATAAGTGAACTTTGCGATGTTTCAGGTTTTCACAAGCTGTACCATAAAACTGTAAACTGCAGCATTTATTGTTTTTAGATATAAAACAGAAAAACAGCAGGTGCCCCGCTGGCTGCTTACCGTACTTACCTATTGCTCGGCTTCCTCCCCAGCTTCGCCAGTCGTCTTTTTGGTGAGCTAATGAGTATGCCCACCGGGAAGGTCAGGGCATCCTTAGATATGAAACTGTTCCTTTCCTCTGAAATCATTTTTTTTTTACTTAAAAATTGTTTTCCTTAACAGAGTATAGACAACTGCACGCAACAGCGCTTTCCAGCAGCACTAATGCATCGCTGCACGCCGCTTGCCAGCGCTTCTAGTTTGGAAGCGTGTTTTCATAGATGGGTAACCATCAGTCCATTCAGGGAATCACTGCACTCTTTGTGCTTGGATTGGCGCCGTGGCTCAGTACCCGAAAGCCGCCTAGCAGCGGTCTCCAGCATTAACGAGCGAGCAGAGAAAGTATGGAATTCTTTTTTTTCCACAGCCGCTTTTTAGACTCGTCAGTCATACCCCATTGCACGACAACAGAAGCAACGGTCCAATACCGCAAACTGCATCAAAGGCACACACAGCGTCATCCTTTAAAATGAACAGCTGGAAATGTTGCATCAAAAAAAGAAAGAAAGAAATGCAATTTTGTGGATCCTCGGATCTTTTGAGTTTCAAAAAGTGCTGAGACGTTAAAAGCAGCTTCGCGACCACGGCGAGCCATCCAGCTTTCCTCCACGCGTGCCACCGTGCCCTATCCCACCCGACTCGCGGTGAAGAATAGATTAGCAAAGTGCCCGAATTCCTGCACGCGAGTTTCTACGAATATTACTATAATCAAAACTTGAAGTTTTGCTTCGCCCCTGGTTACGTGCGATCACCCATAGACGGCAGCTCGTAAACAGTACCGTCCCGCTGGTGTGATCACTCTCCAGTGAAGTCTGCACACACTCCAGTTAAGTCTGCACGGTTCTGTCCCAGCGCCGTTCAAAAAGTCGCGTAAGTGCCTGCCCTGACGTCATCGCCAAACGCTGGCTTTCGGACGCTTCCCATTCGATATGCCTGGGGAGGAGCACAGCTGACTTTCTTTTTCCTTCATTTGACTGGTCCTTGAGTATTTTCAGATGAATGAAACATATACAAATACAAAAAAATCACTTCATATAAAAACACACAGTCTCCTTGAGGATTGGTGACTTCATTATTAATGCATTTAAATTAAAATAATTCCATCATAAATGCTTATCTCAAACAGGATCAGTTTCAACTCGATTAGAAACAGGAGATCTTTGTCATTGTCACTACACTAAATCACAACAACACCCTCTGCGACTGCCCCGCTTCGCCTTCATCTGACAAGCAGCAAGCAACATTGCTTAAGAAAACGGACGAGTATCAAGTGACCGATGACTCTGGGGGTGTCCCCTGTGGCTTATTGAGGATCCTGGATACTGCCCCCCACCTCCCCGCCAATCCAAACTGAGTAAGTGAAAATTTTCAACCAGGCTATTCATCCACCCATTCCAACTGCTTACCCTTGTCAAAGTTGTGTGTGTGTGTGGGGGGGGGGTTGTTATGTATATATCATGTTTTGGGAATCGAATGCCGACAATATGTGATCAAACCTGTTATTCTGATGTTGTGGGGACCATTTTTTCGGTCCCCACAAGGGGAAACTCAATTTATTAAAAAATCAGTGACTGCAGCAAAACAAATTTAAATGCCAAAAGTCTTGGCAGGGGTTAAGGCTGTCATTGTTCGGATTAAGGTTTTGCCCATAGAAATGAGTGACTGGTCTCCAGAGAAATATGAAAAATTGTATTACTAGGTTAAGGCTGGGTAGGGGTTTATTGCTGGGATTAGGATTTTGCAAGTAGAAATGAATGGATGGATGGTCTCCACAAAGATATGAATACAAACATGTGTGCATGTGTGTGTGATAGTAAACCTTGACACAATGCTAAGATAGATAAAAAGTAAAATGAAGTATATTATTCAGATTGAGGAAACTGGACATTTCCTATACAGGTACTACAGTTTCCTCTTGAGTCAGGAGATGTGTGGATATGACATTTAGTGTAGCGGAGGCTACCAGAAACCTGATACCAATGATATTCTGACCTTGTATAACAATTATAAATATCTAAATATTTGACGATATAAATGTTATGTGGGGTGGCGAAATGGAATGAAAATAATGAACAGATATAACACGGAGTCTGGTTCAGAGACTTACTGTTTTCCATAAATTTTACAGAACTATTTTCTAGGTTTTATCTTAAAAAAACTGCTTGTTAACCAGTTACTGTGATTTTTTTTACAATAACATCATCAACAAAACACAATGGAAATAGGATTGTAAAATATAAGATCACTTACAACTGAAGCAGGTCTTATGAATGAATGAATTACTTACCATAAACTTTATTTTCTGGGGCTTACAGAAAACTGGCCAGAAGAGAACTTTGTTCTGGCTGTGTCCTCGCCATCTGATCGCTTCTGTAACTTTCATCCTCCTGGACACTGGGTGGCATTTCTATAATTTATGAGCCTTTTCTCCATTCACATGATTTGCCTAATCATCCCACCCTGGTGCAAGTCATGACGCGTCATATCGATCACACACCAGGTACCATCTAAAGCAATGGATGTGATGGTCAGTGTATCTGTCCTTCTGTATCATGCTGCACTCTCAGACTACTTCCTCATTAAAGTGAAATTGCAACTGAAATGCCTGTAAACGCTTTTGTTGTGGGTTCCCTTTGACTGCCCCACTGTCCCATCATATGCGTGCTGCCTTGTTGTAGAACAGTACTTTTTAAAAAATGTCATTAAGCATAACACCAGCTGAAATACTGAAACTGATGATTCTGGGACCATTAAGTATTGCAATAAATATTGCACTAAAATATATACCGTCAAAGATAAAAATTAGTCTCTCTGACATAAAAAGCAGGATTCTTAAAGTTTGAAATACAGATGTCATATCTGGAAAGTTAACCGTGTAAACATTAAATAGTATTCCGTATAGCTTAGTCAGCAGCTACTTCTCCAATCCAGCTGAAGGTAATATATACAAGGTGTTTGTATAATAACTAAGCAGGAATAACTCAATAAACACTCAATATATACACTCAGAGGTTGCTTTATTAAGTACATCTAGCTTGTACCAGGGGTTCCCACTTTTGCCTCCAGAATTGCTTTAAGGATAGATGGATTGAGTGTTCCGAGAAGCCATTCTTCACACCACAGTTGTGCTACACTTTTTGCACCTCGTGTTAGCTTTACAGAGTCTGGTCATTCTCCTCAGATTTCTAATATTAACAAGGTGTTTTCCAGAATCACACCATTAACTGTGAACTCTAGACACTGTTAAGCATACAAATCCTATGAGGGTGGCTATTTCTGAGATACTGGACCAACCACGTTTGGAACCAGCAAAAACACCATGTTCACAATCACATTGATCAGATATCTTAGCTGTTCTAATGCTGTGTATTCAGTTCAAGCTACCTTATTTGCTGTTGCGGAGGGCAGACAGTTTGAATCAGCAAGCAGAAGTACTTAATCAACTCAGAAGTCAGCTATAAAATTCCAAAGAGCTGTTTTTGCTAGGTTTTGATGTTGACTGTCTCAGATATCCATAATAGTTGTGTGCTGTATATCCTGTCTAAGTGTATACTGCCATGCTTTGAATCAGTTGGGCTACTCCACCCTGCTTTTGGATATCAATTTTTTTTAACCTAAATATTTATCCTAAAACTACTTCCCTCTTTTCTGCTTCCTGTTCTGCTTCTTGCTTGGGGTCCATCTGACCCCAGCAGACGATCAGCTGGAGCCTCCTTGTGACTTTGTCAAGAGAAAGATCCACGTGTTGGCATGATCCAGTGGTGTAACAATCATGGACATTGACCATATGATGGTCATTGCTCAACCCCAGTTTTTGTCATCCACAATAAAATAATCGTTATAAATAAAATATACAGTTTTTGTATTTGCATTTTTATACAGTGGTACAGTGGCTAGCACTGCTGCTTCAGCTGACTGGCACTGGAGTTCAAGTCTCTGCCCTGGTTCCACCAGTTACTCCAGTTTCCCCCCCACAGTCCAAAAAACATGCTAAGGTGAATTGGAGTTGCCAAATTTTCTATTGGTGTGACTGGTGTGTCCGTCCAGTCCTGGGTTATAGCCTCTGGTAGAGGCTTCAAACCCATGTGACCCTGAATAGGACAAGCAGGTAAAGAAAATGGATGAATATATGGACTTCTATGCACATAATTAAATGGTGGAATCATTTTAGTACTTCAGGAACTGTCTTTTCAAGGTTCCATACAGAACCCTTATAAAATAGTTAGAAATGGTTAACTAAGGTTATTCCTACTGCTTTATATATTATGATAATATTTATTATTAATATTAATATTAACAGTAGCCTCCTACTTCATAAGTACTTATGAAAAATATATATGGAGTATTAAAAATATATAATAAATGTGACTTGCTAATTTCATGATAAAATTGTTCCTTCCTGCATGTGCGCAAGGAATGCATTCATTTTGAGGCTCTATATTAAACTAGTATTTTTATCTTCCTGATGGGCCACAAATATAGAAATGTCTCACCATGGAAAACAGCTTTATCCTTGCTAGGACTGTTTGTCTGACGGGACCTGTGTGGCCCAAAGTGATTACCTGTAACAACACAGAACAAGGTGTGCCCAACACGCGCCAAATGAGCAGTCAGCAAATGAAAGCATCCTTTTTCATTTCAACAGTTTTTATTGTGCAGTACGTCTGGTGACGTAGTTACTTGCCTTTGGACATAATTGGTAATTAGTTACAAAATGTTCTTTGAGAAGGAATATGTGCTAGAAAGTCAATTGTGGATGCTTTGGTCTCTGTCACAAAAATTTAACATAACGTTGTATAGTAAACATGAGATATACACTACTGTTCAAAAGTTTGGGGTCACTTAGAAATTTCCTTGCTGTTGAAAAAAGCAAGTTTTTTTGTCCATTAAAATAACATCATATTGATCAGAAATACTGCGTAAACATTGTTAATGTTGTAAATGACTATCATAGCTGAAAAAAGCTGTTTTAAAATATAATCTCTACATAGGTGTACAAAGGCCCATTATCAGCAACAGTTAGTCCTGTGATACAGTGGAATGTCGTGTTTGCTAATGCATGTTCATCATTTTAAAAAGTTAATTGATCATTAGAAAACCCTTTTGCGATTATATTAGCACAGATGAAAATTGTTGTGCTGATTAAAGAAATGATAAAACTGGCCTTCTTTGGACTAGTTGAGTAGCTGGAGCATCAGCAATTGTAGGTTCGATTACAAGCTCAAAATGGTCAGAAACAAAGAACTTTCTTCTGAAACTCATCAGTCTATTCTTGTTCTGAGAAATGACGGCTATTCTATGCTAGAAACTGCCAGGAAACTGAAGATCTCGTACAGTGCTGTGTACTACTGCCTTCAGGGAGCCACGCAAACAGGCTCTAACCACGATAGAAGGAGGAGAGGCAGGTCCTGGTGCACAACTGAGCGAGAGGATAAATATATTAGAGTGTGTAGTTTGAGAAACCGACGCCTCATAGGTCTTCAACTGGCAGCTTCATTAAATAGTACCCACAACATTAACAGTGAAGAGCAACTAGCTTTTTAGGCAGAATTGCAAAGAAAAAGCCATATCTCTTAATGGCCAATAAAAAGGAAAGACTGAGAAGGGCAATAAACACTGGACAGAGAAAGATTAGAAAAAGTGCTATGGATGGACAAATCTAAGTTTGAGGTGTTCGGATCACAAAGAAGAACATTTGTGAGGCGACGATCAAATGAACACACTGGAGGAGTGCTTGCCGACATCTGTCAAGCATGGTGGAGACAATGTGATGGTCTGGGGCTGCTTTGGTGATGGTAAAGTGGGAGATTTGTACAGGGTGAAAGGGATCTTGAAGAAGGAAGGCTATCACTCCATTTTGCAACACCATGCCACACCCTGTGGACGGCACTTAATTGGAGCCAATGTCATCCTACAACAGGACAACGACCCAAACACAGCACCCAACTATGCAAGAACTATTTAGGAAAGAAGCAGTCAGCTGGTATTCTGTGTATAATGGAGTGGCCAACAGAGTCACCGGATCTCAACTCTATTGATCTGTTATGGGAGCAGCTTGACCAAATGGTACGTAAGAAGTGCCCATCAAGCCAATTCAACTTATGGGAGATGCGTCAGGAAGCCCGGGGTGAAATCTCATCAGGTAACCTCAACAAATTGAATTGATCTAGAATGCCCAAGGTCTACAAGGCTGTACTTGCTGCAAATGGAGTTTGAAGAACACAATTATTATTTTAAAATTCAAAACTAATTATTTCTAACATTATCAGTGACTGTTTCCTATGTATTTAGCTCTGTTTCCTATTCAAACTCATTTCATGTATGTTTTCAGGTAAACAAGGAAATTTGTAAGTGATCCCAAACTTTTGAACAGTTGTGTACAGTGTATTATATTGTATGTTAAACATAATGTACCTTACATATTAGGATATATATCGACCCATCATTTCATAAGACAGATGTCTATAACGTTATGAGATTGTAATAAATGAAACAGTAATTTCACGTGTGTGTGTGTGTGTGTGTGTGTGTGTGTGTAAATACCCTATAATGGAATGGTTTACCTTGTCCTGTGACCTGTGATTTAAATGATAGGGTCACAGTGAAACTGAGGCCTAACGTAAGACTCCTTATATGCAACGGTTCAGACTTTACTTTCATGAAGTAAATTACATCTTGAAACTTAAGTGTGTTAATTCTCGGTCACAAGTTCCCTTCCTCAAACATATTACCACCTGAAACATTTGATGATCAGCAGACTCTTAAGTCATTGTGGCTATCTTTGTTTTTAACACTCCACTGTCACATGGCACCTAACATTTATTATTAGCATGTATCAACCAAAGACTTTTTTCTAGGCCATAATTTACATTATCACATATTGTTACGTCTATTCATCCATTTCTCGTGTTTAGTGCGCCATCTAGTGGACAAAATTGTAAAGCGCCCCTGGCGGCGCAAACCTTGTTTCAACGAACGAATTTTTGCTAATTTAATTCTGTACGTCTTTTTAATATTTGACAAATAACGTACAAAACAATCACTTTGAGATTGGGCCCATACAGACATTACCATAAGCAGATAAAATAATATGATAAAACACATTTTGTTCACAACAATCTTTACTTTTGTGTGAGTTTCAGTGTCTTCAATATTCTAAGATCTTGACATACAAGACATATATTTTATTGTCTTGTTATGGACAATCCATAGCATGCATGGAAGTCCAACAACAATTCACCACTAGTCATAAGATCTGGGAGGCCACTTTTCAGTTAAAGCCCTCCTATTATTTCCATCATTATTTCCATCATGTGAGAAGCCTCTCAGAGGGACCACAGAATCCGTTGGCGGTACTCTTTCAAGTGCTTCACCCACTTTTTCTTGGAAGGCTGGGTAACCCACAAACAGATTTTTCATCTCTGCCATTCTCAGTTACATCAAGGCAAACCTCTTGTCCACTAGGGAAAACTCCAGGTGCACAGCCCACAGTCTGGGACTTGTGAGCATTCCAACACCTGTCTCCAGTCTTTCACAATTAGAAACTCCAGAGTAGCAGGGAAATCCCTGAAAACTGAGAACTGAAATCCCTTGAAACACTTTTATTTCGAAAATGAAAGCATGGTGGTAGTTTACTACACTTATATTTGGTCATTCGAAGTTTTGATCAAATAACACAAAACTAAATAAAATGTTTTTGAATATCTCAGCTATAGAATAGACAATCAATTGGTATAATAAAATATACTTCAACTGCTTTTTATTTGCAATTATTTTACTTTGCAATTGATTAACTACAACTAGTGATGTAGTTAAGACCACTTAAACTGAGACCAAGTCATCACCAAGACTAGAGTGTATCCAAATGAAGACAAGACCAAGACCAAGCAGGGTGAGACTGAGACAAGACCGAGACCAAGGCAGGGCTAGACCAAGTCAATATCAGAAACAGACTAATATTTGAGTCTACATAACAACATACTATAACATGTAGAGCATAAGCACCATCTTGGGGCTAGACAGAATAATTTGAACCATGGACATTTTTTCTTAAAATTTCAATATTAATGCTTCTGTGCAGATAATATTTTTTCAAATAAGACACACCTTATTGGTTGCATTTGAACTTTGAAGCTGGACGTTTTACACATAATCACAATACTGTGTTAACCCTTTGAATCCTATCCATTTCTGAGCGTTTTTCTATCCCTTTGATTTCAGGCTTATTATATTGTATGTATATGAATTAGCCACATATGCTTTATGGTTTTGTTTTCAGGACATTCTGGGCTGAATGATGACACAGTCTTATGAGGGAAAACTATTTGAGCCTATGGAAATTTCTCAATAATATAAAAAGTTGCAGCCACTACAAATATGATCTTACAAATGCTGAAATTAGAATCTCTGTCTCTTTTTGTAGGCTTACTGAATATCACGGCGAGCGCATCGCATTTTTTAATGGGTGCACAAACCCCGAGCGTTGCGAGCGTAGTATTCACTCTGAAAACCGCTTAATTTGAACACCGATGTTTTATGGATTATTAGGGATGCTTTTTCATGGAAAATGTTAAAAAATTATGCCTCAGTGTGCGCAGGATTACTCTGGAATATTTTAGCACACAGCGTTGCAACTTGGACAGCAGGTGTTTAAGTAAGTTCTCTCGATTGCAAAGATGTGCTTCATGTCTGTGCGTTATACATATCCTAAGTTACGAGCCTGAGATTATTGAGTGTGAAAGTCAACACGTTTTGCATTTGTCGGGTTTTAAGGGTTAACAAACAGATGACTATTAAGCCGTTGTGATAAATATTGAGACGTTTTGATGATTGGTCTTAACTGGTCTTGAAATATAACCTCAAATCCTCTAGGTCCATGACCGAGACAAGACAGAGTCAAAATAAAGTTGATTCCGATCGAGAGGACACCAAGAAACGCTAACTACAACAGAGGCAAAAATCAACATTTTTTTATAATAATGTAATGCATCTGTCGTCAAAACAAAATTGATTTGTCATGGTAATGACTTTGTGAGACTGACGCATATTGTGTTTAAGCATAGAATGGTTACCAATTAGGCAAGTGTCCTGGTCAGGTAGTTCCGTTGGGAAACTCTTAGTGTATGCGTTATTTACAACCAGGAAGAAATATTATTGATCTCTGTTAAAAATCTTATACTGTACGAACGAAGAGTACGAACAAATTGTGTACATTGGGCTCCCGTTTCCTGTCCGAAACATAATTTATTTTTCTGTTTCAGAAGCCTCATCCCCGGAAGAGTCAAAACTGCCAGAGAGCAATGAGATCAGGCCTGTTAGGGATCAGAACTGGTGTGGTGTTGAGGTATTGCCCACTGCACAGCAACACTCGGGTCCTAGTTTGGGCCTGCCATTCTGGGTGGGCGCGTAGAATATCTCGTCTCTTCTGATGGTGTCTGATGTGACTCCTTTCAACAAGTGTATTATGAGACTCCGGCTCAGGCAATCTTTGGGCGCCTTGTGTGTTGTCTCTGAGTATGCTCTGGCTGTGGGGAGTGATCGTGGTGAGGGAGACATTTTATTTGCAACTTTCGAAAAAGTATTATTCTGAACGGCTCAGTAGTTGATGTGTGCCCATGAGGTGACACTCCTCTGGTCATGGGTGACTTTGATGATGCTTTGATCTTTGCATAGTCAATGGAGGCTCTGATCGGGGCTCTTGAAGGACTGAGCAAGTAGTCTGAGTGGCCGGATTTGTGAGTGTCCAGGATAAGAACAAAGATCCAGGCCTTTAATGACATCCTGGGCACAGCCATGAGCAGCCTCAGTCTGTGGAGAGAATGTCGACCGCATTGAGACGTTAATTTTCCTCGGCAGTGACATTCATATCTTCGGTGACCCTACCTACGAAGTCAGTAGACGGATTGGGAGAGCATGCAGGATCATGAGATTGCTGGAAAGGGGTGCGTGGTGCTCCTGATATCTTCGTAAGAGGGCAAAGGGCCAAGTCTTTAGAGTCCTGTTGCTACCTGTTATGCTGTATTGCTGCAAGACATAGATGGTCTCCAGTGACCTGAGACAAAGGCTGGACAACTTTGATACTGTGTCTCTTTGGAGAATCCTTAGGTACCACTGGTTTGACTTTGTGTTGAATGAGCGATTACTTAAGGAGTCCTGCTTGAATCTCATTACCTGCATTGTGAGGAAGCATCTGTTATGGCACTATGGCCAGGTGGTGCGTTTCCGTGAGGGTGATCTGGCTCACAGAATCCTCACTGCTGAGGACCTGAGCAGCTAGGCCAGGCCAAGGAGATGTCCACATAACATCTGGCTTTGGCAGATAGACAGCCATTTGTGGAGGGTGGGACTGGACCGTGTGTTGGTCTAGACTCTAGGGGGTCATCAACCAGGATCCTGAGGTGTTTCATCATGTGGTGGGTGTAGCAATACATCCTACCAGTGCATTCACAACTCAAAACAATAAACTAAATTATATGGTACATGGATTTTTAAATGAAAAGTACAAAATGGACAAAATATAACCGTCCATCTTCCAACCCTATAGCCTCTCCTGGTCAGTACAAGGGTGTAGTCAAGAATTCTGGGCCCCCAAACAAAATGTCTCACGAGTTGTGGGGAAAAGTACAAAAGATTGCACAAAATATTAAATGATTAAGAATTAAATTGTTATTCCCACCAACAGGGGGCACCTTAAAAAGGCTCCATTTATGTAATCGTAGAACCCTGCATTATATGTAGCTAAGCCACATTCACACATAACATTTTATGTAGGAAAAATGGTTTGCATCAGATATGTCTCTGTATATTCACAATTTAATCGACGGTTAAAGTGTTGATTTCTTACACTGAATACCCATAAATTTCCCATCGAGGTTCGTTCTGGATTTTTGCACTACAGCCTTTTAGTCAGCATCACTCTGTATTCTTTATCAAATCCACGCCTACATATATGGGGGAAAAGTTTCTAGCTTTCAGTTTCATTCATTCATTCATTCATTCATTCATTCAAGTATTATTAAACAAGATCAAGTACCGTAACAATATAATTTTTTTCTTGGTTCTCAGAATAATGATAATTTGCATTTTATTTCAGCATTAGTCATTTTATCAGACTGTGAAGCCATTTTGAAGTAAAACATAACCAAACATCTGCTGAATTGGAGAGGCGACCATTTCCAGTGAGCTAATTAAATATATTGGTTTATTACTTCATTGTGTTGAGAAAATAGAAATTTGTCCATCGTCACACATTCTAGGTCTAAGACTAAGTGCAACACACAGCAGACCCGTCTCAAACAATAAAGCAGACCGCAACTCACCTTGTGATATTTAATCTCCCTAAAAATAACTGTTCCTGTTAACCACTTCTAATCAATTTATTAAGGCTCGGCGACACGACACTACACAACACAAACAATGCTGGGTTTCATTGCAACTCTTAGGTGACTTAAGGTGACATAAATATATCCAGCTCACCTAACGTAGAAGACAAAACTTACCATTATGGACGTTTTAATTTCCCGTGCACTAAAATGCCTAATGCAGTTTTATTTTTAAACAAATATGGAACCAAAACATATCGCAAGACAAGAAATGACAGTAGGAATAAAATTTTTGCAAAGGCAAAACATGTCTTTTGCAATGCTATTCGAAGTCTTATTTATGTACATAACCCGATTGATGATGTTTCAGTCACAAGTCGCGAACCGGCAATTTACTTCCGCTGAAGGCGGGACTGACTGGCGACCCGGCAATAGGCAGCAACTGCTGAAAGTGCGACATCAGACGGCAACTAACTGAGGGGTGGGAAGGGAGCGGAGCGGGGGCTGTGAAGAGCGCATTTTATGAAGGTTTATATGTTGTAGCTGTTTTTCTCCCCTGTGTATGTGCAAAACCCGAGGAGAGCTACTTTTATTCGTAATTCAAGGCAAAGGTGGAGCTCCGGTTTGACGTGCAATGGAGGCTTTTTGTGGTCCAAAACTCTCACGTTTTTGGGTAAGAAATGACTTCTCATATTTACGATGGACATCGTATTTACTTTGGCGATAGCGTTAATGGGGCGTCGTAATAAAGAATAAAGTGGCAGCAGTTTTCAACTGCAGTGCAGCTGTAATAGCGTTTATGAAAAGGCTGTTATAGGATAACATGCACTTTATGTTCACCTTGGCAGTGGTTTTTAATCCATATATAGCCTACTGTAAAGTACTCTGCGGCGTGTAAACAAAGGAAAAATATCTATACTACTTGCCGTATATGACTAGCTACAGCAGACTGCACTCTACAACAAAAAATGGATTGTGTCTTTGGAAAAGCATGTTGGCAAGTTTGAATAAGAGGCATTTTTTGGTTCGCGATTGTGGAATCGTTTCCCGATGCACGTGAGGTCTTTGGGAAGTACTTCTGCACTATTGTCGAATATGTGTGTATTGGGAACTATACATGACTTGCATTTAAGCATTAAAGATCGTCATGTTGCTTAAAGACAAACAGTGATAAACTTTACGTAGTAACATAACTTCCTATTATAGTCTCTGCGCTTAAGATAGGCATCGCAATAATTGTGGTTACATTAACGCAAGTAATTGATGTGTTTTCATGCATGTAACTTAAAGGTTAGTTATAGGTAGCATGTCCTACTATTCTCGCCGACTGCACAACAGTTTTCCGTACGGTCCATTAAACCATCTTTTCTACTGGTAGCCGCTTGCGGTGGCAAAACTGATTGCGGATCCATTGCGCTTATACTAAATCAGATAAACGGCTATAAGTAAGACGTAAGGTTTCATAAATTTAACATGTGTGATGAAAAGATGCATAGGGCTAAGTGAAGGATACGTTGAGGGTCTGTGCCATTGCATCGCAGATGATTAAGTCCGGAGGCGGAGAGTTAAACTACGCAGACTTTGCGATCTCTTAACACTCACGCTCATATCTGCTCATCTCTCCATGCTTTTCATATCCAGATGTTATTATTAATTATTAGTAACTGGAATAAATTGTTTGATGTTGAGGCTTCATTTTATCTCCCATAATCTTAGCGACTGTTCAATAAATTAGAGTTTTACATTAACTTCAATAGTGATTAAAATAAGTAATCAACGTATGCGTTCAGGTTAATTATTCAGACTCCTGTCATCGCACAAAAAAATCATTAGTTTTGGTGTAGTCCACCAGTAAGCAAAAGTATTTAAAAACATTTATATAAATGTATTGGCACTCATTAAAAAGCATGTAGCCTACAACAGAATACCACATATCTTAAAGATGGTATTTTTTCAGAGGTCCGTTACTTCCTCTATATATGTTGTGTAAGACTTACTATTAAAGGTTGCTGAAACACCGACAACAAAATGTCAGCATTTATTCCAGCAGTAGGAGCAGCAATACAGTGAATTGATTAGGTCTTCTGCATTTAAGAAACATTGTTATCCAGAGTAGAAGTTAAAAAAGCAATACACAGACACACATTCTTATCCAGCTTAAACAAATGACCTTAATTTAGAACCTTGCTCATTGTAAATCTTTTAAAATATATCTTTTCTCTGTTGCTGAGAATGAATTTTGCACCTCTCCTTAACAACATTTATCATTCATTTGGTAATGTGGGTGTCAGTTCTGCATCTGATGTCCTGTGTCTGCTGTAGGGCACAGCAGGTCACACTGTTTTCTCTTTCAGTTTTTTAAAACTGCTGTTTCAGATGCTGACCCCAGTAACAGCTCTCCTGTATTCAAAGGGGTTGATGGGATATTTGATGTTATAGTATTGCCGGCTTCTGTCATACTCTGCAATTTCTCATCTGCTTTTGTGTAACTGTACAAGCATTACGGAGCAGTTCTGTCTCCTTCAGTTAGTATTGGTCTCTGCATGTTTGAAGTGTTTTTTTCAGTGTCTTTTCTTCCTGTTCATTCATTTAGAATACTGTATGTCAAACCGCTTTATCTAGGCACATTTTAAATATGGATAACTTTATTCAACGGTACTACAAGTGATCTAATCAGAGAACGTCTTGGTACTCAAAATCACTGCCCTATTCTTTTTTCCTTAGTTACTGCATTTTTCTCATGATACACGTGAAGTAAACACGTGATAGTAGTACAATGTGTTTTAAACTGAAGCCTGTTTGCTTATTTATATTTAGTAAATATAGTTAATCTCTAGGTTGTTTTCGGATTTTGTATTATGATGGAGGTGGGAAAGGCATCCTAAAATAATCTGATTTCTGTCCACAGGTAATTTACTGTATGCAGACTACACAAATAACAGTTTGATTGTGATTTTAATAAGCTTCAGTCTATGGCTGCTTTGTTTGATTATATATTTTTTCCCAGTCTTTAGCAGGAAAATCCAAAAACAGAACACAAACCGTTTGTAATAGCAGGTGTATTACTTTAGGTTCCAGTTTAAGGATGTTTAATGTGTATTACCTGCATGGCAGTGCATTTTTAGGAACACTTACCTGCTTGCCTGAACAGATGCATTTAACATCGGTTGCAACACATACTAACCGCTGCTTTCAATCATGACAGGTAGAGTAATGGATTGCCTAAGCACATTCTCTGTGGCTAACCCCTTTCTCTGTTTTACAATCTTTTTTGTCTCACAAGCTGCTTGCTTCTGCATGTTTTAGTCGGCTGCTGATCCCCTTTGCATGCATCCTCCATAACGATTTTATCATGGTGAGCCTGTTACGAAAAGCATACCCCACAAAGTCGGGTGCACTCTGGGTGAGATGCTAATTCATTGCAGCACACCACAAATTATTTGCAGTAAAAAAAAAATGAAAATAAAATACCATGTTGGAAAATTAGCTGGGTTTGCTTTTGCCTCTAACATTGCAGACATTCCAGAGATTTTTCTTTTTGTTTGTTTGTCTGTAACCCTGTCAGTTTTTTTTTGTCATTCTTCTACTTGAAGCTACTTGAAGACATTATCTGAATCTACTATGCTTCTTCCTCTTTGAATCAGCATTACAGGGGGGGGCGACAGGAGTTAATGTTGGCTCTCCCTCGCCAATGCAAATACATCACCCTGAGCACTGGGGTCCATTCATAAATCCATTAGAAAACTGAAGGGATGAATGAATGAATGAATGAATGAATGAATGAATGTTACGTGTATGCAGTGCTTTTCAAGACATCCAAAGTGCTTTAAGGAACCAATCATCAACCACCAGCACTGTGTAGCACCCATCTGGATGATGCAACAGCAGCCTTTCTGCACCGGTACATTCACCACACAGTAGCAAAGGTGATGGGGCAGGAGAGAATTTACCAGTTAGGTAGGGGATCATTTGGAGGCCAGATTTGAAAGGGCCACAGTGGGCAATTGTAGTCAGGACATTGGGGCACCACCCCTAATTTTTCAAATAGATGTCCAGGAATCTTCTATGACCCCAGCGGGTCAGGACCTCTGTAACAACAACAAGAACAACATTATTATTATTATTATTTTGCTGTTGTTTTGTTGTTGTTATTATTGTTGTTGTTGTTGTGGATAATGCTAATAAATAATAATGCATTTAATTTATGTACTTCACCTCATTAGAATAAAATCTCAAAGTGCCGACATAAAGTTAATTGATGAGATGAGATGACTGTAGTTTCCCTGCTGTTCTTTCACACAGACAGATTTTAAGGAGTAGGCTTGACGCCTTGAACAGCTGGAATTGCTACACCTGCAAGTTTAGTGAAGCTAGTAATCAGAAGCTGTATTATTTGGTTTGTGCATTTCAATTTGAAATGTCAGGTATGAAAGTTGCTGTGTATTAGTTCTTCATGCAGAGTGACAGAACCCACTCACAAAAATAGTATGGAGCTCTAGGTATGTTCCCTGCTTCGTGGAGTTTGGATTTCTAGTTTTTTTGTCCTGGTAGAGTTAGAATACGCTGCATTGTAAGACAATCCAAAGTGCTGGTATTCCATCTATTTTTATAGTTTCTTGTAAAGTACACTCAAAGAAAATTATAAAGCCCTTTGACTGCGTGTGTGGCATTGTGAATTCATATGGTTTTGAAGGTTTTGTTTGTTTTTAAATTTACTTCTTCTGTAACTGTTGTATGAGAGAAGATTTATTGACCCTTCTGCCAGGAGCACCTTGTGATTGTATCTCACAAATACTGCTGTCCTTGGTTACTTCTGTTAGTTTTTTTTTTCTCCCAGCATTCATTTTTCTTATTATCGCAAAATAGGCTATTCTGGATTCCTTCCACAGTCCAGAAATATGTTGCTTGTTTCTAAATGGCCTTTGCTGTGTTATTTGTGTGTGTGTGTTTGTGTTTGTGTGTGTGTGTGTGTGTGTGTTTGTGTTTGTGTGTGTGTGTGTGTGTTTGTGTGTGTGTGTGTGTCTGTGTGTGTGTGTGTGTGTGTCTGCTGGCTTCTTGGGACAGGCTCCAGGTTCACTGTATAATGAATTTGCCTTTCTCTCATATACTTTTTTAAAATATGATTTCATTTTCTTTTTAAATTCCAGCTGGTATATAACATTTTTCATTCTCATTGACCATTCTCACCAAATATGAAAGCGAAAGGTAGTCACAGCATACCATGACCGTGAAACACTAAACTTTGATTCTTTTCGCACCTCAAGGCATCTTGTAAGGAATTTCCCTTTGACAGTGAAGTGAATTCTGCAGGGATCAAGTGGCTACTAGTTTGATAAGATAATCAGAGTTCCTGTTTGCTCACCCAGCAAAATTAAACATTTTTTTGTACACACTGTGGTACTCTTGAACATTGCTACTACTAACAAAATGTTTTCTTATTATAGGATGCACATGAAGGAAGTCAAAGGAAGAGTGCAGTTAGAAACAAAGGCAGAGAAGGAAATAAAAATCAGTCTATGATATTTAATGTGTTATGTTCAAGGCAGCCTTGATTGTGACAGGGACTGAATGACAGTTCTGTGTGGACGCTGGTGCTTCCATCACAGGAATGTACACCGAGCAACTTCCTTCCCAGGCAGCCCTAAGTGAGGAAGTAAGCATGGTAACAGATGAGTTGACAAAAGTCCCACCACAAGGAAGCAGTTTATTTATAGGCAGGGCAGGGTGGGCAGTCCCAGACCACAGAATGATACCACATTCTGAATGGAGCTGAGCTTTGGCTTACTTGCCCCTCGCCTACGTAGCCCCCCCCACTTCCTTTTTGTTTTGCTTGAATATATAAATATGCTAGATATTGTTCATAACTTGTCAAAACATTGTTCCTGCAACCAACCACTTCCCAAAGCCTTCTTGTGAACCGTGAGTACAGATACCCTAAATGTGGCAAGGGGACACGAACTATACAAGCAAATATGCGAAATGTCAGTGCAACATGAAATCATTTCCTCTATCACCCATCTTCTGTAACTTCTTATCCGGCGTAGTGTTCCGGTGACATGAAATTATTATTTTCTTCTTTAGATTTTCAGAATGGGTTTAATTTTAGTTTTTGGCCAGTATTTTAGTAGCTTTTAATTTCTGAAGGTGTTCCTGATTAGAAACCCTTATCAAACAGGGTAAATGGGTAAGGACATTTTTTTTCACACTATTTAAGGACTATGGCAGTGAAATTTTGATAAGGAACGAAAAGCTGAAACAGCAATGAATCCATGTTGTCTCCTCATGTAGGTAAACCACAAGGGCACAGGTGACATAGAGGGTTAAGGATTGCTGAGACAACTGGGTTTAATGAACACAAAGAACAGATGTGAATAAGAATGTCTTTTAAGGTCTGTGTATGTGTCAGTAGTGGTGAACCACACAATGGCCAGTGTTTGGAGGGTTATTGTGAAAATTCATACAGTACCTTTCTGGGGGAAAAACAGGCCAAACCCAAACTACACAACATGAAACTTTTGTACACAGCTTGCAGTCGATGGACTGTTGACCAGTAGGCAGCTATACTGTTTTTTAACTGTTTTAAACTGTTATTAGTTTTAGTAGATATTCTTCATTCATGTCTAGTTGGAAGTTTGTTGAAATTGTATTAAACGCAGTAGTATAAAAGTACACCAGTTGCTTCCTTTTGTTATAAACTTTTTTTTTTTGAATCTTCATGTATACATTAGCATATCATAGTATCATTGCAAGTTTGCTTTGAAGTTTTTTTGGCTTGGTTTTTGCAGAGGTTAATTTTACAGGCCTAGATTAAATCTATATTAAATCTGCAAGCCTAGTTTCTTTTGGTCTCACGCAGGTTTTTCTTTTTTCCCCTGCAAGATTGCGTCCAGCTGTTTTTCTGTGTTTGCTTTCAGCTGCTCTGGGTAATGCATGCCTGTGGAATCTTTATATGCAATATTAATTGCTTAGGTTAGCATACTCTGTGTGGGAGGTTCTGCAATTTCACTAGAGGGCCCAGTAGCTAAATAGAAATCTCAGAATGTGATTAAATATGAGTAATTATTTATATGTGACTTGGCACTTTCCTGCTGATCCATTGGTCATGTTTGGGAGACTGGCTCATTTCATTAAGTGTGTTTCTATGACTGTCAGGTGCTTACAGAACTGAGTGTGGAATCCAGTGAAAAGAGCTCTTCTCCAGGTGTGCTGTGGTTCCCACTGAACCCTGCAGCCCACACAATGTGGTATATATACACAAGTTCATCGCAAATGGTATGTAATTTCCACTGGGGCTTATCTCTGAACTTTCTGTGGTGGACTGTGATGCCTATCTGAGTAAATGAAATCCACCATCATGTTCTTGGAACTACCATGCTTGTCTTACAACATGGAGCATCACCCTATTCGTATACATTTGGAAAACTGTTGCTGTGAATGGACATTCCAGACTTAGGAATTCTGACAAGTATGACAAGAAAATGTTTCTAACACCATTGTACCACAATAACCGGCACCAGAACCAGGATGGAGCCCAGCATCACATCACAACAGAAAGATTCATCAGACCAGGAAATGTCCAGTGTAGGCTCATCATCTTCTTACCTGAAAGGGTTGGATCTTGACATGGTTTCTGTTGCTGTGGCCCATTCATTTCAACTTTTTTTGTGTGCTTGTTGCCTTACTGTTGGCTTTAACATAGTCTGGCCATTCTCCACTGACCTCTCTCATTTACAGTGTGTTTCTACTCTAAATTCAAGAAGGGTCACTGTTTCAGAAATGCCGGTAACACCAATCATAGCACGTTCATAATCACTTAATCACTTAGATCACAAAAATTGCTCGTTATGATGCTCAGATGAATAGTAACTAAAATGCTTGACCCTGTCTGTGTGCTTTGAACATTGAGTGAACAATGTGATTTCCTGTTTACAGGAGTAGGCCGTCGCTGTTATTGAATAAACAAACCTAATCAAGTGGTCACTGACTGTACTTTTAGAATTGGAAAAACTCAATGTTATAATACTTGTATATGCTTACTCTTGGTACTCAAAAGTATTAGCCACTGTGGCTAACTGTGCTAGAGTTTCCTTAGCCATGCAAAAAAAAGTATCAGCCATAAAATCATTCTGATGCGGAAAGTGGGACTGCCTCTATAGATGCAAGGTCAAATTTGTATGGCTATGATACTATGTATCTGTAGGCAAGTAGCCTGTCATTGTCTAGCAATGTTTTCCATTGGCAGAATTTATTTTTTTTGTGGATGTTTTTCTTCCTGACATGAATTTCCCCAATGCATCATTCAGTTCTAGATTAACCTAGAGAGACCACATATAGCATGAACAGGTTGGTATCAAATCTAGAATGTATGGATTGAAAATTTCTATTATGCAGCCTTTGGCTCCTAATCACGCTCTGTAGCATGCTATCTGCCTTGTAGCAGCTGGGGGTGAATGGTATGTGTGCTTGTCAGTATGAGTCATGTTATCAAGTAAACAATTGAAGCTTTCTGAACCCTTTTTCTCAGGAAAGCCTGTATGTGCTTTGTCATACAGTTGTGGAATGATGGTTTAAACGAGTGTCTTCCTGCTTAGAATAACATACAGGACGTTGGACTGAGAGTGTGGCTGTAATCAGAGCTGGTCTGCATAACTCCAGTAAATGGTGTCCTGCATGAGGATTACTGTCTCTCTTGCCTAAATAAGATTTATTTATTTATGGCAGTGATTTATTTATTGATTTATTTATGTTGAATAGTTATATTTACGTGACATTTTAAGTCACGTTTTGTCCTCCATATATCCATCTCTTCTTTTCAGATTCTGCATGCGCTCAACAATGTAATTTGTTTTCATTTAGCTTTGACGTTCGAGCTCAAGGAAATATATAGATGATGATGAAAATGATGATGATGATGATGATGAACATCATAGCTTGAACAGTTTGGTTATCAAAATCCAATTTAAATTAAGAAATGGCTCTTCAGTATTTAAAGCCAGTCCTCATCGTTCAGACGTTCACATACAAGAGCCAGTGACCAAACCCATCACTACTTTCCACCTGTCTGTCCTAGTAAAGGTTGTGGTGGTGTTAGAATGTTGGAACTTGGAAAATTAAGGATGTATGACCAGAACATATGTAATGTAACATACACACACACATGCATACACACACACCTACACGCGCAAAAAGGCACACACAAAAACTGCTATGGTCGGGATTGCAAGTTTGATCTTCCCCAGTGTGGAATGGTTGAGAAATAAACTTGCCATCTGCGCATTTTATTTGCCACTTGCAATGTAGCAAATGGCTAGCGGGAACATAGCTTAGTGCCTAAGCAGACATTACTGCTTCAGTTAGATTAACATAACACATCTGTGAAGAGAGTAACGATACCTGAGGCTGTAATTACTTGTTTTGCCTTGTCCTGAACAAAGTAAGTCTTACTAAATGATTCAGCATTATGCAAAGGGGAAGTGAAAGTCATAGATTTCTGTGTCTGGCCTTGAGAAAGTGAGTTTGAGCTTCTACTTCAATGTCGTACAAGAACAGGAAGTGTTTGCATCCGTAAAAAAAAAAAAAAAAAAGGTTGCACAGAAAATGAAACTTTGAAGTCATTAGTTGTAGGTGAACTCACTAATGGAAGTGATGTCGTTTTGAATCTGCCTCATTATTGAGGATTTTGCTTCTGTCACACTATGTCAGAGGGCTTTTTGGGAAGCTACTGCTCAGTCTGAATTGTGAAAGTCTCGCAGTGCTTTCTCATTCTGTCCTCTTGAACATGTAAAATTGTTTGTAAAATTGGGCAGGAGAGCCCAAGGTGTCATTTTGTCAACAGGCCCGGAATTTCTAGCTACACCCCCGTCTCCAGCGCAGTCACAGCAAGAGCAAACAAGCCTAAGCTGCGCATGCGCTGGTTCAGCTCAGATTGCTGTGCTGTGGCTTTCCAGAAAAAGAGAACTTTAATAGTGAACAGTTTTGCCAATGCATGTGGGCACATTGCTTATCTAGTATAAAACTGTGAAATATCTTTTTGCCGAATTTGTGTTTGTCGATCTATTTTTGGTAATTAAATCATTTAACCACTGATTTTTTTTAAATGAATGTCTTTTAGGAAACGGCATGCTGCATCATTTCTGCATCATTCTGCATTCTCAGAGCTACTTTCACTAATACAGTATGGTTTGACACCGCTCTGATCTGTCAGACTGCCAGACTGACACACACATTTTAGAAATGTGCTGCGAAATATAATCATTGCATGCATGGAAGAAATGCGTTTAGAGTCCAGATCAATCTGCAGGACATGAGGCTCATGTCTCATTTCTTCACCACATTACTTATACTTACAGAAACAAGTGTTGTACCCTTTGATTCATTACCCATTATTAACAGAATTATTATTAACAGAACTCAATCCAAAATTAATGCATAATTTGCAGCACATTCAAAAAAGCTAGTCAGCATTTCCAGGATGATGTAGATCTAAAACTACTCAAGTGATTGTGATAGTGGTTAGAAATGATACCACTGCATAAGACTGAGGACAGCAGATTATACACAGTTTGGCTTGTGGGGGAGTGTTTCAACTTTCATAACAACAGTGTTTTGACCTACTAATTTGCTTTTTCAATGTTAAAGCTTAACGTCTCCTCCTGAGGTTCTACTCTGGGGGTTCTGTGGTCTCATTTGCTGGAGCTTGGGACTGTTGTTTCTGAAGCTGCTATTGGCAAGATCCTGCCATCTGTACTTCGTGCTGTGTTTTTCAAAAGGTCATGAAAACAGGAAAAGCTCTCTAATTTGGCTGGTTGGATTTTCATTTTACTCAGCGTTTTGTATTTCCTATTTAATGTGGCATAAGTGGAGGGGAGCGATTCTGGTAAATGTGCAGAATAAATGGTTATTTTCTGATAATGTTGTGCTGACTGAACAATTTGTTGGCTATAAGGACAGATGAAAGTCAATAGCTGGTTAATAAGCACTAATCATCTAACATCCTTGGGTGGTATAACTACCACTGTGACTTGTTGTATATCTTTAACATCTGTAGATGCCTTATCTTCCATCCAGGATGCTTCTGATTCCTTTCTTCCTTTCTCCCACACAGCAGGCTGAATAAAAACTGTAAGTCTATGGAGGACAGAAATTTGCCCACCTATCTGTTCGATTATCTATCCAGCTTCCAGTCATCTACCCTGATCAGGTTCTATATTAAATGTGGCCCTCAGTAAATAATCGTGTGATTCTGCTTTTAACTGCGATGTTTTATTCTTAGGGATAAAAGCTTTATTTTGTGTCAGTACTTATTTACAGTTAATGAATTAGATGAACGCATAGCAGTATATGTTCTCAGAGATTGTTGTTAAGCAAACGTTTTGGAGTTGCTTGTTTAATGCTGCTCTCACTAAATGAGTAGGGCAATAGAGATGAGAAAGCGTCCCAGGGTTAATGTAGAGTGTTATGCCATAACCCTCCCCCACACATCCACACACACTCATTCACAGAGTACCCAGGCCTTGGCTATTTACACTATCCAGTCATACTCTGTGACTCACTCACTTTTCAGTCTAGGGCCTCTCTCTGTCCTTTTGTGAGTCACTGTTCCAGGGCTGCTTGTGTGCAGTGTTGGTCAGTGGTCACTCTGAAGTCATGCCCTCATTCATGCACAAGATGCTCAGCTTACATGTACAAGAGTACCCAATGCTGTTATTGAAGTGTGAAGTGTTAGCATGGGGTCTGGCCAGACTCCAAGATCAAGCTGTTTTCGATGAGTTTGCGTGCAGCTTGTGTGAGGTTCTTGCAGACTTGGGCACACCTGCCGATTCTAATGTGATGAGGGGAGACCTTCCGTGACAAGACACTGAAGGTTGCTGAAGGCTGTGTTGGTGTTGCTGGTGTTCCCAGAAGGAGGTGTTTCATCTCACAGGACACCCTGCATATTATCGAGAGGAGTCACAGCATATGGTTTGATTGCGACTCCGGTCTATAATGGGAACTGAGAAGGACAGCTCCAAAGGCTGATGGAGGTATGTGTAAGAGGAATCTGTGAGCAAGTGACACACCATCTATGGTCTAGTGACCCACATCCTGCTAACAGAGGATTTGAAGCATTACCCATAACCAAATCTGTTCCTCAAAGAGTCACAGTCAGGGCAGATGATGGAACAGTCCTTACGGATGATACTGCAGTTGTGACCCACTGGGCCGGCTACTTTGAGCAGTTGCTTAAAGCTGATCCTCTGGCTAGGACATTGGACATCTCTGGGTCCACAGTTTTTGAGGCTAATCCTCTGATTAGCTGTGAACCATCCAGTCACTGAGATTGCACAGGTGGTGAACCAGCTGGGGTTAGGGAAGGCCACAGGGATCTGTGATATCTGGGGTAAACTTCCCAAAGCTGGTAGTAAGGCTGTCCTCCTGGCTTTGCAAGCAATCTTTCTTTGCAATTTGGGAGAGGGGCGTCATCCCAACTGACTGGAAAATGGGACTTGTTGTCCCTATCTGGAAATGGATGGGCAATAACCTGGGTTGCAGCAACCACAGGGGGATGACACTGATCTCAGTGCCGGGTAAGATCCTTGCTAGGGTCATTCTCAACAGGATCTGTGATCATTTGCTTGCCTAGCAGCGTCCAGAGCAGTCTGGTTTTACTACCATTGACTGCATCCTGGCACTGAGGGTCGTCATGAAGCATGAATAGAAATATTGGCGTATTGGAGTTTTTTTGCAGACTTTGTTGATTTTATAAAATGTTTAATTCAGTTGATCGAGCTGCCCTGTGGGCCATCCTGAGCTTCACAGGATCCTGCCGAGGTTGCTGGACATCATGGCCAGCCTGTACACTGGCACTATGAGTGCTGTGTGCAGAATCTCTAGGTTCTTCTCAGTTGATTCTGGGCTTCATCAGTGGTGTTTTCTGTTCAGTGCCTGCATGCACAGGGTGTTGAGTAGGGTCGTGGGGTCTAGCGGCTATGGGACATTTGTTTGTGACGAAAGATTGTTGTCGATACTGTGATCTTTGTGGAATCAGTGGAGGCTCTGATCAGGGCTCTTGGGAGACTCAGCAAGGAGACTTTGTATCTGGGGTTGTGAGTGTCCTGGATAAAAACCAAGATCCAGGCCTTTAATGACCTCTTGGGCATAGCCATCAGCAGTGTGTCTGAACTTGCGGAACTGGAAAAATAATGGAAGCTATAATCCAAGCGAAAATGGTGGATTACCTGTATTCAGATAACATTCTGAGGGATAGCCAACATGGATTTAAGGGAGGTAGATCATTTTTAACTAATCTACATGAGTTCTTTGAGGAAGCTGCCAGAGAAATTGATCACAAAATGGCCTACAATGTGATCTACTTAGATTTCCAGAAGGCCTTTGATGCTGTTCCCCACAAACGGCTCCTGCTTAAGCTCAAAGCTGCAAGGATTTTAGGGACTGTAGCAGCTTGGATCGAAAACTGGGTAACAGACGGGAAAGAGTGAGTAGTCATTTGAGGCACAATGTCACAGTGGGCCTTCGTTCATAGTGGGGTACTGCAGGGATCAATTTTATGGTCACTGTTATTTAATTTACATTAACAGTATTGGCAACAATATATACAGGAAACTGGTTAAATTTGCAGACAACATCAAGGTGGATGGTGTAGCAGATACTGAACTAGGGGCACAGTGGATACAGTGGAATATTGATTTAATCAGTGACTAGGCTGATGCCTGGCAAATGAAATTTAATGTAGACAGATGTAAGGTAATCCTTGCAGGGAGCAGAAATATAAAGTACAGATATTTTATGGGTTCCACAGAAATAAAGGTAGCTGATTATGAGAAAGACCTCGGTGTATATGTTGATGCTTCAATGTCCCACTCTCGCCAGTGTGGGGAAGCAGTAAAAAAGGCCAGTAGGATATTGGGTTACATCTCTAGGTGTGTGGAGTTTAAGTCAAGGGAGATGATGCTAAGATTGTACAATTCCTTGGTAAGACCCCACCTAGAATATTGTGTGCAAGTTTGGTCACCATACTTTAAAAAGGACATTGCTGCCTTGGAACCAAAATGATTCCTGGTCTTAGAAGAATGTCTAATAAGGAGAGGTTAGCTGATCTGAATCTGTTCAGCCTCCAGCCAAGTAGACTAAGGGGGGGGACGTGATCCAGGTATATAACATTAAAACAGGTCTGGATGCTATTCAGTCAAATAGTTACTTCAGTATTATTTCACATACAAGAACTCATAGCTATAGCTATATATATTTGTTACACAGCATGTAGCGAGAGTCTTCCTGTTAGTTTAGTGCAAGCTAAAACCCTGGGTTCCTTTAAATCAGAGCTAGATAAGATTTTAACAACTCTGAGCTATTAGCTGAGTTCTCCCCAAATGAGCTTGATGGGCTGAATGGCCTCCTCTCGTTTGTAAATTTCTTTTGTTCTTATGTCTGTGGAGAGAATGTCAACCTCAACGACCCCAGAGGTTTACTTGCCTCAGCAGCAACATTCATGATTCTGGGGATTCTTCCTATGAAGTCAGTAGACGGATTGGGAGAGCATGCAGGGACGAAGAAGAAGAAGGTCCAAGTCTTTAGAGTCCTGGTGTTCCCTGTTTTGTTGCATGGCTGCGAGACATTGACACAATCCGTTGACCCGAGACAAAGACTGGACTCCTTTAGTGCTGTGCCTCTTTGGAGAATTCTTGGGCACCGCTGGTTTGACCTTGTGTTGATCCTGTGGTTACTTAGGGAGTTCCGATTGAGGCACATTATCTGCATTGTGAGGGAGCATCAGTTATGGCACTACAATCATGTGGCGCAATTCCCTGAGGGTGAGCTGGCTTGCAGGAAGGATCTTTATTGCTGAGGACCTGAGCAGCTGGAACAGGCTATGGGGATCCCCACGTGACACCTGGCTGCGGTAGGGAGACGGTCATTCCGGAGGGTGGGGCTGGACCGTGTGGCCCTCTGTAAGCAGAAATGCTGAAGAAGCTAAATCATAAGAACTTGTGTATGAAGTGGTTTGGAGGGAGGGGGCTATTGCTGCTGAGGGGTTGAATCTAAGATTGTCTTTGGCTGTGGTGAAGTGCCTGCTGAATATCTTTATATATAATCTCATGCTGCTCCAATTTGTAAATGACAAGTCATATTGAAAGCATTTTGTTCCCCAGTTTCACTTTAGAAGTTTAAGCATAGACTGTTGACAGTCCTGAGACATATTGATGTAAATTGATTGTCGCATGTCTTGTCATCTGCTTGTCCCCAGTGTCATGGGCATTAGCATTTTGGGTCAGGTGATGTCACTGTAATCCGATTGCGAAATAACACGATTACAGCAGCTGTTGTGCGAACTTCTCTCTGCGTAAAACAGACTTGTAAGTTAAAACATGCCAGAGCAGGTGTGGTTTCCGCAGATTCATCCATGCTGCTTCAGCTGCCAGCCAAACGACCTTCTTATTTCTGCTGGGGAAACTGTTCTGATGACAGTTTATGGAAGTTGAACTTCAGGGCACCAGTGGCTCTAATGTTGCTAATTTTATACTTGCTATTGCTTAGCTTGAACAGGAATTGAAACATCTTTCCCTCACCCTACCAACACCTCATGGTACAGTGTAGCTTAAAAGTTCCATAGAATGAAAATCTGACTTTAACTCTGAATAAGCTGAATAAGGAGAGTTTTTTACATGGAACTTACACACCATGAATCCCAAACACTGTTCCCTCTTTCAAATATAAATCCGGCATATGTAAAAGAAGGTGGGAAAAATGGGTTGATTCACAAATTCTAGATTGTCGTGTAAGTCTAAACTACCCCTCCAAACTTAAGATACACCAGCCAATGTTCAAGTAACTGCACAACATGCATCATATATTTCCTGTGTCGAGGTGCATGTGTATGCAGTTACCCCAAGTGCATCTGGCGAGGAAAAAAATATATACTGATAGATATTGATGTAAGTTTAATTATTATTAGTGTGTGAGATGGTAAATCCTCAAAATTCAGGGGTACATTTTCCAAAAGCGCTAGTTAGTAACTTACATAGTTTGATCCATCCAGTTGCATGGTTCCTACTATGTAAGTTATTAGCAAACAACATTATGAAGTCTGTGATACTGACATTGTACTGCCTGTGGCATACTCTAGGTTACATTTATGGGCTGCTCATTTTGCTGTTTTGGAGTTCTTGATAAAAATTGCATGACATAGCTAGCGTCGTAAAATCATTTATGGACTGAGATGCAAAGTAATTACAATGTTCTTGTTACGTTGTTTAAAACAAATTTATGACTATCCTAATGTTGTCTTTTTATGTGTTTTTGTGTGTGTCCAAAAACCCATCACATACAGCATGCCTAACTATGTACTCTGCCATACATAAGGATGAGGAAAAGGTGAAACTGATTGTCCTGTACAGCCTGAACTCAGGATATTGTATTACAACCAGCACAGGGAAGCAAAACAATTCTGTAAAGAGCAGGCTTCATTTAAGGGGGGGGGCTCTGTTTTACAAAGGGAAGAAGAATTTGAGATGAGGAAAAAGGGAGCGAAAAACTGCTTTTCTGAAAGGTCTTATTAGACGTCACGTTAACCTGAAGTAACTCTGTTTTAATGATTTCTCCTCATTGTTCTGAGACTGTCTCAGTCATGGGCTTGCACTATTACTGCCTGGAGTGTTGAGCTAATTGAGTCTTGGTGTGAATGTCCTATTTTAACATATTTCATGCAGGAACAGCTCATGTCAGGTTCTTTTCCGTTTTATTTTATATTTTCTTAAAAAAAAAAAAAAAAAATACATATTTCCTGCAATTGGCACATCTGGATGTTTGTTTGCCTTTGTATGCATTTGTATGTATATTGTATAGTGTCTCCAAAAAAAGAAACATGAAATTCCTACTCAACATCTGGAACAGGCAAAGTAGTTTTCAGACTTAGTTGCGTGAGATTGTGTACGTAACTTTCCTGGCCTCAGCACCAACTTCTTCCCTGCGGGCAGGAAGTAGAAGGTAAGGTGTCAGTGTATAAAAGCTTTAGTCATAATTAGGGCCGTTGCATTCACGTCAAGATGTAATCAGGATTATATGGCACTTGCGCAATCATCACCGGGGTTTTGATGGAGGGTGTCATACATAGTGCGACATGCAGAGAAATATATTTGTAGTGCCCAACCTATTAAGAATAAAATAGAATACAAAAATAAAAATAGAAGATAAGAATGAAATGTAATAATAAAATGTAAAGATATAAAATATAAACTGTAATAATAATAGAATATAGAGATAAAAATATAGAATATAAAGAGTTAAGAATAAAAATAGAAATATGTACAAATAGAATAAAATGTGTAATTAGCAGCAACAATGTCCAATTATTATTATTCGTGTAAAGTGCAGTGTAGTGCAGTACAGTGTGTATGTGTGTGTGTGTGTGTGTGTGTGTGTGTGTGTGTGTGTGTGTGTGTGTGTGTGTGTGTGTGTGTGTGTG
>JAODJU010000095.1:17407159-17423966 GCA_026776725.1 Gnathonemus echidnorhynchus | reverse complement strand
CAGGTAACGCTGTCACTTTACACAGCAAAGGTCCGGGATTCAGGGCTGGACGGCACATTCACTGTATATACTTAGGCCTATAGCAATTTTTTACAATAATATTTTGTAATAAAAATATTTTTCAACATAAGCTGTGTTAAAAAGATGTTCAGGCAGTAACAATTAGGTGGGCAGTGGTGGTTTAATGGTTAGGGAAGTGCAATTGTAATTGAAAGATTGCAGGTTTGAATCCCTGACCAACAAGGCACCACTGAGATACCCTGAGCAAGGTTCCGCCCCCAAGCACTGCTCCCCGGGCGCTGAATTAGCTGCCTCCTGCTATGTCAAATGCAGAGAACATATTTTGTTGTTGTATGACAACTAATCTCTAAATTCTAATGTTCTTGTGCTGAAATTGACAGAACCTCTGTTAAAATGTAAAACCTGGAAATAACATTAATGTTACAGCAAGAACATTCTCTGCCAACTTTGAGATAATATTCACATAATATTGGTTAAAGTTCTGGGAATGTTTCCTGTTAGCTGGGATTCCACTCGTTAATTCTGTGAATGGCAAAATCTTTCAGTGATACGGCTCGACTTTGTACTATTGGTCAAAACCAGATTATGTTAATTTGCCAGTTTTCTGTGTCACGTGTTAAAACAAAACAAAAAAAACCTGTTATGTGAGTGAAATTTATTTTTTATTTATTTTCCAGCATAAATGTTCCGGCTGATGCTGATGTAGGATTCATGCAGTTGTCAAAGGCAAATCTTTCATTATTTGAAGACATTCCTTATGTGTAATTTGTAAGAGGCGGGCTGTGTAAAGATCCTGTTGCGTATTAAAAGGAGGGAGCATGTTATAGACGAGAGAGGGTGAAAGATGGAACCTCTTTAAATGACAGGTGGGTGAATCACTGTAAGACTTGATTTTCAGGGAACGGAAACAAGTGCTGCTAGGAGGAGATCCCAAACGATACACTGGTAACCAGTGTGAGCAAAGCATTACGGGACCCCAACGGAAGCTATGCAGATGGAAATAGCATTCGTGGTTGTCCCGCGCTTGTTCCACAGCAGATAAGATACATGCATGTTAACCATCCCCTGCAGGAGGAGCTGTCACTGCAGGGCTCCTGGTTTCAGGCAGCTGTGCAGGGGGTCCTAGGCTCTTGCAGTGAGGGGCTGTGTGTGGGACCCCAGGTCCCCAGCTGCTGCAGTGGCAGCAAAACCTACATCCTAATGGTGATCCAGTGTGACCCTGAGCACTATACTATATGTGGGGAGGTGACAAGCTGAGAGGTGCAGACAATTCAGAGACCTTGACATTTTAGAAATAACCAAATTCAGTGAATTTCAGTGAATGGGCCACACTGGAACTTGTCCAAACTCGTACGGGCCACAGAAAAATGTTTGCTAGATTAGTAAAACATTATTAACACCATGAGTATTTCTTTTATTTGTTTTCATTTGTTAAACTGCTTTTTCAGTCTTTGGTTTCAGTAGTAGGGGTTTTTTTTCTCCCAGCAGAGCTGTGTTAACTGAACAGCTCCATTGATCATAAATTACGTAAAATTAAATCAACTTACTGGATTGCTTTATGAATCTTCTGAATTTTATAGAAATAGTCAATGGTTTTCGCATATACACGACCAAACGGTTACAGAGAAGTTATGAAAGTGAAGATTAATCGTCTGCTCAAAGAAAAAAAGGTGTGATAGTTACAGTGAACCGAATTTATGGGGCGTGAAGTGTCAAGCCCTCAATTTCGTTCTCAAAATACATTTTGTGCTACAAAAGGCATTATTTTAATAACGAAATCAAGTAATGCCTTGCTGTATTTTGTCCACAGAAAGAAAAACTCTTGTCTATGAAAGCATTTTGTCAGCTAAAGCTGTTCAGTCAGGAGCCCCTGCAGCTCAGCTTCGGCTGCTGTTCCTAGAGGCGCAGCAAGACCGGCAGGGGCCTGACTCCCAGAATCCTCCGCTGGAGGTGGGGCCTGACTGCCAGAATCCTCCGCTGGAGGTGGGGCCTGATTCCCAGAATCCACCGCTGGAGGTGGGGCCTGACTCCCAGAATCCTCCGCTGGAGGTGGGGCCTGACTCCCAGAATCCTCCGCTGGAGGTGGGGCCTGATTCCCAGAATCCACCGCTGGAGGTGGGGCCTGATTCCCAGAATCCACCAGTGGAGGTGGGGCCTGACTCCCAGAATCCTCCACTGGAGGCGGGGCCTGACTCTCAGAATCCTCCACTGGAGGTGGGGCCTGACTCCCAGAATCCTCCACTGGCGGTGAGACTTGCCAGTCCGCCTCAGGTCGAGTCAGCTGTCAGTATTGGAACTCAATGGTTGTGAGTCAAATATCAAAAACAAAACACAGCACTGAAACGCATTACAGACACAATCACGAATGACAGTGTTTATGTAATTTTGGTTTAGAAAGGGGTTAATTTATCATTCATTAATATGTGTATTCTTTCTATGATATCAATTTACATTTTACGTGTTAGATGCTTTTATCCAAAGCAACAAACTTTTATTTTGAGAAGAGAGGGTCATTCCATCCCCAGCAGTTGAGGTTAAAGCAGGGGTGGGCAATCTTATCCACAAAGGGCTGGTGTGTATGCAGGTTTTCGCTGCAAATCCCTAATTAGATTACTAATTAGAGGACTGATTGGCTGAAGAGTCCTCACACCTGGGTCTGAACAGCTGACCTACAGGTTATCCCAAAAACCTGCATACACACCGGCCCTTTGCGGGTAAGATTGGCCCCCGCTGGGTTAAAGGCTTTGCTCAGGGGCTCAAAGGTGAAATAACTCTGCAAAACTCTGGATTTGAGCCAGTAACCATCTGATGACAGGCACAGCACCCTTACCCACTGGGCTACTCACTGCCCCTATTATGGCTTCCTTGTTGTACATTGGAAAGTTATTATTTTGTAAGGGTTGCAGTACAGCACTGTCAGTAGATGTGCATCGTCACCTATGACCTTCTGTGTTCCAGGCCCTGCGGGAGCTGTCCAGATTTCTGCAGGGTCCAGCTGCCTGCCTGTTGACTCTGAGACAACATGCCCTCACCCCGTGTCAGCTCCTGGAGAGCCAGTCGCAGGAGATCCTGTGGCACTGCACTGTCTAGCTCGCTCCTGTATCACATCAGCTGATGGACTTACGCTAAGGAGCATGTGTGTACTGCTGACATACTGATCTATGGAAGGGCAATGTTGTTATACCCTTGAGTAAGCATAAATAGACTGTAAATGATGAAAGGCTTTGCTGTTTTCAGAGCGTGGATGTGAAGATATTTGTGGTCTTGGCTGCCCAGCTGCAGTGGCTGCTGCTGGAACTTGTGGCTACATCTGAGGTGGACCGAGGCAACTGGTGCAGAGACTCATGGACCTCCCTGGAGAGCCTGAGGTTCTGACTGCAGGGCGTGTCCAGCTGACACTGTGCTGGCTGAGTTGACGAAGGTGAGATGGAGAAGAGAGAGATGTCTTCAGAAAGGTGCCTCTGTAATTTTTATACCCTTTCTCAGTCCATATAATCATACAGTGCCTCAGTCTGTATAACTGTACAGTGCCCCTGACTCAGTCTAACGGTACAGTGCCCGTGACTCAGTGTATATAACTGCAGAGTGTCTCCTCTGTCTGTAGAACTGCACAGTGTCCATGCCTCAGTCTGCATAACAATACAGTGTCCTTGCCTCAGTATAACTGTACAGTGTGCTGCTGGACTCTTTGAAGATCTTCTTTTAATAAATGTACTATGAGCGATAGTGTTATAGTATGACGCTGTGTTTCTCTCTCTCCTGTCCTCAAAGTGGCGCCGGTACAGCAGCGTGCTGGAGTGCCAGCCGGGGTTCGATGGTGTCCATCCTGCAGGACCTGAAGCAGACAGAGAGCAGATGAGGTACCGCTGAATGGCACCGAGTCGCCCAGATCTGAGTCCAGTCCTAGGTGGTGTTTTGGTTCAGAACCCAAACAGCCTGAGGGAAGAAGCTCCTCTTCATTCTCTCAGTGTTGGTCTTGAGGGAGCGAAGGTGCTTCCCTGACCTCAACAGAGAGAAGAGTCCATTGTTGGGATGGCTGAGGTCTTTCATTATCTTCCTGGCTTTGGTCCAGCACCGCTTGGTGTAGATGGACTTTAGGGAGAGAAACAGTCACACTCATTTCACATGTGCCTTGTGTGAAGAAGCTACATAGATGTAAGCTGGAAATCACTGTTGGCAACTGCCCACCTCTAGTTGATGAACAGGGTAGTATAATAAGTTTGAGAACCATTGGCTTATCCCGTCATGAGCATTAATTAAGACTTTTGAGGTTATTGTAATCCGCAATGAGTTTCTCTCTGCAGCTCCGATGGTTAAATTTCACATCTATGTACGTGCACATTACAACAAGGAAATTGTGGTGGTTTGTGTTTTTCATGATTTGCTCATTGTGGAACAATGCCTTTTTGCTCAACACCACGGTATAATATAAACATTTATTCATTCATTCTTCTTCCAGCATGAATTATTCTATCTATGGTTTTTGGCATAAAAAGTAGCTGATTTCAGTAGCTACCATAGCAGGTGCTGCATTAAGTAAACTCTTGTTTATAACTGAGTTGTAGAAAATGCTTAAGCAACTTGTACAACAACATATCAGTCAACCTGTGGTCTATATACAGTAAACTGGCAGCAGAACATATTCCTGAATTTAAACTGAAACCCACCCATTTTTTTTTTTTTTAATGTTTGTTTATTATGTTTGTTTAAGGCGGTGGTCACAGGGAAAACTCTCTTGGTTCCCTTTTTTCAATTCATTATGAAAATCATTCAGTGGCTGGTGCAGGCTGAGTCTGAGGTCTGCATCTGAATGTTTTTTGTTTAATTAGCTTCATCCGGCGTGAGTGACCCTTAGATCTAAATGTTCTTAAATGAAAATTGGAAAAAAAAGTGTGTGTGTGTGTGGGGTGGGGGGGAGGGATTGACACTAGCCCTGCGTGACAGCATTGTAGATTAAACTTCGAATGTTTGAAAATGACAATTCTGATCATCGTGGTTGTGTTTGATATTAGCCATAGTATAGCAGAATAACTGACCTGGTTAATAAATAGATTTTGAAATAAAAGGTATAGGCACACTCTTGCATTTTCATATTGCAAAAATAGGTTAATCTATTTTTTTATATCACCTTGTGTGGGCAGGCCTAAAGTCAGTGTGAACACGGATATGTCACTTTAAGCACTGATGCTGTTTTACGTTAAGATTTATTTTTGAATTAGCCCTCATTAGCTGTTCTTGGCATTGCTTTTGCAATATATTTATGAGGATATTTATCATCTTTAATTGGAGTGCTCAGTGTAAGAGGAGTTTGTATATCATGTATGTGAAGTATCTTAAACTATACGGTATTCAATGTATGCAGCTTTGTCAACCTGAATGTGAAACTAGTTTGTATTTCTTGGTTATAGAGTATATATCTTGGCAAAGTTGGATTTTGTCGTTGATGCAGGCAGTACCTGACTGTCTCCCCTCTCCCCTGCAGGATTCTAACCGGACGCTGTACTGGGACACCCCCGACCTTACAGAATGCTTTCAGATGTCGGTTTTGTCATGGATTCCCTGTATATATCTGTGGCTCACTTTTCCGTTCTACTTCCTGTATCTCAAGAAAAACAACAAAGGATACATCATGATGTCACTGTTAAACCGAGTGAAAATGGTAAAAATGAACTTGATATTATTCTTCTCTCCTTTCTGTCTCTTTTTCTTATTATCCATGTTTGTTTTTTCCCCATTGTTAACTAAACATTCTTGTTTTTTTTCCCATAAAAAAACATTCTTGTTTTTTTCCCGTCTGGCAAAATATCAAAATGATTTGCCCATATTTTGTGGTTGATAAGACTGTAATAAAATGCGATGAATGACCGTCTGCATGTACACATCATCTGACAGGCTTCAGATGTACAAATCAAATGAAGGGGGAGCAGAAAGATGAATGGCTCCCTTGTGTCTGTTGTATGCAGATTTTCGCCCTGGTATTATGGATCGTGTGCTGGACCGATCTCTTCGCCTCCTTTCACGAAATGCATCAGGGCGCCCACATTGCACCGATATTTTTTGTCACGCCTTTGGTGGTCGGCATGACGGTGGTGAGTATTCATTAGCTGGCAACCTGTCACTGAGCCAGATGAAGTCAGATTTGGGGTTGGCCTGTTTGACCTTTATTAAGTACACACGTGCTGTATCGTTCCATTTGATAATGGTGTCATTGGCGTGACCTTTAACCCCAACTTGAAAAATGTACCTCCGGTGTGACATTTACATAAAGATCGATAGGTAGTAAAATGTTTCATTTGGGAACTGCCAACAATGATATTGCTGATCTTGTGAATTTATGGCGTCGTAGCGTCGCTACACTGCGCATTTTGGTCTGCCGTATTTGCATTGTGTGTTAGCTTTTGTGCTGCATGAATGTTATCGCTACAAAACTCAGCTCATGCCCAGTAGGTCTAAAATGAAAAATTAAAAAATACATATCTTTTCTATTTAGGTACCCAGATAAGCTTTTCCCTGATATGGTATACATTGAATATTTATCTTCGCTATCTCGCTCTCTTTGCTCATTCACAATATTTTCAGCCTCTGGAAAAGGTCAGAGGTTTTTGGGGGACCAGAAATGAAGCGTGTCGGAAAGCAGCCACAGGGACGTAGGGAAAGCAGCAAGCACAGCGTAGCCTGACACGGTCTGCCTCGGCCGGGCGCCGGAAAGCCAGCTGCTGCCTTAGACGCTAATGATTTAGCTACACTGCCAGAGAAGTGTCGGGGCATCCAGATGGCCTTCTTCAACATCATATTATCTTTTCATGGAAAAATGTTTAGTTCATTTCCCATCATGCATATTTAGATTAGTTATATTGACGTTTTAGGCATGTAGAAATGAGTTCAGGCAATCGCGAGTGGCCTTGTAAGTGGCATAAGAGGAGCAGGAGCACATTAGGGGGCAGCTTTGCCTGTCTCCTTATCGAATGCAGCCACAAAGCTGTGGGAGCCAGCAGGACCCTGGCAGCTGCACCCACATCATGCACATGGAAACATTTCAAACTCAGAATCAGTATTTGTATATATTTGTCAGCCCCGGTCCTTCCTGTAAATGTTTAGATTAGTTTGTTATAGCTATCAACAGTGTGTGATTCTCTCTCTCTTTTTTTGCTTTTTTCTTTTTCGCGAACAGGCCTATATGAATGAGTCTGCACATGCATTTTTAACTAACCAAACATGCCATTTAAATTATGTGTGAAAAGTTGTTCTTGTTGCATTTGTGGTTCCACACCATCTATTTTTGAAACTTGCAAGGTCCTGTGTTGTAGGTTCCCTTTTAGAAGACATTTGAATGTTAGCAGTTTATATAGTTCTGATCTGATGCCTTCATTGTACCAAAACTAACTACGTATGAGGAAATATTTTTATTATTCTAAATTGTGGTGTGGAATAAGGTTCCATCTGTGGCTTCCAGGTTTTGAATCAGTACAGACTTGACTTTGTGTTGTGAACATTCTGTACACATTTCCTCCTCTTTTCTATTTGCTTCTTTCATAGTGGTAACATTTGTATGACACATCTCTCTGTTTGAATGTAGTGCATTTTCCTACCTATTTGTTGCTGTCAAAAGTCTGTCCGCCCATAATTTTGTCTAGGGTAATGTTTTTGTTCCATGTTCGATATTCTGGAATTAGTATTTTTAAAAGCGGTAATGGTGCCATGATCATCAGGCTTACCACTGGGTGTTAATCTCTGATCTCTAATATTGACCCTTCTCCAGCATGAGTTTATGATGTAGTTTGCATCAATACGAAAATCATCAAATTTCAGCTCCATTAGATTAATTATCAGCCTTCAATGTTGAATTTTGACCATGCATTTGTTTTCTTATGAAATCTAAATAAATCATCACTGCAATAAATCATTGATTTTCCCATCCTCAGTAGCTTTCCTTTAGATGCTGTTGGGTAGTGCACAGTTACTTTGATTACTAACTTAGCACAGCAATATGCACGGACCAATGCATGGTGAATGATGCCGTCCTATAATGTTCACCAGCCTCCTCTCTCCCTGTCAGCTTCTGGCCACCTTCCTGATCCAGTATGAGCGCCTGCGAGGGGTGCAGTCCTCAGGGGTGCTCTTCCTCTTCTGGTTCCTGTCCGTCTTGTGTGCCATTGTGCCGTTTCGGTCCAAGATTCTCCAGATTTCCATCAAGGTAAAACTTCATAAGACTGCTACAGTAAAAAAGTATCGTTTTCTCTGTCGTCTTCATCTGTTTCACTGTTCATGTCACCATGTGTTCCTCTGAGGTTTTTTTTTTATATCTCTCATCATCTGAAGGTGCTGCTGTCTCTTTTTCTCTTTCCTCCTGCCTCCCCCTTATTCTACCCTCAGTCTGCTCTCTACTTCTTTCTCCATCTCTTACTCTGTGAAGAGAGCTTGGCTCCACTGGAGTTTGCATGAGGACGTCTCACTTCTTCGGGAGAATAGTGCTGGTGTTCTTCCAAAGAGCTGCCTGCGGCCACCTTATCTAACGTTTTGGGGTCATATAAGCACAATAATAAAAGTCTTTGCATGGTACTATGGTCCTGGGGCTGATGTTTCTCTTTTTGGAAAATTTGTAAATATTTGTGGCAGTGATACAGAATGCCTTCCTAATACCCTGAGTGTCCTTTGTATTTTAAAAAGTCTTGGTCATAATTCAGTATTTGATCTAGTCACATGCTAAGTGGGTGGTCTGTCCTTTTTTTTTTTGTGTGTGTGTGTGTGTTAAATATTTAGTGCTGTGTCAGCATTATACTTAGTACATTAACATGGGTTTCATTTCAGCAACAATGACAAGAGGTTAATTTCTTTTTCTTATCCTTTTTTATAGAACAAGGTTGAGGACAAGCTGCGATTCACCACATTCTACATTTATTTTGGATTGATTGTGGTGCAGCTTATTTTATCCTGCTTTAATGAGAAGCCCCCGCTGTTCTCCAGTGTGGTCACGGACCCCGTAAGTGTAACATGCACCTTCTGACTGCAGTGGATAATCACACTGGGGTCAAAACAAGTCATAACTGCGTATTCAGGACTGTGGCTGTTAGTGCATCCAGCAAATGGAATATGCTGCAGTTCTTTAGATTTAAAAAAACAATTGTTGGCCCAAAAAAAGTTGTTTCCGATTCAAACATCACACTTGGAAACGCACTTTAACATTATATAATATTGAGTAATATCATTTCTGTATAATATCTTCATATAATGACTATTCATATTATTCATTTCTAAGCCCTTGAAACCCTTTGGTCTTTAAAAGGTAGAATCAGGTTTCCTCATTGTCTCCATTGCATCTAATTGCATTATACTCTCATTAACCATTTTCATTTATTTTAATAGAATCCATGCCCAGAATCCTCAGCTGGCTTCCTCTCAACCATGACCTTCTGGTGGTTTACAAGGTTATTGTCTCAAAAATTGAGATTAATAGAATATTGAGAAATTAGATTAATTTCATAACCACTGAATATGGCAGGTTACCTGCTGCAATCTTATTACACTAAATATTGATGCCTTTTTACACAACAATTAACATTACATACTCATCATTTAGTACATTTAAGGCTTGTATAAATGTATGGCAGGGCCAATTACTTTAGTAGATGTACAAGAACTGTCATAGGATTAAGAAAAATGTATTGATATCCACAACCCCCATTTTTGTCTATAGTATGGCTATCAAAGGCTACAAGAATCCGCTGGAGAACAAAGACCTTTGGTCCCTAAACAAGCAGGACAGTTCAGAGGTCATCGTGCCGAAGCTGCTCAGGGAATGGGAGGTGGAGCAGGCCAAAGTCCAAAGGTATGAGGAATATTAAAGTAGTTCAGGTCTCAGCACTCCAGCCACCAGAGAACCTCACGCGTTTCCATTCCATTCGAGCCTGTGTGGTGCTGAGGCATCACCTGCCTGACAGCTGCACTCGGGCTCCCATCCCTGAGGTGGTTCGTCATGTGCTGCACGCTCCTTACCTCTCCTCTCTATCCTATAAGGTGTCAGGTAGAAGAATATGAAATTCATAACATTTTCCAGTCCTTGGGCTGAACAGGAAATTGCGCAATCTCATTTTACAAGTTTAAAAAAAAACATTACTTCAGAAAATGCTTATTCATCGTGTTAATGCAGTTCTCTGCTGAGAAACCTACAGGAAAACGATACTGGGTGTACATATTTTTAGTGCCATTTGTGAAACACTGCATCGCCAGTTCTCACGATTGAGGAAATCTCAAATGCAGTGAAACAGGTCTTTTAATAACAGGGCTTTAATTTTCTGGGACACCAGACCAGTGGTGCCACTGTGACCTGTACTGCCGAATTCCTCGCTGAGGCTACACAGTGCTAGGATGGGATCTGCGTAGAAATAATAGGGCAGGCAAAGACATAGACACTGGGTAGCTGTATGTCTGAAGGGCTTGTCTGAGCACTGTGTGATTCCTGTCTGTTAGCTAATATTAGCTGCCACCATTGTAGTGCCAGCTAGGTTTTTCTTTTTCTTTCAAACATTCTGTGTGATGCTGTTGTGGGCATATCCAACATTCCTGCCCCCATTGTTTCTCTATTTCTTTAATCTTTCTGTTGTTCTGCCGATTGTCAGGGTATATTTTTCTGATTTAGCACCAGTGTTGTTGCAGTACAGTATTTATTAAGAAAAAAAATAGACACTTCATTGTTCCCTGTGGGGAAATTCTCTCCCCCCCCCCCCCCCCCCCATCTTGCTCTCTGAGGGTGAGAGCAAGCTGGCCACAAAGGGCAGCCACCTGTTGTGGCGCCCAGGGAGCTGGGGGTTAAGGGCCTTGCTTGAGGACCTGCAGACGTGCCGAGGTTGGGTTGGAACTGGTGACCTTCCAATCACAGGCACCAAGGCTTCGTCCACTGAGCCACATAAGCTCTCACCATTACATTTTGCCTAATTTAAAAAATGTTCAATTTAATGTAATTCTTTTAATAAAGACTTTACGGTCATAGACAAACGAAGCATTAATTTATGGTTTTCTTTTGCTGTGTTGGTCATAACAGGGAGGCTCAAGCCTCGTACTCCAAGTCCCCATTGACCACGGAGGCCAACCACGTTGACAAGCCCCCAGCGGAGGCAGAGGTGCTGCTGATGGAGAAAGGCGAGTCCCGGCAGCCTTCCTTCCTGCGCTGCCTGCTCAAGGCGTTTGGCCCCTACTTTCTCATCGGCTCCGCATACAAGCTGCTGCAGGACCTCATCACCTTCATCAATCCGGTGCTTCTCAGGTAAGAGCCAGTGTAAGGCGGGGAGCTCATTCAGAGCTGGAATTACACTTAGAACGCTATCATGATGCATGGAGGAATTGAGAATCAGCAGGCGTGCAAGATCTGAAGTAAATCTTTCCACTAGAATTAAATCATCAACCGTGCTTGCACAGTGTGAAGCGAAGGAATGTATGTGCATTATGAGATACAAGTATCGGCAAAAAATAAAAGAACCACGACATGGGAAGTCAAGAAAAAAAAAGTCAGAACTATTTGTAATACCTGAAAGAAATTATGTGTTTTTAGTCAACTTGTTTTTGTGACTGGTTATGTAAAGTCATTTAAAATTTCTCTGGTGGCTTCAAAGCAGGTCAGTTAGGGTGATCGGCAAGGATAAGGTCTCCAATAGCGGTGACACTGATGAGTGACCTCGTAAGAATCATGCGGTCGGGGAAGCCCCTTTCACTGCCGCCAGGCAGCTCATTCTAGCTGCTGTTTGCCATGCTGAGGGATTTTCTCACCTCTTGGGGTTGGGTGACACTGCGGAGAGCAAGTTCTCTGTTCTGACCAGTGTGGGAGCTGGAAATGTGTTGCAGAGAGCACGCAGCACAGATATTACTGCTACAGAAAATTACGTCCAGGCTTGTGTGATTTAACTCACAGAGCAGGGGCAGTATGACACATTTTCCAATCAGATGAGTGTAAGCTGAACAGTCGACTTAGGAAGCCAAACTTTAGTGTTCCTGCTGTTGTTCCATTTTTTATGAGATACTGTAAGGCAGAGCCCAACCCTGCTCCTGGAGGCCTACCACCCTGCAGACCTAATTTAATACACCAGGTGCTGATAATCAGGGCCTAAACTACAGAAGCGCTGTTGCTGCTCATACTTCTGTGCGTAGTTCACATCAATCTAGAGGAGTAAAAGTTGTGTCAGCTAGGGGCCAGTGTGAGACATCGTCTAATTCAGTTTCTTCGTTTCTAGTCTCTTTTTGTTTGTATGAGGTTGTGGCCTGAAATGTTTTACAGTGACAGCCTCCATGGGCTGCCTAACGAGCAAAACAAGCAAAACATCATTATTTATACACACACATACACCTACACACACAAAGGTTCCCGGTTGAGACGGCACAAGAACTCGGAAGCAGAAAGTAGAGCCTTGTTTATAAAGGCTTTATACAAACAAAATAGGTGTGAAACATTGGTACGCACATTTAAATTTTTACAAAAGGCACAACATAAACAAAACAAACCCTGAAAAATTTTGCACATTTACAAATGGTCCAGAGCAGTCATACAAAGGATTTGGAGGTTTCGTATAAATATTTCCTCTCTCACCAGAATTTACAAACATTCTTTATAAATGAGGACCCAGGTTCCTGAATTTCCGCGGGAAAGTGCATCATGAAACACCTGTAAACATGGCTTTCTTAGCTCAGAATGAAGCAGAAGAAACTTAGACTGCCATTTTGAAGACACTGTACACAGACTTACACAATACTGCTTGGAGTATTTTTTTCTGTTGCCCCTGAAAATATTTCAATATCTTCTGGCCAATCATGCATAAAAAAAATAAAAATTCAGATGCTACTTTAAAGACAACTGTACTGCACGTAAACTCATAGGCCCATGACAAAAGGTAAACATACTGCCCCAAAAATTTTTTGGTAGTACTGCATCTCACGTAATTCCACATGTAGGTGCACACGACACATGGAATGAACGCAGGATATGCCTGACAGCCATGATGTACAAGCCAACGCATTGCAAGCATTGAGTATAATCCAGCCTTTGCAGGCAGTTATTTTGAAGCACAAGGGATCAGGGCTTAGTGTATCTTTTGCATGTTGGTTTGGTGTATTTCTGCTTAAGAGGAATACACATTTTGCTATGCAAAATATAAGTGTCAAATCACAAAAAAATGACAGTGCCTTTTTTAACTTGTGACTGACCAAAGCTGACATCATTTGAATGGATGTGATAGATGCGCATACTGTGATGCTGTAGCTTCTAAATACCGTAATGTTCTGTCATAAAGAAGAAATTCAGTGATGATTTGCACTTCTGGTTAAACTAATTTGGTTTGTAAAGTATCAGACATGCAGTGCTTCCTCCCCGAGTCCCAGAGGTGAACTGTTTCATGGTTTTCTTTTGGCAGCATGCTGATCTCCTTCATAGGCAGTCAGAAGGAGGGCGTCCCGTCTTGGTGGGGATATGCACTTGCCTTCCTGATGTTCTTCTGCGCCCTGCTGCAGACCCTTATTCTGCACCAACACTTTCAGTACTGCTTTGTCACAGGAATGAGACTACGGACTGCCATCGTTGGCGCCATCTACAGGAAGGTGGGTGGAGGGCGAGACTTTTTGGGGTGAAGTGGCCGTGCCCATTCTCCTAAGGTGTGTCATGATGTCGTCCTAGTTGGATGCCTTTGAAAATATTGCAACATCCATGCAATACTATTCAAGATGACAGTTCTGTAGTGTACTATGTGCTATGATTCATATAATGATGCCAGATACCAGACCAGTTTTGAAAGATGGGTTTGGCTGTGTCAACAAATGAGAGTCTTCTAGGGCCAGGGAGACAAGCACAGGGGAACTGAACAGGAACTTAGATGATAATGCAGTGGGTAACCAGGTCCTCTTGGATAGATCATTTTCAGTGTTAGACTTCCTGGGTTACAGGTAAAAATTCTGTAAATGAAAAAGGTTCATGATTTCTTCTGCTGCCCGTGAGGAGTATTGTAAAGGAATGAGATAATATGGAGCAGTTTAGGTTTGAGATCCTAAGAAAGATATTTGCAATAGAATCTCAATGGAGTGTGACCAGTTTAAACTTAATGACTCAACCTTAGTGTGAAATCAGATTAACAGAAGAGAAGGTAGTGATTAGGATGATGAGGTCAAGGGGCCAGGAGGCCTCATCCCCCGTTCTGCCTGGAGGAAGCAGGCAGTCTGTCGGTATGGTGAATACTAACCCCGTTGGCTTTCACTAGTGATTTATGGGATTGATCTAAAGAAGGAGAAATGTGTCAAGTGCTTATGGGCAACTTGAGACTGAAACTGTAGTGAGGATGAAGCCAGAGAAAAGAAAAGTGATAGAAACGGGAATACTTTCCCTCTGGGATCAACAAAGTCCATGTAATTAAATCTAATCTAATCTATGGTAGATCAGAATGGCAGGTTGGAGTCCTATGCACTTCTGTTGAGAGTTAGGCTTAGTGTTAGGGTTAGGCTTAGTGTTAGGCTGTTGTATCAACTCATTGCTTTTTGTTACCTCTAGTCTCTTGTGATCACGAATGCGGCCAAACGCTCCTCAACCGTAGGGGAGATTGTCAACCTGATGTCAGTGGATGCTCAGCGCTTCATGGACCTCACCACCTTCCTGAACATGCTGTGGTCTGCTCCTCTGCAGATCATTCTGGCCCTGTATTTCCTCTGGCAGGTGTGTTCACTTGCTTCCCTCTAGCTTACATATAGCAGCTGTTGATACTATAAAAAATAGTTCCTTCTCACCTCAGCTCAGAAGGTTACCTTCATGTTATCTGTCAGTGCTAATCTTCTAATGTCTACAGCACTACACCTTAAAACATGGAAAGGAAATAAATGATTCATGGCTTTATACAGTAGCTATTAATATTTTAGCACCGGGCTGTTGCAATGCTGTGTTTTCATGTGTCCAACCCCTGCTTTATTCTGCTATTACATCAAAAGCCATGTGAACGTGACACAGAACACTGACATGCTTATTCTCTTTTGCCGAGTAGAATTTGGGTCCCTCTGTCCTCGCTGGTGTGGCAGTGATGATACTGTTGATCCCCCTCAATGCAGCCATTGCCGTGAAGACTAGAGCATTTCAGGTTTTTAAATTTAAAATCCTTATTATATGTGTTAATTATAGCTAGTTCAGTGTTCATCTGATCTTAGTGGATTTTATTTATCTTCCTGTTTAAAGCCAATGTAAGACCATACTTTCTAGTAATATAACAACTACAGTGCTCACAGAAAGTCTTGGGATGCTTGCTTAATTTGATTTAAAAAATGCAAATTTTTGGTTTTTAAAGAAAATCATTACATTCTTTGTTTACAAAAATGTATATCACATTAGAAACAACTAATAGTTTTAAATACAATGTTCATTTCAAGTAGTAACAAGTTGAAACCCAAACTATACTTATAGAAGAGCTGCTCTAAGTTAAAATAGTTAATTGACATACAGTTTCAATGGTAAGAACACACCTGAATGAATCAATCAAAAAAAGACAATATAAAGAAAAGATCTGTGTAGTGATGTTTGTTATGAAACCAGGAAGTTTGCAACATTTTTACAGAATTAAGCAAGTGTCCAAAGAGCTTCTGTGAGAATTATAGTAATATTTCTGGTAGCATAACAATGAGTAATGTAGCTATGATTTTGATGACATCTGGCAACATCTCGAGTGAAATGCTCTGTGATATCCTGGATGGCACAGAAATATGTTGGCTACCAGCCATGTTTTTCACATTCCAGGTGGAGCAGATGCAGTACAAAGACTCGCGCATAAAGCTCATGAATGAGATCCTGAATGGCATCAAGGTGCTGAAGCTGTATGCGTGGGAGAACTCCTTCAAAGAGAAGGTTCTGGGTATTCGGCAGAAGGAGCTCCATGTGTTGCGCAAGATGGCTTACCTTGGCGCTGTGTCTACTGTGGCCTGGACAAGTGCTCCTTTCCTGGTATAGCCAACCTCCCTTTTTTTTTTCTTCCTTGGTACGGTCCATCCTATCCAGTTTCCTGTCAGTTATACATCTATCTTCAGTGGGGAAGGGGATAAGTGATTAGTTGTCATCGTTGACACACCACAGCACATAGTGCACAGCAATGAAATGGGTCCTCTGCATTTAACCCATATGTGACATCATGACAGCAGGGAGCAGCTCATTTGGCGCTTGGGGACGGTACCTTTCTCGGGGTACCTCAGTGGTACTTTGCTGACCAGCACTCTTTCGTTAAAAGTGCACATCGCTAACCATTAGGCCACTGCTGCCACCAGCTACAAGTATATCCGTGTGGCTAGAGAATGGAGACTTGAGATTGAGAAGTTTCTGACCATCAGCAATTATAGTGCTTTATTTGACATGCATCCTTTGATTGGCTCATAAAATAGGGAATAGAAAAATGGTTATTCCAGAAGCTGGGATAAATTTACCTTATCCTGGAAACTGGAAATCTATATGCTGCATTCAATAACCAAGAAGAGTACTCACTGGTAACAAAACAGGAAAATTTCAAATCTCATCCATGTTATGAGCCAGAAATAAGATCGCAACAGCAAATGGGCATGTACAAAATAATTTACCTTAGTTTTAAATTCATAAGTAAATTGTTATCGACCATTTATTATAATTCAGACTGCAGTGAGAATTATTGGTAACACTTTACTTAAAGCACTAGTGTATAATGCATTATACATACCTTCATAATGCATTATAATGCTCAAGGTTTCTTTATTTGTCACATGCACAGATGTACAGGTACAACATGCAGTGAAATGAATTTGTCCCGATCTACCC
>JAODJU010000095.1:17378174-17392024 GCA_026776725.1 Gnathonemus echidnorhynchus | reverse complement strand
TCATCAGAAGCCAGGTAGGATAGAAAACTTACTGGATAGTAGCCCTCCAGGACCGGAGTTGGTGACCCCTGATCTAAAGACACCATATAATCGTGTGGAAATAGAGATCTGATATTGTTCAGGTCTAGTTCTACATTTGCATCTGTGTCTGAGTATAGTATTTATTTTGTGCCTTATATCCATCGTTTCCACCCTTTATATCTGCTGTTTGGTGGTAGGTGACCATGTCTTTGAACTGGATGGTCAGGATGTCCTCGGATTTGGAGAGCAACATTGTAGCAGTAGAAAGAGTGAAGGAGTATGCAGAGACAGAGACAGAGGTGGGTCAGCCTTTCGTGAATATACGTGAATAAATGATTGATTTACGAAATTAAACCCCAAAGAAGAATATTTGCCATAGTTTGGATGCAAGGCATTTATTTATAAATAATGTAACACTTTTCAGCTTGGGTTACAACCGACCATTATATATACAATTAAACTTCAAGAGAAATAACAGTAATGAAAAAGTGCCAGTATTCCACTTTGTCACATGATCAGAGTCACAGCTTATATGCAGTGCAGCTTCACCCACAGTAGTGTGTTGACATATGATGGCTATATAGGCACCCTGGGAGGTAATGGAGAAGAAGCCCCCCCAAGAATGGCCCCAGACGGGCAAAGTGGAGTTCCACGACTACAGCGTGAGGTATCGGGAAGGCCTGGACCTTGTACTGAGGAACCTTACACTCAGCGTTAAGGGTGGAGAGAAGGTGAGCCTCACTTGTTCTAGGAAGAAGAAAACGGAGTGGAAAGGCATACGACACATAATAAGTGCAGAGCTGTCAAAGCCGGCTTTAGTGTTGCCAGGTTAAACTTTCAAAGACAGTCACTAAAGGTCAGACATGGGCAAAAGGCAATCTATGGGCCGTGTCTATAATGGCCCACACGATCATTAAAGCAATAATAATAATATTAATAATAAAAGTTTGATTCTATAAAGACTAACAGACTTTTGCCCACAAACGTTTTTTTTTCACTGGATTGCAATAATAAATATGCAAGTTAAGTATGAAAAATGCATTGGTTCTATTGATTTCTGTATACATTTTCCCCTTTTTTGAAAATGCAATCTATTATTGTGGCTTTCATGGGACAGTAATCATTAAAATGACTCCCCTACTGATGTTGTGACACTCGCATTTGGCCCTCATCAGAACATAATTGCCCCTGCATGCTGTAGGTAGTGCAGGGTAGCTGTACAAACACTGCTTAAAAAGCTCATATTTGTACTCACAAATGCATTGTTTACAGTCATTATTCATGACTGTATGAAGCAGCTACGGCTTTTACCATGAATGGGAAAACCTGGAGGACTGCAAATTTAAAAGGTTAAAGTGTCTAAATTGATAATTATAGCTGCATTTCACCATGGTCATTTCGACATGCATCCATCTTTTAACCTCAGATCGGCATTGTGGGAAGAACAGGAGCGGGGAAATCTTCGATGACCCTCTGCCTGTTCCGCTTGCTAGAAGCAGCCAGTGGAGAAATCACCATTGATGGGGTGAAGGTTTCTGAAATTGGATTGCATGACCTTCGGTCTAAGCTCACCATCATTCCTCAGGTGTGTCTGTCGGTTTGCACCCTTTCCATGTGTCTGTTTTGTGACCCTGTCTTCTTAAACCTCCAGAATTTAACACACAATATTCATATTCTTATTCCATTGTTCTCTTGCCATTTCTCTGTTCTAGTGTTCGGCAGGAGAAACTTGCGGTGTAAAGAAATCAAGAATATTAAATCAGAACTAGGTTATATAAAGCAGATTGAGAATGTATTTGCTCCTATTTTCAGCAGTTTTGTACTTATGTTAAAGTCTCAGATCATTTTGTGCAATTGCAGAGGTACATTCAGGAAGTCTGAGAGAAAAAATGACTTGTTTCTGTGATTTATTTGGTGTGTAGTTGGTGTGCAGTGACTATGCAGTTTTCATGTGTGTGGGAAAAAAAAGACAGGCCGTTCCCAGTTAACCAAAATAGATATCTGTGGATATCAGTTGCTGCTCAAAACACTTGCAAACAATTAGGCTATACAGGTCTGACCACCTTTGGTTTTTACTGTGAAACACAAGTCGTCAACACATACACAGATACTCAGAATTACTTAAGATCTCCAGGAAAAAGGGCTGAAAGCATTGTTAGCTATGTTATGACTGGTGAAAACCACACCCTGCATTCCACAGTATGAACCTCATACCAACAGTCGATGGTGATAGGGTTTGGCTTTGGGGCTTTCTGTGTCAGGATCTGGAGAAATATCCATTATGGATGAAACCATATTACCTACTAAACACCATGAGAATGTGTACCTAGCTTTTATAGTAATACAATGGGCCAAAATACACTAGTATGCCTACATAAAAATGGCTGAAGTAGAAAAAGTAATAAATTCTGGGCAGGTCTAATGAAAATATAGCATGAAACACCAATAAAATGGTATGAGAATTCCATGGGTCAGCATGGCTCCGTAGCATTGTGTGACACAGGTCAGCAACTGTTGGAAGCAGTCATCTAAATGTGGTTCAGCTATTTGAATGATTCCTTTTTACATAGGTAGCAGTGTGATGCATAACCTTCGCTAAGTGGCATAAAACATTTACATTGTAACCACTTGATTAGCTACACTTGCTCATGGACACAGAGCTTGTCTTCAACAGTGAATCATGTTGCCGCAAATGAATATATAAGTTAAAGGTCAAGTTGCAGTGCAGCTAAACTTCAACAGCAACATTGTGTGATCTAAGCGTGACTGTTGGCACTAGACATGGTGGCTCCAGATTCTCATCAACAGCCACTTCATTTTGAATTTCACACTGTACAGTGTCTAGAGTTCTCAGAAAATGGCATGAAGAACAAAAACATTCAATGCCAGAAGGGTTCAGTTCTGTGTCTGAAAACGTATTAATGAAAGAGGTCTGAGGAGAACGGACAGACTAAAGCTGAAACGCGAAACGTGCCGGAAAAAATTACATGAACGCAAAATTAAAGCCTGCAGGTAAGAATGTGTGTACAATAGCCTAGGTAATGGATATGTTAATAGAAACATAACAGTGTGATTGTTTAAATAGTTTTATACTGGGCTGTCTGGGTCCTGAACTCCTGGTGAGAAATTGTCCCACTCTGGCCCTGACTATGCGACTTTTGCTTCACCTGCTCCATGTCAGACATATAATTCAACCTATCAGACAAAACAATGAACCTCTGTTGAAATTTTCACAGATTTTTAGGTTTAATGGTTATGATTAAAAGCCTAAACATTATTATACGGCAACCAATAAAATGCATTACATACTGAACCCTTTACCCTTGAATGGAAAAGTATTAGCCTAGGTATATCTTAGTACCAAAAGACCTTTAACATATACATTTGTACCATGTTGACTCAGTATAAAACTGCATGTCTACATGGGTCTTTTAAGCAAGTGGTTCCCAATTTTTACCATGCCAGCTCAGTCATGACCCTATATCAAGTATAGGTCTAAATTACCACTATAATCAAGCATGCAGTGCACCCTGCAATTTACGCCGATGTCTATCGTACAAACCTGATTGGATGTGTCAGTGAATTTTAAATTAATCATCTGCGGTTTGGCTTCTTGGATAGGTTGAGTGTTCACTAGTTTTAAGCAGTTGCAAACCCAAGATCCAATTGTATAGATTAATTCTCGGATTGGAGCTGGGAAATCTGATCGTGAATCAGATTCACAGGAGCTTGCTGGTTTTAAAATGCTTACATTTCCAACTCTGCCTCACGACCCTTTCAAAACTTGCCCACTTGAGAATTGCTGTTTTAAACACATATTTTTATGCTGCCTAAACTTGGGCATTTTACTCTGTCTAGAGAGTACAAAATGCTATCTAGAAATACATGTCTTACAGTTTATACCCTGATGGCATTTCATACAATTTCTGCTCCATTGTGCTTTTCTCCTTGATCAGACAAATGAGCAAGAATTTAGTAAAGAGTACAATTATACTATCAGCTACAGAATTAGCTTTTCTACTCTACTGCCTCTACAAATGCATCATCATTCATCATAATGGGTGACTCAGTAGTTATAGTATTGTACCTTCATATCTTCAGCTGAATGTGTGCGTGCACATGCATGGAGTTTACATATTGTGTTGGTATTTTAATGGAGAATATATGGATTTCTGTATTAGTGAAACATTGTCCCTATGAGCATTTTTTGATGTTTCAGCAATTTATTTCGCATAATGTGACCTGGTTCCATGTTTTTATTGCAGGAACCTGTCCTCTTTTCGGGAAGTTTGCGGATGAACCTTGATCCTTTTGATAGCTACAGCAACGAAGAGGTCTGGAAAGCTTTAGAGCTGTCTCACTTGAAGAGGTTTGTGAACAACCACCCCTCTAAACTGGACCTAACATGTACAGAAGGTGGAGAAAATCTCAGGTAAACAGAACTAACTGCTACAGTATTCAATTTTCCCCCTTAAAATTTAAAAGATCATATTAGAAAGGGAAGGGTAAAAACTTTTTGTTTGACAGTGTGGGCCAAAGACAACTGGTTTGTTTGGCTCGAGCTCTCCTGAGAAAAACCAGGATCCTTATCCTGGATGAAGCTACAGCAGCCATTGATCTTGAGACGGATGATCTGATCCAGTCCACTATCCGCACACAGTTTGAAGACTGCACAGTCTTCACAATTGCGCACAGACTCAACACCATCATGGACTACACCAGGTTAAAAGCCCTCATCCTGCTCTTCTCACCCATTGAGATGTTTTTTTGGGATTCACAGTGTTTAATGTCTGCAGTCGTGTTTTGCACATTCTTGCGATTGAATCTTCTTGGTCTAGTTTCACATTTACGATAATCACATTTAAAATGTAGCTGCTTAGTAGACACTGATACAAAGCAACAACTTCCCTCACTACTTCTGACCATTGTCTAACAATTATGGTGCTTTGTCTTTCCAACTTCATTTTACTGAACTTAGAATCAAGTCACATCAAAGCTAACTAGCAATGGTGGGAATTTGCAAATTTGTTGAAGCAAAAGGTGTTGTCATGTTAGCTGGATTATATGGTTTTACTGCTAATGACGATCATTTCTCCCTCCTTTCCCCCAGAATCCTCGTATTGGACAAGGGACAAATAGCAGAATTTGACACTCCAACAAATCTTATAGCACAGAAAGGAATATTTTATGGAATGGCCAAAGATGCAGGACTGGCTTGATACCACACACTCTCCTATTCCAAGTGCCTTTACAACATAGGAATCTACTGAATGCACCATTTTGTACTGACCAGTAAAATGCAGCCACCATCGACCCCTTACCTGTGCCCCCCCCCCCCCTTTTTTTTTTAAAGTAACTCAAAGTTCCTTACTTTTGTACTGTATTTAAGCTACTACTAAGCTCTTCTAGGGAAACAAATACTCAATACAGTAAGATCTGCAAACTTGAATTACTGAAATCTGAAGTATAATAGAGTTGTGTAATTCCTACATTATTTTGAATAAATTGTATATTTAATATGCACAGTGCTTGAAAAAAGCCACTTAAGAAGTTTTGTACTTTTATTCATGACACAAAATATACAGGTTTTTAAATCTGAACACAAAAAAGGTCAACCCCTTACAGCTAGAGATGCACTTTGCACCTTATACAAAAGGATCAGTGTGAAGTTAGCTTGGGCAGAACACTACAAATGTTTACAAAATCGATAAGCTGGAAATAGTATCTTTATATTGGAAACAAAGCTGTATAGTTTGGTTAACAGAACTGAACTCGCAACTGAACCTAACTGAGTACTTCATAGTGGTGTTTGCAGCATTATGAACAAAAGGAGCTTTTAAAGGGTAGGGATGCCTATTTTACATTGGTGTATCTCACTGGTGTTTTTCTAGTTCATTACATCACTGGTTCACCTTGTTTAAGCAGCAGAATTGCAGGGTCAGGACAGGTGAATCTTCATCTTCTTCCCCGGCATCTCCTGATGTGAACAAATGTTCAGAAAGCAACCAGTTAAGACAACTCATGGAGAAAGAGCACATGGTAACTACATTACAGAGCCCTCCTGCAGTCCAAGCTCAGACAAAATGTAAACACTTGGACTCTCATAAGCAAGGCCTTCACAGACACGTTACATGAACAAGTCATAAAGATTCACTCAATGCTGAAATAAGTAGCCATTTCATGCTGTTTTTTTTCCTCCAAAAGCACTCTTTGGATTGGAGGGGAAAAAAAATCCAGATGAGTCAGGTACTGCAAAATACCTTCTACATGAACATACAAAATAGTATTAAGCAATTCTTGTGCCTTTGGTATAACATGAGCCAAGTGCAGCTCTGCATTACAAATTCTTGGCAAAAGGAATTCTATCTTAAGCATTAATTTAAGCTATTGTGACTTTCACTTAAGAATGCTTAACCCACTTTAAATATCGAAAGCAATCCTAACCACTGAATTTTAACCTAAACTTCCCGCTACATACACAGAAAAGGGAAAAAAAAAAAAACAAACCATTAAATCTATGAAATGATATGCACAACGGCAAGCTTTAAAAGGTTTTACAGACAACAGCATTCAAACATTGATGTGGGTAGAGAAAGGAGTACCTGGGATGAGTACCTGCACAGTTTGACAGTATCCTTGATTTTTAATTTGGCTTTCATGGGTCGCTCACAACACCAACGCTGTGTGAGGTATGGAAGTCAGCTGGAATAATTCATTACCCTACACTTCCACCATCCCAATGCTATTGGCTCTCAAGTTTCAGAACAAAGTGCATTAGAATGCAATAGCAATGAAGCACAAAAAAAACTGCATACATCCTTGTATCTGGGAAAAAAACGACTGCATTCACAAACAAACCCGAAGAAGCCCCATGTGCCTCAAACAGTGTAAGGTTAAATGATAGCTAAAAAAAATGTAAAAGTTTAGGTGAGAGAAACGATTTATGAACTATATATAAAATGGAAACAAATTAAAGTGGGTAGTGGGGGGGGGGGCTTGCGTGTGAACAAACATGGGCTTCACCTTCAGAACAAGAGGCACAATCTGAATTTTGTATTGTGTTTTTCTTTTTTTGGTTCAGGTAGCTTAAATGAATATACGTAGCTAATACAAAACAAAGTACCTCCAGCATGTTTTGCAGAACTACACTGGTTTTTCCTCTGGGTTTGTGTTTGTTTCTATTTTCTTCTCATCTGTCTAGTTCCATCTTCTTCCGTGCATACTTACGCTGCACTGTAGGAAACGGGACAAATCAAACAACTAAAAAGAAAGGATAAGGGGGGGACCCAGACCTGGGAGGAGAGTACACTTACCTTGGCCTGATCTGAGGTCCTATCAGATCAGTTTTAATTGGACTGAGTGTCACCTTCAGAATGTATGTCTTCAGTGGTGCCGTTCAGCTGGGCCTTGGAAGCCCCCGCCTCCATCGGCTCGGCCCTAGCCATTTCGCTGGGCTTTTCGCCGCTGCCTCTTTTCTTGCTGCTTTTATCATCTACGTCCTTGTGGTCTGTAAGACAGTTTTCGTGCAGATGTTAGAGACTATTTACAAAGGTGCAGTTAGAGAACACAAAGCCAATGCCTAATTTCCTGGCACACAATTACAAATCTGCATTTGCATTTTACATTTGAAGGTTAAAGCCCCTTCACCTCTGTCCCTGGAGCGCCGTTCCCGCTCCTTGCTGTGACTCCTGCGTTTGTGGGACCTGCGCTCCGTGCTGCGGGAGCGGTGCTTCCTGTCGAGGCGTTCCCGGCTGTGCCTCCTCTCTCTCTCTCGGCTCCTAAACACACAAAGTTCAACTGGCATCAGACAACAACCGATTCCTGCACCGGAGAGATGAGCCACACGGAGCCGCCCCAGATCTTACCTACTGCGCTTCCTCTCCCGGTCCTTGCTCCTAGATCGCTTGTGTTCTCTGGATCTGCTTCTCCTCCTTTCTGATGCTCTGCTGGAATGTCGGCTGTGGGAATGACTGTGCCGGCTGTGTCGATCCCGATCACGCTCTCTGTCTCGTTCTCGCTCACGCTCTTTCTCCCTCTCTCTCTCCCTCTCGCGCTCCCGTTCCCTTTCCCGCTCCCTCTCTTCTTCTTCCTTCCGTCGCTTCTTCTCTCGCTCCTCTCGCTCGCGCTCCCGGTCTTCTCTCTCCTTCTGCCCCTTTTCCTCTCTTTCGGAATCTTCTGGCCGCCTGTGCAGTTTCTCCTGTTGGATGTATAAAGATTCCTTCTGAGTTTCTCATCAAAATGCTGTCTCTGACAATTATAGAATCAGATTTTGTGCCTTTGGTAAATTCTACTGCTATGGCAAACACTGCAGTTTCTTCTTTTGATAGGTGATTTTGCAAACAAACAGTTCTGACATTCAGAATCAAAAGCATGGCGAGGACAGAAGTGAATGCTCACTTTCAGCTCCTCCACAGTGGACTTGATTTTGGCGTATCCCATGTGCTGTTTGCCCATCAGGTGATCATCCACTCGACTCTGAGCATCACCCACAATCAGGAAGGCCCCACAGACCTCACACACCTCCATCTGCTTCTCCTGGGCTGCAAAGTTCTCGATTGTCTAAAATTTTGGAAATTAAATAGAAAGGCAGCCATCAGAACAGTGCATGCAAGAAACAGTGATCATTGCCAACTTAAACATACTATATCTCACAACATAACTTCTGCTACTCAGGCTATTCAGGACAAAGCCCCCCACTGCTGCCTGGGCACAGTACAGATGGAAATGCTGGATTAAATATGCTACATATCTACAGCACTCACAGAGGTGGTGGAGTTCAGCAGCTCTCTCTCTTCCTTGAGCTGCTCGACGAGCTTCATCATTCCCTGGGCCTCCTCCACCTTTCCCTCTGAGCCGAGCTCCTCAATCTGCACCAATGAAGAGAAATATACCCCCTCAGTCTCAGAAGTCAGACACTGATCGTTCCCGAATTAACAGAACGGCCATCGTCAGAAGTAATGAAATACCTGCACTACAAGTGTCTCTATCTTTTCAGTCAACACTTGAATCTTCTCCTCATTTTTTCCACAGGGTCCCGGTGCCTAAAAAAACGTACATCACATTAGACAAAGGGAAAGGGAAAAACTCTTAGTTTTCTGATTTTATAGAATGCATCTGACAGGTTGTGCCCCCAGGCCAAAGAATATTTACACTTAAAACTGAGGTGGTTTCTTTTTTACCCTTACATCATCCCCATGATCACGTAACAAAAAGGCTACATGTCTTATTCATGTGATCATAAACACATAAAAGGCAAGCAGCATTTCTATTCAGATCTAATTTTATGGTACTGCCCTATTAAAATGATTGCTACTTGAATATTTTACTCAAGTTAAAAAAAAAAAAACCTGTAACAAGCTGCCAAAAGATAGGCTGTCCTGGCTGCAGCAAACTACAACTTGCCACAAAGTAGCAGCCACTGCATATCAATAATTAATCCAGTAGCTGTTATCAGGCAAACAAGCCAGGTCAGACACAAAGACCTTTAATTTTTGACTGAACACCTGAATATTACTAATTTCAGAGAAGTCCACCAAGAAACCAATTCCCTGTAAATATTTAAACTCTCGCCCTAAATCTAAAACCTATGTGCAGAAGAAATTGCTGCTAAACATTAGATTAACAGGTGAGGCTTCCCAAAAAAAGTGTCTAGAATGCACTACAGCCCGCAGGAGGTCCCCAACTCAATTTTCATCAGGCCAGCATTAACACTGGACATGCTGATGCCTAAATCACATTATCCATATATCGCCCCTTTAACCTTCAGAGGCTGGTAATAACCTCCTGTAGGCAGTTCAACAAAACGTCTTTCATTAACTGAAGATTACAGACCATGAATTCTAGCCTGTCGGTATTTCCCTGATATCAGCAACAAATGGAACTCACTCCAGAGCTTTGCTGGGACTGAGACAGAGCGAGCCTTGCATGGCCTCTGCGAATCCTGCGTTCAACCTCAGCCAAAAGACTCTGTAGGTACCGCAGGAAGTCTCTTTCATAACCCTCCTTCATGAACCGAGAGCTCTTCTCATACCTGAAATAGGAGTAATGATTTAACAGTCACAGTCAGAACATACAGTTCAGATGAATCTCAACAGAAGAATCTGCTAAGAAACTACTTACTGTTTTCTCAGGTTCTCATCATGAATTTTTTCACACGGACCTGGAGAGAAGGCAACACACAGACAGCATAAGAACATTGTGAGATGTAAAATAAACTCAGGCTGTACCTTTAGCTGCTAAGGTGACAAATCTGATGACCAAATCAATACGCTTACAGCTTATATACAATCACCTAATGAGATGTAATGAGTTACACACAAGCCAGTTGCAAAAGAATGGCTGAAATTCCCTTCTACTTACCCAAGTCAGAACGAGTATTTGTAAATAACTCTGCTGGACAAAATCCACAAAGATAGTATTTGCAGACCTGCAAAGTACATAAATATGAGCTGCATGGGAAATTTTTTTCAAAGATATGCATCACACAAGGAAAGCAATTAAAACAGGAACGAGATGCTTAATTGGGAATCCCTTAAGATTGTGTCACATTTCTGCACCTTCGCCGTCATTTATGTTGGCTATGCATTTTTAAATCCAAATTTACTTAAAGTGCAAAACTAATAATACTACATTTCGGCAATTTCTTATGAATTAGACGACACACAATTCTCTAGAAATTCTCTCTACGCCTCCCTCACATATAGCCAATTATCTCAAAAGCAGCACGTTTAACAGTTAAATATAAATCATACAAATAGCGTCATGCAACCATGTAAAGCGCTACCGATTTAGAAAACGGCAGTTTGTGATCAAACGTAACCAGTACACACAAAAACACCAAAAGCCCTTAGCAGTACAGGTATCCCCCGAAAGCAGGAAGGCGAGCTGCCTTTGATGGATCGCTAAAAGGAAGTTTCCTGCTAGTGCACCGCAACACAAGATGTATATACCTAAATATCTTACGTTATATTATATACATTTTACGTTAGTAAACATATTCTAATAAGGTGCAAGCGGTTCAGTCCAACCTGGCTCTGGCCCGCGTAACTACACACATTTATTAGTACAACTTGGTAGAAAGTTTGCTACAGGACGATAAGTATACTAAAACTCCCATATATCTAGTCAGTTGCTATACACGCACTGGTGGGAAAATCGGTTTTACTGCTCCCTAGTTACAGTGTGTTATCCTGCCCACAGCAGCCCTGGTTGGCTAGCTAGCTAATTAGCACGCCGCCCGCGCCTCAGCCGCTGGAAGCCCAGAACTCACGCTTTCGTCATCCCAGTGAACATTACTCCTTTTTTCGTCCGGGGCCAAGTTTCTGTCTCGGCCCATTAATTCATCAAGTAATTGAGCTGCAGAAATCATGTTGAGTGTGTATTTCGAGTGAACTCCCCTACTTCTTCTTCTCCTTGTTTTCAATATACTCAGCGCAGCAACAAAATGGCGGACGACACACAGGGAAGGCATTCCGGGAAGAAGCCTCCTTGCCCGCGCATTTTAATTGGTCGCCGGGAAGAAATGCCATCCTCCAGGCTCAGAGGCGGGCCGCCCATATACAGGGTTTCCGTTTCGGGCTTGATGTTGTATTCCGGAAACAATTTCGAATTAATTACCCTTTTCGAGGCTGCCAATGACTAAAAATCAGTCCGTCTGCTTCTTACTGACCAGGTGAGAAGGTGGCTGCAGGAGTACACTCTGGACCGGATGGCAGTCCATAATAAATTCACACACTATAAGCAATTTATGAAATGCCAGTTAACCCACCTAAATATGGAAAACCCTCAGGGGGAGAACATGCAAGTTCCACACACATGGACAATAAATATATAGATTCAAACCACCAGCTCTGGAGATGCGAGGCAACAGCGCTACCTGCTGAGCCACTGTGTACTTCCTCATAGAAAAAGCTGCTAAATGTTTTTACGAAAGTGTGGTTATTACCCAACGTTTAATCCTCAAAGAGAATGAGAGAATTATGACTTCCACTTTGATTAGAAGTCCATTCCATTATTCTATCTCTGCATTTGTTTTGTTTCAGATGGTTCAATGTTCACCCATTGCTGACTGATCTGGAGTAAATTATATAAAATCTGCTCCCAGAGACATATCAGTGCATCTCCTCGTGAAATGCGAAACAATTACTTTACAAGGTTTTCATTAGGTTTAGAATAGAGGCAGAGTTCACGGCCTGCGGGGAGTTTGTAAATGTGGTATGTTTGCAAAGGCTGTACTGCCAATAAAAGAAAGAGAAATGCACGTGGTCTCAGTTTGTACGTAACTCTGTCTAGTCCCGTAGTACTTTATGCTTGATTCTAGATAGGAACTGGCATTTGGGAATTTGGAGTTTATACAGCAGTTTAAACCGCTTACCTTGAGCAAAAAGATATGCATGTATATTCAGATATATCAACAGATCTTCAAGATCAATTATAAAAAGCGGAACAGATATGCTCGTCAATGAACAGTGAAATTTGATTTGTTTTTCAGACTGAAATGTGAACGGAAAACAGGTTATTACGCATACGTAGTTTAAGTGTAACTTATTAAATTAAGTTTACTACATCTAAAATACTCATTTATGCTTTCGCGATAAATACGACGACAAAGGTTTAGACACCGGAAGTTCAAGATAGGAACTAAATAATCCGTTCGCTGTTGTTACATCCAATCCTGTCCCTCCAGGGAGGAGTAAATTTAATACGGTAATGTACTAGCATGTTAGCTTATAGTAAGCTGTTATATAACAGTCAAATTAGCGGCAGTACAAATGTTGCTATTGCACTTTAATACGAGGAAGCGGGAGCCGTCCAACATGATTTGATCATATCTTATGCGAACTTCAAATACCTTCGCTGAAAACGAGCAAAACAGGCGTCAACTGACTCGGTTGCTAGCCTGTTCATATATTTTAGATGTGTTTCTAGCTTGTCGCTAGCAACTAACTTGCCTTCACAGACCTTTCGCGAAGTTAAAGGCTGTCACTGGATCTTGATATAGATAAAATACACATTTTCATTGCTGCTTATGAGTTCTTTTACTGGCTGAAATGTCAACGCTGTCGCTGGATAAAGGAATGCAAGAGCGGCTGCGAGAGGCATCCGCAATCGGGGACATCGATGAAGTGCGAGCTTTAGTGGAAAGCGGAGTTAACGTCAACTCGCAGAATGAAATAAACGGATGGTACGTGCGCCTTTAGCCGGCAAGCCGGGGCGTGTTATCTAAGCGGCGTCTGCGTTTTGCTAACTATCCGCACAGGCGGTAGACACCACATTTTTGTTTAATCTAGTTGCACAGACCGCTTGCCGGAAATTAAGACGTGGTTTTGTTATTACAGCGAGGCAACGGCAGATTTAGTTACCGGGCAGGTCAGTCAATGTATAATTTTGGTTTAGTGACCTGAACATCAGTTTCTGTCTGCAAGAAAACTAACGCCAGTTTTCTATTTTGTCTCGCCATTGACTATTAAGCTCGGGTTTGTACAGTAATCCATATTGCCACTAGCATAAAAGCAGATTAACGCAGGAAACAAGACGCTATAATACGATTATACTATGTGTATGTTAAAACACGGTAACGGCGAATAATTGCATATTTCTTTTTACAGAAAAGCGGATTGTTTACCTGCAGTGTGTTTTGCCGGTTTATTGTTTTCCTAGCTTTTATTATTTTTGAAGGCCACTTATGTTTATCAATTTGATTTAAATTAATCAAACTCTTAATCGAAATTTTTGCCAAAAATATTTTTTGTCTGTGTGCGTGAATGGTGTGTGAGTGTGCCCTGCGATGGGCTGGCCCCCTGTCCAGGGTTGTTCCCTGCCTCGTGCCC
>JAODJU010000095.1:17351562-17378074 GCA_026776725.1 Gnathonemus echidnorhynchus | reverse complement strand
TTGCTTCCGGGATAGGCTCCGGACCCCCCGCGACCCAGTAGGATAAGCGGCTTGGATAATGGATGGATGGATGGATGGATATTTTTTGTCTGTTATAGTTGGTATTTTCCTACAATAAGTGCCTTATTCACTTGTATTACAGCAGGTCCCCAACCGATACTTTGACAGCCTGTGTTCAGTCATATCAACTCCTAGGTTTAGGAGTCTCTTTTAATTGATCAGTCTCTCTCTGTATCCTAATTGGTAGAGCTGTTCATCAGCAAAATGATTAGTTTTCCATTAGAAGATGCGAGACGTGTTCTTCAGAGAATTTTAATGGGAGTGGCTGTCAGGGGCCAGTTATATTTTTATATATTCGCACCATGTCACTTCTGTGGTTTTCCTTGAAAAATAAAATAATGTATTATTTTGTTTTTGTTTTATTGTTATAGTTAAATACATGGCCAGGGTAACCATGTATTTACTAGGCGTGCCATCCCTGGTAAATACCCCTTATGTCTGCCCCTGTTGTTGTATAGATTGTTGCGTGCATTTTGTCTTTATTTTCATTTTCAGAATGTATATATCTACATGGACATGAAAAAAAGTTTTCTTGCTCATCCTGTGCAAAATAAGGGGTTGGAATGTATATGGAAGAAAAGATTTTCATTTTTTTTTGTTGTCCTTGTAGGACTTGTCTGCACTGGGCGTGCAAGAGGAACCACAAACCGATTGTGGCTTATCTTCTGAACTCTGGAGCAGACAAAGATGTTCTCACCTCAAAAGGAGAATTAGCTGTCCAACTAACCTCTAAGCCTGATATCAGAAGACTTCTAGGAGGTTTGTTAGCATGTATATGTACTGTATATACATCCAAACATTAAATTGCTTTTAGAAATTTTATGTAATTTCTGACTTTGATGCTGTGCATAGTGACATTCTTTAATGAATTGTACTTATTTTTTCACTCATTCTTGAGAATAAGGACAAAATCTTATTTTGGGGGGATTTTAATTTCTACTCTTCAATCATGTTGGGAAAATATATTTTAAAAGATCAAAGTCTTGGCTATTAAATTTGTAATGGGCCAGCCTCCCAGTGGTTTAATTTTATCTTAAGCAGCATTTTTTTTCTTGCAGCTGAGGGCTTAAATTTTATCAGCTCTGTCAGTGCATATTATAATATAAAACACATTTATAGCACAACACACAGCAGGTGCGCAACAGAAATTATTGACATAAACTCATTTTTTTAAATCATTCTGAACATATAACAGAAAAAAACCATCTGAAGGATGTGACAGCCAAGTCAACATCATACAAAACATAAAATAGTACACAAACATTTTTAAAAACTTGAAAACACACAGAATGCCATTTCAAACACGAACCTCCTATTTTTGGTTGTTTCGCATTTTAGCAGGACTGTTACATTCAGAACTTTAAAATACTGACGGCATTGACGTCTTCCGAAGTTGACAGAATTGTTATATATCATAGTGAGTAACCATTTTATTTTTTAACGTTGCTAGGATTTCTCTTAATGCTAAGCAAAATGTGCATTTTTAAACCATAATTTTTATTCAGTTTTGATTTAGAAGCGCTACGGAGTTGACCTGTTATGGTTGAGACACACCTGATTCAATATTATTTCTTGAATTTATCAAAAAAAAAATATGAGCTTACCAGTGTTTGATTTTTAAGGCGCTTAACACATTTTTTTTGTTTGAAGCTGTAAATGCTTGTCTGGGACAAGGGTGTTTTATGGCACAGGACACGAGACATTAAAAAACATGAAAGCAAACCAATAATTATGTAAATCTTATTGATTTCATGCATATAAATATTTAAAAATAAAATGTCACCAAAAAATAAAATCAATATGCCGATATATAATTTTAAGTTTTTTTTTTGTAGGATGTGATTTGGTTCAATTCTGAATAATTTTTGGAAATGCTTCCAGCTGGGGTGTAGTTGGGATAATGTCTATGTTTGGCTATAACGTAAGAGCAATCACCCTACATACTGATACATAGTGACACTAAAATGTCCTTGTCGTGTTGTCCATCTCTGCTTGGAGAGTATTTAAGTTTATTATAATGATAATAAGTAATTCTTTTCTTTGTGGTGAAGACCAGGCTGTTACAAACAGAAACGGACACTCTAAGCTCTTCAGCTAATGCACTTACCCTTTTGTTTCAGTGCATCTGCCTTGTCTTTGATCTGTCTAATAAATTAATGAACCTCAGTGAGACCTGGTCTCTCTGAACATTATCCCCACACAATAAGTGGGATTTCGGCTATGCGTCTTATCAAACCCCATTTAGTATTCTATAAGAATGTCACCTTGAACGAAAAGGCAGTGACTTTTGATTGTAGGACAACCCAAATCAATTAGCAAAAGGATACCATCTACTTGAAAGAGAGTATTTCTTCTGAAGGTTGTGAATCTCAGGCCTGTTATTCTGTTTAGTGGAATGTTTAGAGGCATTGAAAAATGTATTTTCAACCTTGCAGTAAATGATGATGACATGGATAAGCATTGCTGCAGATGCTACACATTCAGATGTAGGAGTTAAAGCAGAGTTTGTGTTGGCTGGATAGATATCTTGTATGCAGATTTCTTGAAAGTGCCTTTAAAATCTGCAGGTATTAAGACTTGAAACAAGTAGCTGTGATCAGAGAACAACAGTAACACTCAAGGGCTCGTCTCTGGGCTATTTACTTGCATATTAAAGTCTTTTGAAAATTATCTGTACATTTTTCACACTAACACTGGAATAGTCGATGGTAATTTGTGGTTTCATTTGTTTCCCTATTATTTGCAGTTGAGGAAGATGTTCCGGAGGTAAAAGAGCCAGAATTACCTATTATCCCAAATTATCTGTCAAATCCACCGTTCCCTTACAGCAAGTCTGACACGGATGACCTCATTTTGGCACCCCACACTTTCCAGAATGGTACGGCTAATCGACAGCCTTACTGTGAGCCTGTCACCTCTCTGCCTTCCCCTCCGGACCTGTCTCCAGCCTCCTTGATTTCCTATGAACAGGAACAAAGCTTGTTTGTTGACCCCGAGAACTCGAAAGAGGGCGCCGAGCAGAACGGCTTGATGCCGGATCCTCCGGGTGCCATGAATGGCGTGCTCTCGGGGGCCCACTGCTCCAGGAACGGAGAGCATAGCCACGCCGCATCTCCCATTGAGCCGGCGCACCCAGTGCCTCCCACTGCCGGTGGCAGTGCTGGATCCCAGGCTGCCAATCCCACGGTGACCAGACAGCAGTCCATTCCGCAGCAGCTCAGCTGTGGTCCACCCGGGGTATCAGTGCCTGCCTTCCAGCCTTTCTTCTTCACCAGTACCTTTCCAGTTAATGTCCAAGGTAAAGAAGCCCACCGTCCTCATGGTCGTCATTCACACAACCCATTCATGCTGCTAATTTCATGTATTATTGTTTCATTGTAGCTATGTTGCATTTATGGTACGTTTATCAAATTGACAGAATATTGGATTTAAATGCAGGCTAAAAATAAGTCAACAAGTCGGCATCTGACTTCAGATTTTACTGAAATTCTTGCTTCTGGAATAAAAATTCTCAGCAGGTACTTCTAGGATAGACCCGCTCCAAATGAAACAGTGTGTTCTTTTATTGTACAGTAAAGCGGCTGCAGGCATGCAGGCGCTGCCCTTGGTAGACCTTGCTTGAAATGGCCAGTTCAGTGAGCGTGTCAGTTTCGATCTGTAATCCTTTTATTCCCCCGCAGTCACACTCAGGATGCCTTTAAACCGAAACTTCCTCAATTCGCGAAGCATCCAGAGAAGCACAAGGGCCTGCCCCCCTTCACAGCCGGTTCCCCAACCCCATCTGTTTCAGAGCTGGTCCTGAAAGTGCGGATTCAGAACCCCAATGCCCGGGAGAATGACTTCATCGAGGTGGAGTTGGACCGCCAGGAACTCACGTACCGCTCGCTGCTCCGGGTCTGCTGCAGGGAGCTCGGCATAAGCGCCGACCACGTGGAGAAGATCCGCAAGCTGCCCAACACCATGCTGAGGAAGGCAAGGGTCACCTAGATGCCATCTGCACGTGTCTACATTGCTTTCACTGCTTCCTGTTAGAGTATCCCTGCTGTGATTACTAAACATGCTACTGAAAGTGCAATACTTTCATTCTGCATTGGCAAAGATTAAAATTGTTTAGGGAATAATGTTTATGCTCACTTAGACTGTAAACAGTGCTTAATTATAGATTTGCATGCGTGATCTTTTTTTTTTTTTTTTTTACAAATTTAAATGAATTGTTATGAAAGTAGATCATGCACAACTCAAGCTTAATAGTTTGTAATTTTCCAGGTGCACATACAGTACTGTCCAAAAGTCTTAGGCAGTCGAGGGAAATGTGTAAGACTGTTTATCCAAGTAATAAGGGTATATGTGCTCAGAACAAAAAACACAGTTTAACATTAGAATATATGAAAAGTAAGAGTAATACAACAAAAACTAACAAGAATTTCCGCCGTTCTCCAGAAATGTACTGGTGACTTGTTGGACGGTTAGAAGAACACAGCTTCAGTTCCCAAACCTCTCCTCAGGGGCACACCAGCCATTCCATGTATTTGTTGCATTTCACATCCAGCCCAATTAATTCATTAATTAAATTAGTTTAAGAAAGCCATTGACCTTGATTAGCTATACGAGGTGGGGAACTGTTTGAGTCAGAAATACATGGATTTGTTGGATGGTTGCTGCAAATACTGGGGTGAATTCAGGAGAGGTTTTGAAATGGCAGCATGGGCTTTGAGCTCATACGTGATTTTCTCAGACTGCCTAAGACTTCTGCACAGTACTGTGTTTATATGACAGCCATGTTTTTAGATGTACAACCATTCAGGGGATGTTTCAATGACATGCGGTCAGTTGCGTTCCGATCCTCAGGCTTGACTGTTTCTCTTGTGGTTTTATCTCTACCATGTGCTGCTGCCTCGTCCTCCTCAGGATAAAGACGTGGCCAGGCTCCAGGACTTCCAGGAGCTGGAGGTTGTGCTGGAGAGGATGGAAGGCCTCTCTCTGCTGTCAGGGGTAGGACATGGCGGCTTGGGCGACAGACCCTGCTACAACATGAAGGCGTCCAAACTCACTTATTAATCAGATATGAAGTTTGCTTAAACCCTCAGAGCAGCTGCTTTGCTAAACAGATGGATTTATGGTCCACGTGGCTGAAAGGTTCACTGTCGTTGAGTTTCTTTCTGACGGTATCTCCCATGCTTCACAGGCATTGCAGTCCACGTCCCAGTACTTAAGCTGACCTAGCAGGTGTTTTGGTTAAGGAGTAGTATGTATTTTACCAGTAAAATATAGCAGGCCAAATTAATGAGTGGAGCTCTGGTCACATTATTGATTAAAATTTTTTCTTTTTGAAGAACAAACTTACCCTCTAAAACTGTTTAACTCCTGATTCTGCCTTTCTAACAAGAAATATGGACAAAATCCCCTTTATTTCCATTGCTGTTCTTCCCTAAGTTGAGGGAGGTCTAAACCACCATATAGATATTATATTTTCACTATCATCTTTAATAAACACCTCTTCATCTGCTGTTGCTTCGATACCTTCTGTTAATTTACAGTGTTGCTACATTGTACATAGACACTGAAGACATTCAAGTATATAAGAATACTGGAAAAAAATATATATTTTTACATTTTTGTTGGTTCCCATTTGAGTTGCATTATTATTAAAATACTCATTACAAACAATTCAGAGAGATGAAACGCTGCTGCTTCTCAAACTGCTTGTGGTACCGTCTAACAGAGAGGTGCATGGAGTTCATCTCCGCTCTTGTTTTGTGGATCAGTGCAATGGGATTGTTTTCATCTTTTGTTACAATTGAGTGTTTTGCCGTTTTGATCATTAAATTGCACATTTTTTTGTGGAATTTTAGTGACTTTTTCATTTTTGTCACTACACACATGTACTGCTATATATAACTTATTCAGTTTTTCACATAGAGGCTGCTGAAACGCTCTGTTCATTAGTCTGTCTGTTGATAAATGATGTTATGCAGTAATAATAGCCAGCTCATTTTAACATTCACCATTTGCATATGGCCAGTTTGTCTTTCTCAAGGACTTTGTCCTGCCTACTTAAAATACAAAACTGCATTCAAGGAGCTCAGAACTTCTAAAATACAGGTTTGGAAAATAAAGTTCAAACGTCTTTGCCGATAAATCCTGCTTTCCGTGTTGCTTACAAATCTTAAAGATTCATTGATATTTTGACTGCATTGGTTGCTTAAGGATCTAGATGTTTGCTAATGATAATTAGCACGGTGTAAATCGTCTCTGTGTGCAGTGAATGACGACCATGTGTACCTGCTTTGTTTGATTTAGGATATGTGCACTACATTATCTAGGTGGGAAATTTGATGGAAAATGGGTTCAGCCATGCTATGTATCCAGAAAACAATCAAAACTCCTCACAAATTATATTGCAGTGAATAATGTAGCAGCAAAGCCATTGTTTTTGAAAGTAAATTTTAAAGAAAGTGCTTTTTTTCTTTTTATAACCTTAATTTGTTTTCTTTGGGGGAGGCAGTGTGGTAGGGTGGGTGGGTAAAGTTTCTCATTTTTACTAGTAATTTTATAGTTTGTAATGAAATGGGCATAAAGCACAACGTTGATTTAAGTAAGTAAACAAACGCAACTTTCAATTTATTATAGATGGGATTATATTTTGCTTCTCAGTTTTAATAAAATGAGTCTTGATTTTACTTATATTTTTAAAGGGTTTGGGAGGGTTTATATAGGATTTACTTATGTGATTACTGTGACTTTTAGGGGAAAATGCTATTACATCTCCTTACACTGGCCTGAAAAAGAGTTTAAAATGAAAAAAAGACATAGGGACGTATAACCAAATCAAGAGAGGGTATGAGGATGTAGATGTTAATGTGCACACTTTGTGTTACGGAAATGAAGCATGTGCGTGTTTGTGGATGTCGGTGCAGACGGTAAAACTTGGTTCAGTGACGAGCGGTAACTGTTCCTGAATTTTATTTTTGTTTTTTCTATCTTCCATTTCCTTTTACATCCCTGAAAAGAATAAAGGCAAGGAGAACAAGGAAACTGAAACTGGCATCTCACTAAAGATTATATGAGAAGATGCGGATAAATGTTTGTACCCTGTCATTAATTGTGAAATTTGTTTGGTTTTGTTTTGTTTGTTTTGTTTTAACTTCACCCAACCTGAATGACTACAGGGAAGTTTAAACATGGAAACACTACAATCTTCACCCTTCACACTAGGGCCCTGACTCTGTGTCCAGGGTTCGCTGTGCATCGGTGACCCTGCTGGTTTAGTGGGAATGGTTAACACTGTATTTAATATTTGTTCATTTCTTAGTAAAGAAAGAAAAATGTTCAACTTAACCTATGCATTCAGAGTCTGATATTTTTATATGTCTTATGTAATTTGATAAAAAAAAAAAAAAAACCTTACGCACTTTTTAACCTGTGTTAAATAACGGGGACCTGTAGCTGTTCATTAATAAAGCATGAGAAATATGTGTCACTGTGCTCTTATGTCTTGTTTTTATCTGTGATTAACTCCAAGACAAGTCAGTGCCATTCTGATGATTCTTTCAGTTGTTTGCCACAAGGGGGGGTGTTTTAGTTACTGTTGACTTATTGTTTAGAGGAGAGCTTGCATGTTTCGATTACCCAGATTAAGGAGGAATGCACTGTTGTTGAAATGATTGTTTTGCTATTTGGATGTCTTTTCAAGATTTTGGTTAAATGTTAAACTTATTGTGGAAAATACTTGCCATTATATTTAGGGTCAATACATTCATTCTTAAATTAATTCATAATTAATTGTTTTCCATAAAAAGGTACCTAATGGGTAAGTGTATGATTACTTTTTTTAAAAAAATCTTAATATAATTGCTATGTAGGTCAGTAATAGTTGGCAAATATCTATACTAAATTTAACAGGAGATTCATGCTTCATGCCAAAAAAAAAAAAATGAATTTTTGATGAGGCATCAAAACCCATTTTTACTATGTGTTACCAGCGGTTGGTTGAGTCGTGACAAGTTCGCTGGTGTCGAGTTTGACGAATGGATTTTGCATTTTGAGAAATTCCCTGTCATGTCGTTCCCGGAAAGCGACAAATATTGGCAAGTCTGCAAACTTCCTGATGGGGAGACAAGTTTATTCTCGGATCCCTCATCAACAAGACGGCTCACGCTCTGCGGCTGAGTTTCGAGGGAAAGCTCGGCCTGTGCCTTTCCTCTCTCCTCTTACCCTCCCGCTTCTCTGACAGATGATGGCTCGCATGAGGATAGATGAGCCCCGGCTGCCAGCCCGCTCAGCAGTGTTTGCTCCCTGAAGGCGTGGCACTTGAAATATGTCAGCCTCTGGCTTCCTTTCCTTAAGATCATTTGAGGCTACAGGTGTGAGCTGGGAAAAAGTAGCTACTCAATTTGGTGACAAAGCATGGTTTTTTTGTTTATTCAGAGAAAGCCAGATCATCAGGCTCTGTCAATATTGACCCATAGGATGTCTGTTGCAATACATACATTTCTTTCAAGTCATAATACAATTGCTGGCATGTTGAGTGCTTTCTGGGTTTTGTGATCAAAGGGTTAGCATTAAATTATTTTTGGTGAGCAGTGTGGGAGGCTCCTGACTTACACTGTTTAACTTTTATTCTCATATGCACCGAAAACAGTTTCGCTGTACAATGAAATTCTTACTTGGAGTGCGTTATCTGTGGCCATCTGCTGCTTATGGACCCAAGTATTGGCATCACGGCAAGTGAGATACAAAAACATGGTGTACTGCAGATGTGTAGCTAAACTGCTGTGATATGTTAATGTTATCGTTCATAGCCACCTTCATTTATGTAGGAGTATTTAACAGTTGATCGCAGTGTCCCATTTTAGGGGCAGATTATGCCATGGACCTGCATTGATGTTTGAGCTTTCATGTTAGAACTTTGCTACGCATGCATGGGCTGTGGAATTTTAAAACAAGTTCCCTTCCTGATAAATTCTTTGCAAAGGCATTCAAACGGAAAACAGTTGCCGAATCGCCTTGGCAAAAGCACGGTAGGTGATGCTTCAGTAGTATTTGACAAGACACAAGCATAACTGAAGATGTGGATGTATTTGGCTGATGTCTGCCTTTTGTACCCTGTTTGTTTTCATGACATTAGATTTGTGGTTTAGCTAAAGCCTGAAGAAATAAATCTGTAAGAAAACATGGTGCTTGGGCGTGAGGGTAAGGAGAAACCCCCCCCCCCCGAGATCTTCAACTCAGGTTTTTAGTTTAAACATCATTGTGTTCTGCTTTGAAATTTGCTTAAATATAATGTAATAAAAACTATTTTTTTGACTCTATCATTCGTGTACGTTTCTGCACAGCAGGTCGCAGTGAACCATGGGAAATATGGAATGAAAGTTGGGGTACATCCTGACTACCAATCACTTACAGGTCACACAAAGTGTCACATAAATACAGGAACAATATATGCTACTAGGACTGGATCTGAGCCTGGGTATGAGACCGCAAATTTCCCCACATGCAGAAAACATATTCCATAGGTTAACTAGGGACATAATTGTGCCATGGTACGTTTAGGGCAATGCTTTTACAGTTTTACCAAATAAATGTCCTTGGGTACGTTATTGACAATCCCATGAATAGGCGGGCGTGTGGCTGTCCTCTTTTGTGGTACGTTGGTTGTGATATAATGGTGGTCAGATGTTCGACACTAAAATATAAATGAATAACATGCATCTGTCTTTAGTTACGCCTGCCTTCCCCACCAGGTCACGTCCAGCTTCGGGTACTACGTGCTTTATGTGTGTTTTCATTGGCATGGACTCAAAATCCAAATTATCTTTAGGGAACAAAATGGGAAGCTGTTAGCATACTTTTACTATTTGAGTTTAATTTGTCTTATTTTTGTCTCATGAAAAAGAAGCCGCCTTTTCTTCTTTATCCCTCCGTAGCCCCGGGTATCATCCATCTTCGCTTTACCACATGTGTTTGACAAGAGTTTATTAATTTCTCCTCCAATTTAAAAATGTCACTCACCAAAGACGTATCAGGTGTTGCCTTCTTTGGGGCAACTGAGGTAAACTCTCGCTAGTGAATGAGACATGAAAGAAAGCATTCTGTTGTAGCTACTCTTCAGCTGCCTATCACATTCTTTGCACTGGATTTTTACTATGCCAGATCTTTGAACTGGGTTTCTTGCCTCAGAAATGACAAATGAGCTTAATCAACGCCGGAGGCCATGCTTACCCTAACTTGGGTCTACAGCCATGTGTAGGTTGGCGGATGGTTACAATCATCCTGCCATTTAACTCTTTCTGTGCAAGTATATATACGGGGCATGTATATCTATATGCTCAGATGTAAATATACATGTCCCCACTACCTTATAATAGGAAAACGATGTTTCAGAGATGGATGAATGGAGATAATTGATTGTCTATGATGTGTGTGTGTGTGTAGGTTAGTATTTACCACATTGTGAGTACCAGTTGTCCCCGCAATGGGATAAAACTTTACTTTTTAGGTTGTGGGGACATTTTTTCAGGTCCCCACAGTATAAACCTCAATTTTATTTTTTAAAAAAAGTGACTCCAGTTACTTGTCACAAATTGCCTAAAGTCTTGCATTTTGTGTGGTTACTTATGGTTAAGGTTAGGGCGGGGTCGGGGTTAAGGTTGTCATATTTGGGTTTAGGATTATGCCCATAAAAATGAATAGACGGTCCCCACAAATATAGGAATAGTGGAGCTGTGTGTGTGTGTGTGTGTCCTGCAATGGACTAGCATCTCATCCAGGATGTACCCCAGCCTTTTGCTTCCAGCCCCCCCCCCCCCCAAAACCCTGGCCAGGAGAAATGCTTAGAAGATATATACGTATATATGTACATCTTGCCCATTTTTAAAAAGCCACTCAGTTACTTTGGACAGTTTAATTTGTTTAGACTAGGATGATCACACTTGTTCAAATATTTCAATGCAGTATTTCTGACAATTTTTTGCATATTTTTAAGTTAACTGCACCCACTGAAACTAAATTTTATATGTCAATTTACCATGTTCATGTCAGAATCTAATTTTATCTTTTGCCACAGCTTCTGAAAATTGATTCCAGAACAAAAACAGTGACCAATAGACCTCAATGATTTAAAATCATTTTTTGACTATGGGATATTTTAGCTTCATTAGAACGTGTCCTCAAATCACTGCCGGTGGAAAAATATATCTAGTTTTTTAGTGGAGGTATATTATTCCTGCGGTGTCTGTGTCCATGCCTGGAGGATGAGATCAGGTTTGTTTCTTCTGCTAGTGAAGCCTCCCCTTTCACCACCCAGAGGAGTACCTGGGTGGTCGCTCACCCCATCAGCCATTTCATACCTGGGAGCTGCTGAACACAATGTTCACCCCATTGTCTTGGTTTCATTTTCTGCAAAAAAATTCACTCAGTTTAAAAATGAAACTTGTTTCAGTAGAAAAGCAGCAATAGACGGCTCTTGGCAAAGCAAGTCGTCACTGCTTTGGGAGCTGATGGAGAGCTGCACGTCTGCTTCTGTCACATCCTGTGCCTGCGCAGCGCAATAAGGCCAGCAGGATTTCGCATTTTTAGGAAAAGTGAGCAAACCTCTAATACCCTCTAATCTGAGGGAATATGTGCCATATATCAGATATGAGGGTAAGTAGTTAGACCTTAAAACTTCCATACATCCATGCATCCATCCATCTTCCATACCTGCTTGTCCTATGCATGGTCTCATGGGTCTGGAGTCTATTCCGGAAGCAATGGGGGTGAGGCAGGGAATAACCCAAGATGGGGGGCAGCCCATCCAAATTGCAGAACATTAAGCTTTTGCCCCCTTTTTTTGTCCAGGAGTATATTAATATGGTAATACATATACAATTATTAAAAAAAAACAAAAAACATTATTGTGTTTAAGGGGAACTGAACTATTGCTTATTAGTAGTAGAAGCAGTATGATTAAATGAACATAAATTTTAATGGAATAGAAACAAGCTTGTTGATTAAACACTGCCACAGTGTATAGCTTTATACCCAGTCTACGGTTTCCCCGATTCACAAGTTACCTCATCTGATCTCCTAACATTGTGGCTGCCTGGATATTGTTCCCTTCTGTTAACGTTTGCCCTGGAAACATAAGTCTGGAAACGAGATGAACAGGGTTCAAACAAGGCTATGCGGGCATCTGAGCTGCTGTCAGATGCGGTAATAGGCTTACTGCATATAATAACTTTGTTGTTTCTATTCAAAATTAATTTCAAAATAGAACTGGCAAATGTTACAATCTGTTTTACTGAGAACATTTGGAGATAAAAAGATGTTCCAGAACCCCACTGTTCAGTGCGATGTACATTTGTAATCAATGTATGTGTTTATGTTTTACACCCTCTCCAAAAGATTAATGAGCAAAATATCTAGAGCATTTTTATTGATTTATGACTCTCGGATTCCCATCACACCTTAGGCTACATGAGAGTTAGTAACCTTGAACTACAGACAAAGAACAACCACGACTGCAAAGTCACCTCCACCAAGACTGCATTACGCTTATGCATTTAACAATCCTGAAACGTCTTTGTCGTTCATTCTTGTTAACAACTGCTGCATGTCCTTTCAGGCTAAATTTATTATTCTAAGAATCTGCTTTACTGACTCTGTATGAAATTGCCTGCTATAGCAGCTTCTAAGCAATGATAATGAGCCTAAGAAGTAAAGTTAGTTTGGCACATTCCCTCAAGCTAGATTACTGCTGGACATTTTTACAATTCAAATTTACTCAGTAGTACTGAAGGCTCTGCAGCTGGTTCTCATACACTGTTGACAATGTTGATTCTATTTACCGTCATAGAATTTTATATACCCATTGTTTACGGTCTGCTGTGATCTTGGGTTGCCAGACCTATAAAGTTAGTACCTTGCCAGGGGCCATGATACCAGATAAGCTGCCAAGTGTGGCTCTTGCTTTTTTCTTTGCACCTTATGTTTAGTGTTTTGCTCAAATTATAGACCCTTAAAATGGATTTATGCAGAATCTGGCTAACATTACCACTCATAGCCTTTGATGTGATAGAGATCAGTTCAACGTGAGTGCTAACACTGCTACACATGTAAGTACAATGCCAATGAGTGTCAATCAGAATGATTTGTTGGGGAAATTGGAAGTAGAAAGTGGCAACGCAGATAGAACAGCAAATCCATCATAAATTTTCCCCGCATTTAATATTTACCCTGTACGAGACCAGGTCATTGTTCAAGTGAAAATTGAAGGGCAGGGAAATTTCTTCAAAAGATGGCTCTAGTCAAGTCGTGGTGGTTTAAGTAGCAGCTTTCATAACACATGGCACTTGTTGTTGATGCAGCTAGTGCCGATGTCATTGCCGCTGAGTGCTTCCCTGTTGAGACAACGATGTTCATGTAAGCAGGATGCTATTCAGCAAAACACATGCTTAACTTTGATGGATACAACTGGTGGGCATCATGCAAATGACAAGGACAAGAACAAGCAGCTGGATATAAGGCAGAAAAGAGACTTTTTTGCCTGGTGAGAACAATTTAACAATGGGGCTTGTGCTGATTCCCCGAGCTTTGGCTCCAAGGAGGTTATTTGAGGGAAAATCTTGCTGTCTTCTTAAAGGATAGTAATGCAAGGATCTTAAGTGCTTGAGTGCATGAATATGGCAGTGTCATTGCAACTCAAGGACCATAGAGTGAATGGGGACTAAACGACAAACTATTTGCAAGGAATAATTGATGAAGGTGACGCATCAACTGAACCATCCGGGAGTCTTGAAAGTGCTACTTTGCATGCAGTTGATAACATTACAAAGGCCAATGAAGAGCTGCCTTCATGAAAAGCCTAAAACAGTGTTTCTCAACCCAGTCCTTGGGACCCCTAAACAATGCTTGGTACAGGTGTGTTGGGAGCTGGCCCAAAACCTAGAAAATTGTTAGGAACCGTCAATATTATGCTGTGTTCCAGTGTATGTTCTTCACTTCCAACTAAGACCTACAGATTTTAGTACATTAACATTTTAATATAATCTGAGATACTAATGAAACTCTTTGTTTTGTATTTACATAAAAAATATGCCTAACCCTAAATTCTTTTGGGGAGAGAAGATGAATAACTGAAAAAACATTTGCAACTTCGCACTTACTCAAGAAAGCATCACCTTCACTGGAGGAACAAAGCAGAGATGAAAAATGGGAGCCGGGAATGTTAGGCATGCAGATCTCGGTCTCCAGCACAATGGGTGGATCCCTCATTCCAAAACTGATCGCCAAGACTCACCATCTGCATCCTCCCATTGGTAGTGGGAAGTACTCAGAAGGTACCACTGTGGCCCACTTCCAGGGGAGCATAATTTATTCCAAACCTTTCTCTATGGTGTAGGTTTATATGCTCTCCCTCTGTTTGTATATGACATGTTTTAGATGGATTGATGTCCCTTGTGATGCCTTGTGATGGGCAAGCAACCCTGACTAGAACATACCCCACTCTGTTTGTTCTGGGACACTTTCCAGGCCCATTGTGACCCTGCACTGGATATGTAGTTCTGAGGAAATGAAAGAAATGAATAATTGAAAATTCATGAGAACAAACTGTATTCATTTTAGTGTCCCTTCTTTCACATGCCTTCTTAATATCCTGATCACTGCTGAATCTTTTTCAGCTGAACCAAGGCTGAGTGGACTTGTAAGTAGATTAGGCACTTAAGTGTCCAACAAGTGAACAGGGCAAGTCAACAGTAACTCTTTATCAGTGACCTTAAAGTATTATCACTTTATGTATTTTGGTACACCATATTGGTGGTTCTTTATAGTTTTTCTCACATAGGATGGTACTCATATCTGACCCATTGCTGCACCCCTCTATGAGAGGTTTGAACCATTTTGGTAATTATCATATCAGTATATGTTGAATGGCAACTCAACCTTCCAATTCTCAGTCAATCTTGAATCAAAAATATGTTGTCATCTCAGGCAGCCATACGATGGAGGGGATAATCCATGTCATTAACCCATCAGAGCATGCAAACTGGATTGTTTTAATCTTTGATATGCACAAGCAATGATATATCTTCAATTTATTTGACTGATAACAGTAGGTGGTGTAACAGATTAGGTGCCATTTGATTCACCTCAATTCTCGCTATGTGGTTGGTACACTTCCTGAAGATATTTGTATTCCTCCACTAAGCAAGAAGAAATCCATAAAAAACATGGAACGACTTCTGTTTCAACATATGATGCATGGTTTTTTTCTAGAATTTCACATGGGGCTGCGTTTGAAATATTTTTTCTCACCTGCCAGCCTCTAATATTGTGTGTGAAAAAACAGTTTATTTCTGTGTCTAGTCCAGACAAAGGTTATATTTTTACGTGGTTAAGGTTTCATAATTTTAGGCACTATCCCATACTACATTTAGTTAATCATTGTAGCCTTACACAACTCACCATATTTCACATTTTGTTCACTTCCTTCCAAATCTTTACAGATAAATATATCAATACACACATAACCAAACATTTTTTTATAAGAACTACACTTGTCTTAGTATTAAAAGAAGTTTGCAGAACATTACTTGAATGACTAATGTTCTCTATGGCTCAGGGGACTCCAACAAAATGAAAACCAAGCCTGTGTTGCACGCATAATACTTATGAATTGTCATTTTTAGAGTAAGTACACAGAACACAATAAACTCAGAAAAGAGCAGACATCACATTCAGGATTAATAAACCATTAGTTTTATTTTTACTGATTTTGGAGTGGTAAAAACACATTTTTTAACTGGTTTAGAGAACACATAAATACAGAATTGAAAGGTTTTAAATATTAAACAACTTCAGAGCTGTGACTGGGATTGTAATACCTAGAACATGATGCTGCTTTTGCCTTTTGAAGCCTTGTTGTTGTAACATTATGAACTGTTCAGTAACTAGGTGTCAGTCAACTCTGTGGTGCAGTGAAAATCTTGTGACATTGATTACAGACCTGTGAGACAGATTAGGTTCTTGCCCTCTCATGTCAAAACAGACCCAGTCTAAGCTCATAAAGTATTTTCCAGTATATGTTTGTGACAGACAAGAAAGGCACCCATGGAAACAAATCTCACTAAAGCCTAAAGCTCCTTCTCCAAGAGCAGTCTGGTCACACTTTGATATGACTGTCCCCAAAATGTGTTTGAACATAAGAACATAAGAAATTTACAAACGAGAGGAGGCCATTCGGCCCATCAAGCTCGCTTGGGGAGAACTTAACTAATAGCTCAGAGTTGTTAAAATCTTATCTAGCTCTAATTTAAAGGAACCCAGGGTTTTAGCTTCTACTACACTAGCAGGAAGACTATTCCATACTCTAACTACATGCTTTGGCATAAACTGTGTCAGTCTGGGCTCAGCTGACGCCTCTGGTGAGTAAGAAGGCACATTTCACATCATTTTGAAGTCAGTTTCTGTCAATTTCAATTAAATAATCGGCAAATATCACATTTTTCAACTTGGTAAATTATTTAATTCTATTATTACCAGTGCAGCCCATTATTTTTGCCATTTCCAACCATAATTTTAAATCAACTTTTTTAAGTGCCAGTTTTTTTTTACATAATACAGACCCTGTTAGCATGCGCCCTGAATGAAGAATGGAGAGCATCAGACCCCACACCCATCTTACCAGTTTTTCTTGAACTTTCCTTGCCTAATTTATGACCTTGAGAGTAAAAACAAATCATTTCTAATGGTTTATTTTATATTTTGGGCTGGGAAGTAATCTTAATGTAACAGAAGACATTGGGATTTTTTTAATTAGCCATGTTGTAAACTGTAAATAATGAACCCTCTTTTGAATTATGGATATTATTTAGTTCACTTCATGGGTTAGAGTTACTGGTTGACAGCCCGTTTTGGTTGAGTTGTGACCTGTTACGCCAATTCATTTTGGATTAGAGATTGACATTCTAAATCATCTTAAGAAACTGTGCTGTCTTTGCCAAAGTTAACAAACGGGTAATTTTATGAAAAGATTGGATTTTACCATTTTGCAAACATGAAATATTTTTTAAAAACATTTCTCTGATCATTTTATGATGCCAGAAAGAAAAAATAAAAAGCAAGTTGTGGAATCTAAAAAGCAAGTGACCATAAAGAAAGTGGATTCTTTTTGGTGTCTTTTTGGAAAAAGTTCAAAAAAGCTGCAAGTGATCAAAGGGGGGGGGGTCAAAGTCAAAGTCTGTTTATGGACAATGCATGTGTTAAAGCCAGGCTTTCTGTCAGCATGCACAGCAGGACACCCCCATAGGTCTGTTATTCGATTTCTGACATACCAAGTCCACGCTATGCAGAGAATGTTAGGCCTCTACTTCCTAGTGGTGAGACGGCTATACTAGGGCTGTTTTTAACTGAAACAAAATAGCTAACAAGATATTCAATGCCCAGGAAGAGGGCGATTTAATGTTTGCAGGATAATGAGGTACAGGCCCGTTAATTCTGAGAGTGTCCTGCTGTGAGTGTGATGAGTGAAAATGGAGTCTGGGAGGTGGGTGGGCCTGGGGGGGGGGTGCATGCAGAGCAGGATTCAGACTGAAGGGAAAGCAGAGGAACCCATAGGGGAGCCGGGGAACATTCAGACATTCTGAAGGATCAGGGAAACAAACAGAGGAGCTGGGAGCATGCTGGGTACTAGGGAATGCATAGAAGAGTCAGGGAGCATATAGGGGAGCAGGGAGCACACTGGGGAGTAGGGAATGCGTATGAGAGTAGGGGAGCACACTAGGAAATAGGGAATGTATAGGAGAGGGGAGCATATAGGGGAGCAGGAAGCACACTGGAGAGTAGGGAATGCACAGGAGAGAAAGGGAGCATATAGGGGAGCAGGAAGCACACTGGGGAGTAGGGAATGTGAATGAGAGTAGGGGAGTAGGGAGCACACTGGGGAGTAGGGAATGCACAGGAGAGTAGGGGAGTAGGGAGCACACTGGGGAGTAGGGAATGCATAGGAGAGGAGGAGAGCGGGGAGCACACTGGGGAGTAGGGAATGTTTATGAGAGTAGGGGAGCACACTAGGAAGTAGGGAATGCATAGGAGAGGAGGGGAGCATATAGAGGAGCAGGGAGCACACTGCGGAGTAGGAAATACATAAGAGAGTAGGAGAGCATATAGGGGAGCGGGGAGCATGCTAGGGAGGGGGCAAACAACCAAATGAGTATGGAAACAAAGAAAAGAGCAAGAGAACATATAGAGGTGTGGAGGAAAACACACTGGAGTGGAGAACACAGATAATTTGGGCAACACTTTAGTCAGTAGGGGAAAAATCTAAATAGTACAAAAAAACAATAAGAGGAGCAATAAGAGGAGTATATATTTCCACAGAAGAGTAGGAAAACAAAAAGATGAGTAGGGCAACATTTTTCCATGTAAGAGAACAGACTAAATAGTGTGGAAATATACAGTACCAAGGACCAGGGGAACAAAGAAAGAAGTAATGTAACACATAGGGAAGGAGGGGGAACTTTCAGGTGAATATAGGAATGAAGAAATGAGCTGGAAATATACAATATACAAATAACTTGGAGATAAAGAACAGATGAGGAATAGATGTGCATACAGATGAGTTAAACATTAGATAAAAGCATTTTGAAATAGATGAAGAAAAAGTGGAGCTCATGGCAATAAAGAGAACTTAAGTATGGGTAGATATATAATAAAGAAGAGTGGTAAGAGAGGATGGGATGACAGGAAGACAGTGGAGAGCAGAGGACAAGCTAGGCTCAGAAAAGGAAATGGGGAAAAGTGAGTGTCAGCCTGAATGGAGGGCCAGAGAACATAAGGGGCAGGACAGGGAGCAGAGAGGTGAAGAATGCAGTGCCCGAGTCAGAGCCAGGCAGTGGGCTGATTTATACACCAGAGAGAAACAGCACACTACTACCAAACACAATAACCATCAGGTATATTTCATTCTGATGGATTTACTGATACACCCTTCCAAACTGAGGTCATATGCATCTATTTATAGTTTTGTTTGATAAAATTCTAATTTTAAGATGTTGAAAAACAAGTAGGCTACACACATATTCTCTATAATGAAACCTCTCAGTGTTTTTTGTGTTTATTTGACATCATGCTTTTTTCATTATACAAATATCACAAGAATGCAAAGTTCTTGAGCCACATTCAGCAAGTCATGGCTCTCTAAACAGCTCGCCAGTTAGTACCCAGCTAGACTCCCTATGTTAATGCGAGCTTCTGACAGACACCGTGAACACTCTTAGTACCACGTCCCCCAGCTCTGTTCTCTGGGTTTTGCAAAAAGGTGAGGCTGTCATGAGGAGGCAGGTGTTTGTTCATCAGTCTTTCTTGTTAGGATGTTGTTGCCGGGCTTTCGGGAAGCTGATAAGTGACGGGAAATAATTAATTTAACACATTCCTAAAATGAAGGTTGCTCATTTGTTTGTTTTGTCTTATTTTTGTACAATTACCTGAAACGAGGGCAATTTCATGCATGTATTATAATATGTTAGGGGAAATTCAACTAAATTATACAAACTAACCTTTAAAGTTCCTATTTGCATTTGTCTTATTACGTAACAGAATATTTAAAATCAAAGAACTATAAAATGCACCCGTTATTTTTATTACATTTTTATGACCGACAAAGGGTCTCGCGTAGTTCAAGTAACTCGGTAAAAGAAAAGACGTTTCTTACTTTCTTCTGTGACATCGTTAAGCCAGTTAGCAGCGGATATGGGGTGAGTGCAGTTTCCCCGCTGGATCGTCCTCCTTGCTGGACAGGGCTTTGTCCTCATTATGGAGAGTCACGTGACGGCCGTGCCCCTGCCAGGGGTAGTATTCCCTCCCGTCGGAAAGTGCGGAAACTTCAAGAAACAGCGACGGACAATATACTGTATGACATTTGTAGTTGCAGCTATGTTTAGTTTATTGTATTAACGTTTCCAAATGCATCTTCAGGATGCATCTGCCCATGTCCCGTATCGAGAAACAAACGTACCAATAAGATATTAAGTCCTAAATGTATTATCACCCTTGGGTGGTAATGTTGACACTTTGTACAACTAATTTACATCAGATTTACATTTATTTATAAAATGGTGTTGTATTCTAAAACCATAGACAGCATCTATAATATCATAAATGGGATGTATATACAGTAATCATATCCGTTGTTTGACATGTATGTAGCCTGTTCATTTTGCACTGTGCAATAAAATGTGTATGATGGAGTATCCGACGATTTTTTTTTCTCACCGTCCATATATTTCACCACAGTAGACAATAATGTTATTTAAAATTTACATTAGCGGATGATTAATAGCACAAACGTTGAGTGTACAAATTGTGGTCTTCGTACGTTTACCGTAAATGTTTCTGATAATTCCGAAATAAGGTGAATTAACGCGACAAAGCTATTTTTGCGATTTTCTGAAAAATAAATATTCAGACCCACCTGTTATCACGTTTAATATAACGGTAGCTTACCTGTAACACTGATACTACATAATGACCTGCCTTAGGTGTCACAGCAGACATACCAGCTGAAATGTATGCAAGATAAAAGCTAAATGTGCAGTACTCAATATACACAGTATATAAATCTATATATGCTGTAAGAGCCAGATGAGCGCAAGACATCTCGGTATATATAGGTTTAACTCGGCGTCGATGGGGTTAATGTGGGTTAAAGCGATCGTTGAACAGGCAGGTGTCCTGCCAGTCCCAGCCCCGTTTTGGACTGATGTTTTTAACTTTCAAATCCTTTAAAGTACTCAGAAGCAATTCATAACTGTCACTGGCGCGTAAGGGCGAGTTTTGTGGTCTGGGGAATAGCCCGTGTAGTTGCATCTACAACTTTAAAGAAAATAAATAGGGTATAAATACCTCTACCTAATTTCATGTGACTGGAGAGTAGAGACTTCGGCAAACGAACGAGCTCAGAATTTCGTAATATTACGATTTTTTCTACTGTCGTTTTAGGTTAAATGACATAATACTGAAAATCATTTTTCTAAATATTGCAAAATATTTTTTCTTCCCGAATTAAACTGTTTACATTTTACTTATTTTTATTTTTGCCAGTTCCTTTTTTACCCCCTTGAAGCCGTTAAAGCAGTAATCGCTGGAAATGTGGTGGATGCTGTTTCCGCGCTGGATCTGCTTCCTTGTAGGACAGTACTTTGTCCTCCTTATGGACAGCCGCGTCATGGCTATGTCCCTGCCAAGGGTAGTATACTCTCACGCCGGGATCTGCCCGAACGACATGAACCCTAATTTGTGGGTGGATGCCATGAGTACTTGCATGCGGGAGTGTGAATCGGATCAGGTGAGTCTGCTTGCCACCAGACTGATTTATCATATATTTTTCTGTTTGCAAATTGGGGAACAGGTTTGATGCCTTGAAACGTTTACTTCCAGTAACGGTACTGTTTATAAAACTGTCACAATGTGCTTACGTACTTTAAATCTCCACTACGTAGCTCGATAGCATAATAAACTAGGCTTATATGCTTGCGTATACCTACCCTTTTATTGCGGCAGATAACAGTTATTATCATATGTAATAACCTAATTGTTTAATGTAGATCGAGTCAGAGAAATTATGTTGTAAGTTCCTATTAAAATTGAATTTTAATTTAAATTCACTATAAAGTAACACATTAGGGTTACAATAAGGCAATGTATTGGAATGAAAACTATTGTATTACACCTAGGAGTGCGAGACTTTCGAGAAGTGTTGTCCCAACGTCTGCGGAAACAGGAGCTGTGTGGCAGCGCGTTACATGGATGTCAAGGGAAAGAAGGGTCCCGTGGGGATGCCAAAGGAAGCGACATGTGACAAATTTATGTGTAGCCAGCAAGGCTCTGAGTGCGACATCTGGGACGGGCAACCGGTGTGCAAGTGTCGAGATCGCTGTGAGCGAGAACCCAACTTCACCTGTGCTTCGGACGGCATGACCTACTACAACAGGTGCTACATGGACGCAGAAGCCTGTTCCAAAGGCATCTCCCTGTCCGTGGTAACGTGCAGGTACCACCTCACCTGGACAAACACCAGCCCGCTACCTGCAGAGACAACCCTCCGCCCGACCACCACCGCTCTCCTAGAGACCACCCCATTAGACGTACAGCCGCCAGCCATGACTAGCAGCCCGGCCCACCAGTCTGTGTTTGTCGGTGACACTGCGAGCTTCCTGTGTGAGGTGACGGGGCGGCCGAAGCCTGATGTGACCTGGGAGAAGCAAGTGGAGGGGAAGGAAAATGTCATCATGAAACCCAACGACGTGCAGGGGAATGTGGTCGTCACCAACATCGGCCAGCTCGTCATCTATAATGCCCAGATGCAGGATACCGGCATCTATACCTGCACAGCTAAAAATGCAGGGGGCTCCATCCAAGCAGACTTTCCCTTATCTGTGGTCCAGAGAGACACTGTCAAGACGGAAGACCCTAAAAATTCAACAAATGTTCCAGTGGAAGAGTGCCTGAAGACACCAGACCATGAAGACTGCGGAGAGGAGAGGATGAATTGGTACTATGAAGCTAAGAAGAACAATTGCTTCACTTTCACCTATGGAAACTGCAACAACAACATGAACCACTTTGATACCTATGAAGCCTGCATGCTGTCTTGTGGTGCAGAGCTGGCTCACCCTTGTGGTCTTCCCAGCCTTCAGGGCCCTTGCAAAGCCTATGAGCCCCGCTGGGCATACAGCAACTTGTTAAAGCAATGCCACTCATTCATTTACGGTGGTTGTGGCGGGAATGAGAACAACTTCGAGAGTAAGGAAGCCTGTGAAGAAGCCTGCCCTTTCCAAAAAAATCAGAACTGCAAGATGTGCAAACCCCGGCAGAAGATGGTGACCAGCTTCTGTAAGAGCGACTTTGTCATTCTTGGTCGGATGACGGAGCTGACAGAGGACCAGGACTCTGGTCATGCCCTCATCACGTTGGAGGAGATCCTGAAGGATGAAAAGATGGGGCTAAAGTTCTTTGGCAAGGAGCCTTTGGAGGTCACGCTGCTGAATATGGATTGGAGCTGCCCATGCCCCAACATCACCAGTGCGGATGGCCAGATGATCATCATGGGAGACGTCCACAATGGCATGGCCGTCCTGCAGCCGGATAGCTTCGTCAGTCCGTCCAGCGCCCGACGTGTCCGTAAGCTCCGCGAGGTCCTACATAAGAAGACCTGTGACCTTTTGAAAGAGTTCCCCAGCATTTAATAGAACGTCTCCAAGTCTTGTAAAGACATAAAATACACACCATGGCTGTAATGCTCTTATCCTAAAGGAATTAAAAAATAAATCTCTTCTTAAAAGTGTTCTGAAGGGGTAAGTCTAATTCAGCCCAAACTAAGTGCCTATGGGTTTCTTACCACACTTCTTTCTATCTGTTAACATGTATTATCTATTGTTCACTTTATTTATTTTGAATATGCAGCTAGTGTATACTATATTGTATGATGATGCTTACAATGTGCAAGTTCACAAAAATTCCTCTTAAACTAATATGCTTAAAATATAAAAATGCATTAAATACTGCACTTTATTTATCAGAACATGTGCAATGCAATTGGAATACATTGATTTATATGCATTACGTGACATTGTAATAACGCATGGTGTTGCTCTGACTTTTTTTGTGAAATGGTCTTCTTCATTGGGATATCTTAGTGCCTTCATCAGGTGAACAGATGTGTATTTCAGAATACTAGACTTATTGACATCATCTTAGAATTCATTGTTTTAGTCCTTTTCTAGCAGTTGCAGATTTGAGGCTCTTCTTAAGCACTTATTGAGAAACGTTTCTTAGCATTCACGTTCCATGAAAATGTGTCCCTGAAGTGTCTCAATGTCATTCTCTCTTTACAGTTTTAAATGACCTGGTGCCTTTGATACAATAGATGAGATCCACTGTTGTGCCTTAATATCAAGGTTTCAAAGTCATGGATTGTTAAAGTGGTCACCAGGGAGCAAACTCACATTGAAACTTCTGTAATATTCTCACAATCAGATTTGCTCAATGCACTTGAACCGGTTGTAATATGTTCTCTCTGTGGCTAAGTGTTCTGAATTCCCGGAATCAGAGTACTTTATTTCCAATATAGCACCTTGCAATTCTGCTATAAAATGAATGTATATTTTTTGTGCTTGATTTTACCTTAGTTTTTGTATTTATTGTGTGGTCTTTAGTCATTTACTAAAATTAATGAATAAAATCCTTACCCTCAAGCACTTAATTTTCTCTTCAGAACAATACTTGTTACATCTTTTATTTTAAATGTTTTCTTCTTTTTCTGATCTTTTTTTTTTTTTTACATATCCAGCACTGCTGAGACAGAGCAATTAATAAAAACAAAAAGAAAGACAAAACTGTGAGTGATCATTTACTTTTTAAAATATTTAAGTCTGTGGACCTTGGGATTATGGAAAACTTGTCTATTTTTATGACTTCAGGAGTGTGTTTTTTTAAACGTCTGTACTGTTTTGTTTTTTTTAAACCTCCAATCCCCCCCCCCCACCCCACACCTCTTCATAGCCCCCACATTAATTATCAGGCAGGTCACATTCCTGCACTGGTGTGGGGAAGTGGTGAGCCATGGGGACACAGGCCACTCAGACTGACTGCTCACAATGGAGTCTGCTCTTTGACATTCTGTGTCATGCCGACCTTTCATGTGTGTGAAACTGGTGAGGCCTCACCACCGGGCTCTGTGCAGGGAAAACACGCCCCCCACCCCCCTTGTCACTATTGCCTGACTTCAGCCACATACTGGCTCCCCTCTCAGTAGGCCAGTGGAAGGAGGGGGGGGGCGGCTGATAGATGAAGCAGGGCTTTAATACAGGATTTGAACTTTTGACTTTTACAACCTGGGATGCAGACAAACACACGGTTTCCCAGAGGCTTTCCAGGGTGGGCTTGGGCTGTCTGCTACCTCAGGGTAAGTGCAAAGCAAACCCTTGACCTTGTGGGCTGGGGAAGAAAAAAGAATCGGCAAGAGAGAAAGAAAAAGACCATTTCATTCACAGGCTGCCAAGTGTCAAGTACAGCTAGCAGATTCTGTTGCACTGGAGTGACTGGGGGAGTACAAAGGTAGCCCCTCTCCTTGAATCCTGCCATGTCCTCTTTTCAGGGATCATTTAGCATTAACAATTGTATATGTTAAGAAAAAAAAAATCAAAATTATATCAACACAATTCATGCACAAGTGTTGCATATATTTAACTTGCTTCTAATCCCAGGTCCAGAGCAAAATCACTAAGGGTGCATCTGAAACTATTGAGGGGGCACAACCTCCACCACGGATTGACTTTCATCTGACAGGGCACATTATTAATTTGAGGGTGCTATTACACCCTTTGGCACCCTTGTAATCCTGGGTCTGCTTGCTTTGCTTAGTAATCTTAACTAGAATTAGAAAAGCTCTCATCCTCATACCTGCTTTAACTTATTAAAGGGAAAGAGAGGTGACGAGAGCTTCCTTAGGGCCTCAGGCTGCTCCTAAAGTTTTTTCCAAGGCCGTCGAATCTCGCCATAGGTGATATATTAACCCCCGCGACTGTCAGTGATGTTTGGGTCTGTCCTTTTCTAGAGCGCATTAACGGCCTGTTGCAGTCGAGGGACGCTTGTGGTATTATAAAATTTTCCTCGCTTTTCGTCTCATCATTCCAGGCTCTTTTCAGCAAGCAAGCGATGTATATAGCAAACCGCGAATATATTTTTCTTTCAACGTTTGCCAAGGGGAGTTCAATCTGGATTTGTGCGAATGTGTGTCTGGGGAGCTGACAGGGTGGTTTCAGTTTTTGGCAGCCAGCTCTGTTATTTTCATCTGGCTTTACAAGAAGCGCACCCCTGAAACAATTATATACAGGAACTCGCCCAGCCAAAGAGTTAATGGTGCCCAAAAACCTTAGCTATAGTGCATAGCTGTAGACTTATAAATTATCACGTCTGCCACTGCACAGCACTGACAGCAATGTATCCTATGAGTCTGGTAATGTTTCTTACAAGACTGGGGGTTTTCTAAGGTGATTTGCATTTTCATCTTCAATATCAGGATTACCAGCACTGCCTCTAATAAAATAATAAAAAAAAGGTGGGGACTTAACAAACACGCCAGTGTACTGACGGTATGGGTCCTTTCAAGTTGTAACAAGAAAAAGGAAAACTGAAAATTTCCATATTGTCAAATTGCAAATCAAGCATTCTGTTGAAATGAGTGGAAGATATTTTACAATGTTTCCACTCATCCTACACAAGCAAATTGCTTTGGTGTAGAAGAAATTTTACTTTTATTCTCTGGACAGCCTCTGGCTATGACAATTTCATGTTCTTCAGCTTTGGAAAGTTTATTTGAATGTACAAAATATGTCAACCATATCCTCCTGAGACCCAAGGAAAAAAGTGTCCTTCAATTGTAGGTTATTTGTCTTTGGAGGAAATAAGACATCTT
>JAODJU010000095.1:17325233-17335773 GCA_026776725.1 Gnathonemus echidnorhynchus | reverse complement strand
GGACACCAAGTTAGCTTTGCCCAATTAAGGTTATTTGCATTGGTTGAGGCGTTGACTAAAAAAATCGCCGACCTTCGGCTAATCCAGTCCTCACCATGACATCCTTCAGCACTGAAAGAGGTACAGCTCAACAGGAAGCCAGGTGCTGGAAACCAGATGCAAGACTGGCTGGCCCAAACACGCCTGTGAAACTCAGGAACTGAAATGCTAAACTAACCTCATGTATAATTATGTCCCAAAACTGCACTAGAGTACCAAGCCTACAAGAAAATAAGTTGTTCCTTCGGTAGTGATAATGTAGTTGTATGGCTCCATAGGTTCACATAAATTTTGTTGTTCTCTAGTAGCCAGTAGTTACGTCATGCGCTCTTTACAATCCCTCCATGGGGGAAAAAAACGAAATGGCTTATGGGCTCTTCTGGAAGTTTTTGTTGCTCACTCTCTCACCTGTCACAGGCTGTTAGACACCGAATATTGTCCCACAGGGGACAGGAGAACTCATTGGCACATCTTGAGCAGTTTGATTTGTAAATGTCATCGTCGCTATTAAGCAGAGGGTCCTATGTTTCTTCTTTATAGTAGGATTTTTATAGCCTATAGCTTATTTTTTGACTGGCAGAGCTGGTGCCAGGGGTAAAGCAGTGGCGGATTGTTTGCCATCTTTTTTGCACTGTGCCTCGCTTTGCTGTGAACAAAACTGTGAAATGATGTCGTAAAGCAAATGATTTAACTCCCAAAACGCCAAGACGTGTAAAAGCACAAGTCAATAGATGTGGCATGAGAGCACATTAAAATCCCACACCAGATTTCCCTATAGCTATGTTTAATAGCATTATTTTTTGTTTGCTCACGAAGTGACCGCAGAGGAAGGCCAAATGTGCACACGGCCACGTTTGAAGGGAGGTCCGTTTTATTTCGAGATGTATTAGGATGTAATGATGCAGTTGGCTGAACATCAGACATCCCAAGGAACTTGAAACAGCCTGCATGGAGTGATTTTGTGTTGGGAAATTTTTCTTCTAAATTTATCAACAAGTCTGGCTGAGTATGGAGGTGGCGAATGGGGCAGGTTGAAGCCACACAATCAGGTGTGATATGACTGTGAAGTTCTTTCACAACTAAGAAACCTGAAGGTGGCACAGTGCCTCTAAAAAATGGATTACATAGGACCAAAAAACTATTCAGCAGAACAACTACTAACTCATAGCAGTTAGTCATGAGCAGACTGTCCACACTCGCTTTTCCTTAACACATTACATCATCTGGTTTAAAAGGCAGTTAAAGAGCCACACAAAGGCTCTGGTCCATCCCTCAGCTGCTCACGAGTGCATCAGTATGCAGCACATTTCAGATGCTCACCTCTCAAAATGCATCCCAAATGCACATGGGGGAAAATTCACCTTACCTGCATTTAGAACGCATGAAGAAGCTAACTGATAAAAAACTGGTATTGCACAGCATGCAGTTATAATAAATGAGTCATTTTGCTTATAATGCTATCAGAATGCCAGGCCTATTGCTTACTGTTGTCATCACCATGATTATTGTTGGCATGAAGATGCACGTCAGGGAATACCATTCACACACACGTGCAATTTCTACCCAAATAACCTCCTCTAAGGAATCTGCCATTGGGGATTTTGATACACAGAGCAGCTGCAACTTCCTCCAGGAAAAAAAAAAAACCAACAGAGGTATTCATTGTATTGGCCAGAACTTGCCCCTGTGTGCATTGTTATAAGAGCGGCTGCGAGATTCTGGTGGCAAGGCGACAAACCAAAACGCTGAGACAACGGGACAGCCAGAGACATTTCCACTCCTCTGCAGGGCCAACGACACATGAGCCAGAGTAATGCAGATGAGGCAGAGTGGGACAGCATGAGGAGTACAGAACGAGGAGGTGAGGAAGGGCTTAGCTATGCCCTGCGTCAAGTCGAAGCAGGAGAGAGAGCTGCCTTATAAAACTAAGGTTTTCTAGTATCTCTGCATATATCTAGCCCAATTTCACGCTATGGATTATGGGTAAGTTGAGCATAATTAACTTTACAGCATGAAATTACCAGTGTCAGTATGTATGTATGTGGGTGGCACGGTGGGGAAGGTAGCGGCAGTATATACACCAGCCACCAGAGGGCGCTCTTTTGGCAGAGGAGAATTTGTGTCCTAGAGCAACAAACTGCTGTACTTTAGCATGGGAAGGAAGCCTGAGAAGTAGGAACCTTAGCTTATCTTGATTGTCTCAGCTTTCAAAGACAGCATCTAGGGACTGGCTAATGATCGACTAGCCAACTGAATGATTAACTCGATTCAAAATAACAATTTCCTGCATGTTTCAGTCCATACTTCTATATAACATTTGAAAAACCAAATTGCATTAGTACAAAAGTTTCTTTGTATCTCTCCATCTCAATTTATTAATTTCTGCTGTAATGTGATTTCAAGACTGCATAACTGTGTTGTAACACATAATTCTAACGCCTAATTACTTATGCTATCATATTTCTAAAACAACCAGGACATGTTCTATGGGAATTTAGCCCAAGATAGTTTTGTTGTGATTTATTCAACATTGATTTGCCTTAATTGTTGGCATATATCTTGGTGTAATGGGACAGTACCAGTTTTTTCTTTTGCTGTGACCCAGGAATGGAGGTGGGCCACTCTGCAGTAGCAGTTGTAATAAACTGGGTCATAAACATGAAGCAGAAACTTCACTTTTATTTTCTGTGCGATGAGCTCACAACCTTTAAGAAATTACTTAAAATCTGAGCAGTGATCTCAAATTCCAGCCTTGCAAGGAAGGAGAGCTTCTTATATTGTTTGTCATGCTCTCATCAGTAGGAATCTATAGCTAACATATAGTTCGTTGTTTCCTGGTGTACTGCTCTGCTCACGGTTGTAATTGTGTTATTTCCAGTACGCATTGTTTTCCCCATAATCTGGACGAGTGTTTCCCAGTGCGGTCGTCGGGGACCCTGGACAGTCCACCTTTTACTCCTTCCCAGACAGTTTTGCTCCCTCCCAGGGACTGGATTGGGAAACAATGATCTAGCCTATAATCTTCTCATAGCACAAAGAAATCATGAGACATGAAGCATTACAAACCAGACTTTTCAAAACAAGTTTTATGACATAACGAAGTTGGGGAACAGAATGCATTTCAGGAAGGAAAATTCATTTATAGACATCTAATCTTGCTGATTTTCAGGAAATTGTACAACTTTCCTGCTCACAGTGAATGTAATACATTTTTGGGTTTAAGTGCCATATATTTTATATCATATCTGGCTCTATATTTAATACTGTAACCTCCTGAGACCCCACCCATTCATTTATGTCCATTGTAGTGGACATTTTATTTTTGCATTAATCTTTTCACTGATGTTAGGAAACATGTTTATTCCTGCTATGCACTAAAGAGGACATGCTGTGAAATTAAAAAGAAAATAAATTTTAAAAAATCTAAATTGTAAGATGTCTTATTTCCTCCAAAGACAAATAACCTACAATTGAAGGACACTTTTTCCCTTGGGTCTCAGGAGGATATATTGTTCTTATTCACTTAGATCACCTTTATTTATTTTCATTTCATTTTAGAAGGTTCACAAATATATCTTAATACGTATATATTTTCAAAGATTGTTGAAGGAAATAAATGTACTTGTTTTGTGGCGCATTTTGTGTTAAGAATGTTTATTATCGGTCAGGGTTGCGCCATGTGTGCATTGAGCAGTGAGTGTGTGAGTGAATGTGAGTGGATTTCCCCAGGGAGCTGACCTTATGGATGCAGCAGTGCCTCTGCCTTCTTAATACCGGCACGCTCTTAATTACTGACCCACAGCATGGTGATGAGCAGGTCGACCTGAACTGGAGGGCACAGACAAGCCAGAGGCTCTACCTGCGGAGGCTCTGCAAAGGAACACATCAAATTGTCAATCCCCAGGGCATTTAATGGCTGAACGCCGGTGCTGCTTCCTGCTGTGTGTGGAGCTCTGAGAGAGAGCTGGATGATGACTGGCAATGAGGCCGCCAAGGCATTGGTGAAATCTGCTCCACCTTTAGTCCATCCATCCATCCATCCATATCCCAAACACCTAGTTTCCAGAACAGAGTTGCTGTGTCCCCTGGTATTCTTCTCGCTATTCAGATTTTTCTTTTATTTCATTATTTTTGAAATGCATTAATAAAGACTCATAAATCATAGAATCAGGGCTGGACTGGCATACCAGGCATTTTCCCACTGGGACCCCCCTGGTTAATGTATCTTGTCCTATCAATGTCCAGGGCTGAATTTTGATCCCAGACCAGCCCTGCACAGAATAAACAATATTTATTTTCTCCTTAATACAAAAACAACTTGCTCGACAGTGCTGCAGTCGCTTCTGTCATCTCCGCCGCAGACAGGCAGTAATGCAGGAGACGGTGCGGAATCGTCCCAGAGTCGCGGAGGCGGTGAATGGTGACGGTATCTGCTGGCTTGCGGAGGGGACGGGAGCACGGGCGTCCCAGCGTTACGGCCGCGAGCAGCCTACTGCTGCTGGACAAATGCCAGGAAAAAATGTGTCTCAGTGCATATTGTACAATTCAACCCGTCGGACACAAAGAGCACAGAGCTCAGTGGGCAGGCATGTGGGATGCTGGCGTGGGCCCAGGCTTCCACAGAGGGGCCCGAGACAATCTTCAGTGATCCTGCTCCCAAACGCAGAGCCATGATTCGCTGCCTCCCAGCACAAACAGACACACACCGTTCTAATGAAAATGAACCGAGCTGGCTGCAAGCGCAGGGCCGTGGCAGAAAGAGGCGGCCCGGAGCGGCGGAGGGACACGTCGTAAAACCGGAGCGCGCCATCTGCGCACCGAGATACAAACAGCTTCCTCAAGAGGTGTGTGCTCCAGTTTTAGATGCTGTCATGCTCTTTTCAGCTATGCTGAATCAGTAACAGCACCCAGATAAGTCAACTGGACATCTAGGTCAACCTTCTCTCATAAACATGCATATGTATATATATATATATATGACCATATAAATACATATAAATAAATTCATTAATGTATTTCTTAAACTAATAGTTACGGTATTGATATTATTTTGTGGAACAGAATATATGGTATTAAATGATGTGCTCAGTTTTAAATGATGTCCCATGACTGCTATTTGGTAAATATGGCTGCCCCCACCCCACCCCCACTTGTGTAAACTAACTCAGACAACAGAGATGAAGGAGACATTGCTGTGAGCGCTTGCCATAACGGTGGTGGGCTTGCGGCCTTTTTAGACACACAGCACCATTTTGACTAAACTAACGGCATGTGATTTGAAAAACGTGACGGGAGTCATGTGAGAATGGCAGCCAGACATCGATTGACGCCTGCCGACAGTTAGCGTGTCTCCTGTGTGTACATGTGTATGCGTGTGCGCCTCGAGAACTTGCATGGGTGACACAAATGAGTCACTCAAGCTCCTGCGCCTTTATTTTTGGAATTATCTCCAGGCTTTTAGGAATATGCTTTGAAAATGAGGAAAATGTTTCAGGGGGTAATGACTGCAGGACTACCTGAGCAAAGGAGATTTACAGAAGCTGCTAAAATGATAGACGGAAGGCAGGCTTTCTGCCAAGACTGAGGAGCCCTGCGATTCCACAATATCAGCTGTGATTCACACATAAAGACCTCAACACTGAAGCATTAAACAGTCAGTAAGTCACATCCATAGTTATGCATGGATATATATGCACACATTTAATTCTGCATTCTCAATATAGTACTTCTAAGAGTACAACAGTAGAATAAAGTTCTGTGATCTCTAAAAATTGGAAGTGTTTCCACAATGTTGGCCTTTAGTGTATAGCTATACATAATGTAACACTTATATGTATTAAGCAATTCCTTAATATGCTGGGACTCTGCTTGGCTTGGGACTGATATTATAAATGTGCTGGGGGCTGGCTGGGCATTAAGGGCAGCCATGCTGGCCATCCACGCCCCTTACTGTGACCGAGCGCTGTGGGGGCCCCCACTTTTTAAAACCCCGGCACCGCTGGCACCAAAGATGGAGCGAGCTCCGTCACAATCCCCGACACTATTTATAGAGGCAATGGACCCCAGCAGGTCCAATGTGTCACCGTGCACCCTGACCCGTAAAAAAAAAAAATGAAAATAAAAACAAGAAATATATAAGAAAACTTGGGAAAAAAGCATAAGCCTCTTTAGATGGGGACTGTCTCCAGATGGTACAGATGTATGTGGAGAACAATAAGTGGATGAAGATCCATCGCCTGCAATGGGCTGGATCTGCAAACGGCAGCACGAGTGAATCGATGTGTGTCACGTACCCGGCCCGGTCCGGACCATGCTAATTATGGCTTCCGTGGCAGTCAGCGATGACAGAAAGACAAAGTCATTCACTGCATGAGCAGCCCCGAAATATTTGAGGACCAATTTAAATGTAAATTTTCCCATCGCTTATACTCCTATATATAGTACTGGTGAGCCAGTGCTGATATTCTTCAAGAAGCTGTTAGCCATCTCAGCTCTTACACAAGGAGAAATCTGTCTGAGGCGCCCATTAAAAATGATAAATCCAGGAAACCATGTCAAAGGACCTTTTCACATTTACGGCTGAATCAAAGATTGAATTTGTAATATTTATGTACGTATTTGATATAATAGTACCGCTTTCTTTTCATTAAAGATAACAGACAACCAGTATGCCACTGCGGTTTCTCACCCCTCTTTGGAAAACAGGCACAGTTTGGAATAGCAGGCAGCGCAATTCTTAAAAAGGAGATGCACTAAGAAACCTTGTTGTTAAAAAATGTACTTAACATGACCGGCTCAATAAAAATATTTTACATTTTTTTACATATTTTATATAAAAATACACAAACACATACTAACATGTAAATATCGATTGTTTTAAAGAGGGGGGATGCATTTTCACCAAATGTGGAATAGTTGCTCTCATGAACTGTCTACAGAAATTCAGTATGTTTTAAATATTAAAACTTCTCCTTCATTTTTTGACTTTGACCGAGAACCGTTTTCCTAGTTTTTGAAGACTGTGATAGACCTATTTTGGGACTAGAGCTCTTTTTCTTAAGAGAGAAATGCCTGGAAACATGTAATTTTGTTTCTGATATATACAGTGTTACATTTTTATAGCTTTTGATAACAGACTTCACGCGATTCCTCATGCGTGTTTTCGCTAAATTAAAACATATGGCACTGCAGTGACCAGTCAGCATTATTCCTCTTACTTTTGGGGCCTGTATTGAGCGTCGTCCCATGACAACATCCCAAAGGACCTGGCTCTCTCTGGGATTGCAGAGGGGCCATATTCCCAGCAACAGCCATCTGGAGAGACGGCCTGCATGAATCATGAGATGGTAATATACTGCATCTCTGCTTCATTACATAAGAAGCCTCCCATGTGTGGAAAAGAGTGCCCCCCCCACAGGCTGATAAGTCTGCAAGCAAAAAATGCTCTGAGGCTTTGTTTGTGCATGACTTATCATCATTAGAGACACGTTGCATCTCTTTAATTAGCCATTCGAATGTGTTGCACTGTAAGGGCAATTATTGTACTCTGCTGAGTTATAAGGATTATTTTGTTCTTTGTGTTCATCTGTATTCTTCCTGTGACTGAGGCTATAAAAGTAAATAGTCTGAATTAACTTAACTACGGCTCTGGAAAAAATTAAGAGACCACGGCAAAATTTTCAGTTTCACTCATTTCTCAGTTTATGGGCATGTACCTGTGTAAAATATGCATTTTTTGTAAACTCCAGCCTGGCTCTTCCCTGTTTCTCATTAATGAAGGGCTTCTTCCTTGCTTTATAGGTCTTTAGTCCTACTTCTAGGATCCTGTTATGAACTGTCCTAGCAGTGCACTTCACACCTGCACTTAATGCTTCCCATTCTTTTTGAAGGTCACTTGTCACCCTCCGATTTATGAGACGCTGCCGGATGAGTTGATGGTCATCTCTGGCATTAGAAAGCTGCTTCTGCATTCCACCTGACTGGTTTCTGGTTGTTCCCCTGCCTCCTGCTTCACCTTGTTCTTGTGTACTGCTGTCTTAGAAACTTTGAGCCTTGAAGCAGCCTGCCTCGCAGTGTAGCTTTCTGCCAGCACAGAAGGCACAAATAATGTAGTAGTTCACTTTTTCTTAAACTATTAATTAACCGTAAACTAAGTGTTAGTTACTTACTGATCTCATGTTTGTTCATCATTACTCAATCATACCAGTTCATCTATTTCAAGCAGTTACTATATTTCTTCATGATTTGTACTTGAGTAGTAACTGAGTTCCTAAATTACTTGTGCTCACTCAAGTAAAGTGTTACCAAAGTGTTTTATTATATTTTTAATTTAAATGTATACATGGGCATATCTACAGTACCAATAACTTTTGTACAATTGCAGCATTGTATTATGATGCAACTCTAAATAATGCTTTCTCCTCTTCGTGTAAATTATTCAGATGTTTTTTTAAGAGTACAAATTTGTCTCCAGCGATATGTCCTCTGAAGTTGCTCTGAGCTGCCACCGTTGCATATTGTGTGTGAAATGGCACTCGCTGTGTGAAATATTTCATCACATTTTGCCACAAAATAGGTTATTTTCCCCCCTCAGAGTTTTAGGAGCCGTTTAGAACCCTGAGTGTTCCTTGTTTCCACTATTCCACATAACAGCCGCGAAACAAAGTAGCTGCTGGTAAAATGACAGCTATCCAAGGCCAATCTGTTCTTGCAACCTTTAAGGCAGAGGTCTACAGGAAGTATCGGGTCTGAAAGTGTGCCGTGGACAGGGCCGGCTTCCCATAGCCAAGGCTGGACCATCACGCCAGCTCATAAATCCTGGCTCGGATGCATCACCAGAATTGCCTTATGTAATATCTGTGCACTGGAAGATAAAATCCTGAAAGCACAGTTTATAATGGACCATTCTGACATGAAATGTCTCTGTGGTGTGGGTTCAGCATGAATTCAATCTAAATGCAAAACTGGCTATTAATCATCTCCTTCCTCGCAATATCAACCATTGTAAAATTTGTGGATGTTGTCAGCCTGGACTGGAGGGTGACTCTTTGCACCCCGGGTTTGCCGTGACAGTAAAAGCATTAGTATTGTGACTCCCATCTAACGGAATCATTTACTGTAGTTCCTTATACCTTCCAATGCACATACAGTACTGTGCAAAAGTCTTAGGCAGTCAAAGAAAATGTTTAAAGCCATTTATCTAGATAGTAAGTTTATATTTGCCCAGAGAAAAAATATTTGAATGTATGCAATTTCACAGTAACACAATAAAAACTAGCAAACTTGATCCTGTTCTTCAAAAGGTTACAGATATTTTCTTAGTTGATATGTTGCTTTGGTTCACAAACCATCAGGGGCAGCTCTGCCAGTCCAAGCATTTGTTAAATTTTACTAACGGCTCAATTAATTCATTAACTTTAGGTAAATAACTTAATGAGGTATTGATTAACGAAAAATGGTATGGAAGTAGAGGAAAAATACATGCCCCATCCCCACACCCTAAATACACAGGACAGGAATCGTTGTTTTAAAATGCATGACTAGGCCTAAACTACTTCAGGCCACAGAAGTAAAGAATGCAAAAAAATCCAGCAGAGAACAGCAGTCCCTCTCTCCCTGCATGCTGAGATTAGTATTGCAGGAATTCCTTGGGTCTTTCACGCAGCAATAATCACGGCCAAGAAGCGCGCAGTTAGCACAGTGCGGCACAGTGACCCAGCACATCCGAAGGCACTGTCTGCACGATCGGTCTATGTACCAATGTGGGACTATGCACCAATACCTGTGAAAATGCAGGACAATATACCAGTACCTGTGAGAATGCGGGACAATATACCAGTACCCTTGAGAATGTGGAATTATGTACCAGTACCAGTGAGAATGCGGGACAATATACCAGTACCTGTGAGAATGTGGAATTATGTACCAGTACCAGTGAGAATGCGGGACAATATACCAGTACCTGTGAGAATGCGGCATTATGTACCAGTACCAGTGAGAATGCGGAACAATATACCAGTACCTGTGAGAATGCGGCATTATGTACCAGTACCAGTGAGAATGCGGGACAATATACAAGTACCTGTTAGAATGTGGAATTATGTACCAGTACCTCTGAGAATGCGGGACTATGTACCAGTACCTGTGAGAATGCGGAATTATGCACCAGTACCACTGAAAATGTGGGACAATATACCAGTACCTGTGAGAATCTGGAATTTTGTATCAGTCCCAGTGAGAATGCGGGACTATGTACCAGTACCAGTGAGAATATGGGACTATGTACCAGTACCTGTGAGAATGCGGGACTATGTACCAGTACCTCTGAGAATGCAGGACTATGTACCAGTACCTCTGAGAATGCAGGACTATGTACCAGTCCCAGTCAGAATGTGGGACTATGTACCAGTACCTCTGAGAATGCAGGACTATGTACCAGTACCTCTGAGAATGCGGGACTATGTACCAGTACCTCTGAGAATGCGGGACTATGTACCAGTAC
>JAODJU010000095.1:17306540-17322301 GCA_026776725.1 Gnathonemus echidnorhynchus | reverse complement strand
GGTTTTCAATTATTTCTTATGGGAAAAATTCGATCAGAACTCGAACTTTTTAGGATTCGATCCGGAGTCCGGAACGGGTAAAGTTCGAGAACCGAGGTACCACTGTATATGTAAAATCCCACAACATAACACGATTGACATACTTTGCCACCCAAGAGTTCAGCAACAGTGTGACTACAGTTTTCATGAGTCTGCCTGCCAGCTTCAAGAGGAGACAGAGTGAGAAATGTCCATAATCCTTGAACGAGTTTAATGTCTGCAGTTGCTCGGCAGTGTAAGAAGAGAGCCATCCGCACTGGGAAGCGAAGCCTTCCATTAGAGCAGGAACACAGGCCGCACCCTAGCGAAGACTGTGAGTCATACTCTTTGACTGTCATATAGACAACACTCATAAATGTCACGTGCTTACCAGAGCCAAAGGTTTACTTAATGGGAATGATACTGCATTTATGTAGGCTGGTGACAGATTAGTTAGAACTGTTACTAGCAATAGGCTGACTACTCATTTTAAAAAGTCAGATCAAAAAGTAGAGCAGAAAGCAAAAGAACCTTGTCACTGAACACCCAAATATTTTAAAGGTATTAGCAGTGTTTGCCAATCCGGTCCTTGGAGACCCACAGTCAGTCCATGTTTTTCTTCCTCCAAGCTCCCTGCCAGACATTGCACATTTTTGCTCCCTCCCGGGAGCTGGGAGGGAGCAAAAATGTGGAATGTCTATGGATCCCTCAGGACTGGATTGGGAAACACTGGTATTAGTATCTTACTAGAGATTTTTCCAATTAAGGTCACAGGTAGGTAGAACATACTGCAAGAACTGCTGATTTTCCTTGTGATGGTTGACAGCATTTCTATTCAGCTGTATTCTGGAAAAAAATACTCAATATTCTCTCTTCTGACTCACGGAGAGTTGGACGTATATAAGTCTCTATCACATTCCTGTGATTTAGCAATCAAGAGGAAAATGCAAAGAAATAAAATGCCACCAAATTAAAATAAGCATTCTGACGGTTACTGCATTTTGTACATTTTCATCATTGTGCTAAGTGACGGCTGGCAGTCTCTCAGCCGCGAGACCCATCAGCCCTGTGGTTTTTGTATGAAGTGCAGTGAATACAAACATGAGCAGGCAGGAACTCAGAAGTGCTATTGTTTGCAGTTTTCATAGCAGTAAGTCAGCCAGTGGCAATGTTTCTTCCCCTGCTCTATTAATGGACAGAGAGTGCCAGAGGCTCTTTGGATGTCTCTGCTTCTCACATTGGTGCCTCTTAGGATGGTGTGCAGCTCAACTGTTTAGGGATCCGCACCCATGACCAGAAGGTTGTGATTTCAAATTCCGTGGCCGGCATAGTAATTGTAACACCACAGGGTCCTTCAGCACGGCCCCTAACCCCACACTGGCTGACCCCAGTCTCTGACCCCATGGTATCCAAACCAGGGATCGTCATGCTGTCTGTACGCGGACAAATGTGTCCAAGGCAATATGTTCTAAGAAAAAAAAATCCCATACAGACTACGTTTTTAAATCCCCTGTTGGTGGTAAAAATTGCATTTTGATAGAAATGTCCGTCAGAATTGGCCATGGTATTGACCCCTGCTCCCTGCTTACTTTTGACAAAAGCTCCTGCTAAATAAATTCATGGTAAATGTGGCTTTACAGTAGAAGTGCGGCAGGTATTGGGAGAAACACCCACATTGTCAAGCTCTGAGCAAGCTGCTGAACCCTCAGTGGGAGCAGCACTGGGGCAGCATTAAGACCCACTGGTGCACCAGCTCAGATCGCGACCCTTATGTACAACTGGCATCCCCCCACCTGCCATGCAGAGAAACATGCACAGTCATGCAGCCCCACATGGGGGCCCAGGCACTGCCATCACGGCCCAGCAACACAGAGTATAAATAGTGATTATAGGTGCAGTCAGGTGCTGAGAAGAATAGCATCAGCCTTTTGTGTGAGGCAGCTGTTTACTTGGTTATCCGATGTGCCAAGCGGGGCTCAACACTGAACACTTTAGCTTCGGCCCTGAATGCGGAGCCCACTCACGGCCATGCAGGAGGCAGAAGCAAATGAGCGACTACAATGGAAAATGGACAAGATTTTTTAATGTTACATCAGGTACATCAATAATAACCCATATCAGCAATAACACACTTTCTTGCCCTGTGAAAAATTCTTAGAATGAAATTTTATGATTAGAAGATCAGCGGTTATTGTCAACACACAGTGCGCAACAACAAAATGTGACCTCTGCATTTGACCCATATGTGACTTTTGTGACATAGCAGGGGGCAACTAATTCAGCACCCGGGGAGCAGTGCTTGGGGGGCAGTACCTTGCTTGGGGTATCTCAGTGGTGCCTTGCTGGTCAGGGATTCAAACCTACAATCTTTCAATTACAAGTGCGCTTCCCTAACCATCAAGCCACCACTGCCCACATATAACTATATATATAACTTTATAACTAGAGTAGCTGCTATAACTAGCTTTGCCCCTCTGTTACGCATCCACTTTCTATACTGCTAACAATCTGCAGCTTTGGCACCAAACAGTCAATAACCTAATCAATGTTCTGTTAGCACTGTCTGTCGCTGTGGTGGCAGCTGCTCATTGTCTCATGCCAGGCCGATTTATACACACGTGTCGCTCGTTAAGCCTTGTTGAAAAAAGGTTTGCTTAGCAGTAGCAGCTATTAGATATTAGCCTAACACTTAAGCTATGAAAAATAAGCAGCATGTTCTAGCTTCTCCATCACAAATACAAACTTTGCCAAGCCCAAAAATATGCTACTCAGGCTGTAGTCGTAATATGGAGTAGCAGAAAACACACGAAACCCCGTGTCCACTGACATACAGTGCTGTGCAAAAGTCTTAGGCAGTCAAAAGAAATGTCAAAAGCACAATAAAACACAAAAGCATAACAAAACAGAAAAACTAACAAGAATTTCCTTTGTTCTACAATAAGTTACAGATATGTTGTTTGATGACTAGATGAACACTGCTTCAGTTCCCAAACCTCTCCTCACGGGCACCTCAGCCGTTCCATATATTTGTTAAATTTCACTACTAGCTCAATTAAATAATTAATTTCATTCATCGACAAGGTATTGATTTGCCAATCAAGGTGAGCTAGTGATCCAGTCAAAAATTGCATGGACATATTAGATGGTTGCTGTAAATCCTGTGATGAGGTTTTGAAATGGCCAAGCTGACACACTTTACGGACATAAAATCATAAGTTCACACCAACATGAAGATCATTTATACATCATTTTTTTTTACTGCCTCAGACATTTGCACAGCGCTATATACACACACAACCAAATGTGAGAACTGTATGACAGTCACGTGAAGAGCAAGTGGAAGGGCTTATGGTCGTCTGATAACTTCACCCGACTTGGCTTGGCTACAGCCCTTCAGGGATGTGAAACGATGCCTTTTTCAGGAGGGGACTGCTATGGAGAGCCTAAATCTGAAACAGACACTTGTGCTATACTGATTTCAGCTCTTCCTGGGTACGAGTCTAATATCAACCTATTGACTTTGAAAGTGCTACAACAAAACAATCATAATTGTTGTTCTGGGGGCTGCAGAGCTACAGGAGAGAATTTTAAATCCACAGTATTTTTTTTTTAAGTTGCGGATTTAAGGACACTTTAAGTAAACCAGTATATCTCCTGTCAGGTGGCTGGTATTTTCCGACAGCTGCAAGCTGTGAGAGAAGCAGCTCTACTCCGTGTGGTGGGCTGCACTGTATAGAAAAAATCAAATCGACACAGTCGTGTCAGAAAAACATATATACTGCCTTCTCTTCAGGGCAGATGTGGAGGGGATGCCAGCAGTGTGAGCTGAAATGAAAGTGGATTGGAAGAATAAGCGCTAGCTTGGAAAATCTATTAAATCGGTGCGAAAATATACAAGCAAATGAGGTCTAAAGTGTTATAGGGAACAGAAAGTAGTGGCAGCTGAGGTATGGAATGAGAGAAACCATTTAAACATAGTCAATTACATCAGGACTACTAAGTAATGTGGAAGCAATTCAGTACAATTCCATATCACAATATTAGGGGGGGGAAATGGGATTACCAGCCTTTGTAAAGTCATACACAGAGATGTGAAGAGAATAGGACAGAGGATCTACAGCGATGGACACAGGGAGTCCTCACTGCTTTTGCAACACGTGGCATACTTTATGATCAAGGCTTATTTACATGAGAAAAAGCACAAACATGAATCAACAGTACCATAAAAATACCGTATACTGCAAAAGATATCTCATATTATACAACTTTTAAAGGAAATGTCGTAGAAAGTAGAGACTGAACATGGCTTCCGCTAACAAGATTCAAAAGATAAGCATGAAATTCGAGCACCTTGTGGTTGGATGTATTCATTACACCCTGCGCTCCAAAAAGGCCGTATTTATTGAATGTCGGCCCCGTCACAGCGGCGCAAAAGCAGCGTCTCTGAGAGCCGGGGAGCCTGTCCTGCATATCAGGCCGAGGCATCAAGGCCCGTTCCCTCGAATACATTTAGAACAACACACAACAGAGGCCCAGCACTGCCGACGGCAGAATAAAGACCTTTATTTAGCCGTGCCAGGTGCATGAAGCCAGCCCACAGAACAATGCTCAGAGGGCTGCAGGGAGCCAGAGGAGAAGAGAGAAGTCTCTGTGTGTATGAGGCAGGGAGGGCTGCAGCCTGGGCCACTGGCAGCAGAGACGTACAAGACTGAGGGGACAATTTACAGGTAGCGAGGAAGCAGGACCCGGGAACCAGGGCAAGCATGTCCACACGATTTCAGGGGGCCGCCGCCTGTTCACACTCCAAAACGCAGCACATATTAATAGCTGATAAATACAAAGCGAGGCGGCCATGCCAGTTGTGCTTGTTCTGCGTTCCTGGCATCCAATCAGGAATAATACATTTATAGTTATATATGCCGTTTTCTACGCTATTAATTAGAGCGTCGCAAACATTGCATCGAAAGGCAGCAGGCAGGTCTTGAAAAAATTGGATAGAGAAGTGGGGATGGGCTGTAGGGAGGGAGAGAGAGAAACTTAAAGAGAATGGAGGAGAGAATGAGATAGTAAGAGAGCTGCTTTCTGTGGACCTCAAGCTAGCACCTCTATCCTGAAAAAGAAGGCATCAAGTAGCGCCACTAAAACACTTCTATATTTGGGCGCTCATAAAAGTACACAGGGACAAGAGAAGGGCGTTCATATGACACACTATCCACACCCAGCCCTTGGCCAACACTGGTCACTCAAACATTCTCTCTCTCTCTCTCTCTCTCTCTCTCACACACACACACACACAGAAACACAAACAAACAAACACACATGCACACACACACAGAAACAGAAATACACACACGCACAGGCTTGTAATTATGTCTTTGTGGGGACTCTCCATTCATTTCTATGAGGAAAACACTAATCCCAACTTGACGAGCTTAACCCCTACCCAGCCCTGACCTTAACCATAAGTAACCTAACAAAATACAGGACTTTAGGCACTTCTAGTTTTTTGATTGCAGTCACAGATTTTTATGTAACTGACTTTCTCATTTTTTGGGGACCAAAAAAAATGTCACAGGTTTTTTATCACATTATGGGGAAATCTGGTCCCCAAATGCAAATATTACAAAAAACATGCACACGTGTGCATACAGACACACACAGACTCACACAGACACACACACACAGACACACACACACACACACAAGCCTTGCTGATATGTGCTCACTGTATTACTGTAATACAGGAAATGGGAGGGTGGGTTTCACCTTCTGGCTCTGTAAATAACTTTACTGTATATGTTTGAGCAGGTTTCCTGCCAGGCATGTGTGCACATGTGTGTGTGTTTGCGTGGGCATGGAACAGACAGACACATCCTTGCCATGTCATCTGAAGCCTAGCTGACATTTACCAATGAATGTTTTACTATGCATCGCATTTCTTCCTCAGTAGGAGACACTTTCAGGGTCCGTAACTGAAAAAATAGGAAATATGTGTAAATTACAGTGAGGCGTTCCATCCGCTGACACTGTGTCATTGCCCCATTGGCCGTGCACCGGAGCGCCGCCCCGCTGGTAACCACTCACACTGCACCATTCATAAATCACTGTCAAATGTGCCAACGCTCCGGCTGCCCGGGAACATGAAGGAGCCTTTACTCAGCATTTCATACAAGGATTCAAAGTGAGAAAATTCATCTGTAAGGAAAGGGAACACCAGAGGTTTACGGAAAACCTAACACAGGACATTTGCCGCTAAAAAAAGTTATCATTTTAGCTGATACTGGATTGTTCTGTGCAAGAAAGAGCAAAGGACAACGTGAGGTTGGAGCTAAGCAACCCTGCCTCAAGGTACAGCTCGGTGGCAGGAGAGAATTGTGCTCTGACTGAATTTTTGCATCCATGGTCATGCATTCCCATCGTAATTCAAAAGAGAAGATACATTAAATCTGACAGCTGCACTTCCTTATTCACTGTGCTTACCTTGGGCCTGTATTACAAAAGTAAACTGCCACTTTGTTCATTTTTAGTGCCAATGATACTTCCAAAGATAAACTACTGTACTCTGGTGTAGTGTTGTAGTACTCAAGACTGGTTTCAAGGCCACTTTTTTGCGGTCTTGGTCTCATCTTGAAATCGACTTTATTTTGACTCTGTCTTGTCCCGGTCTCGGACAAAGAGGACTCGGGGTTTTATTTCAAGACCAGTCTAGACCACTCTGGCAAAACTGCTCACAATACTGTGTTAAGTGATGTTAAAAAATGAGAAAGAATGTTGAATAAATAAGTTTAATATAAATGTAGTATAAACCATATAAGTTGTTATGTGGGTGCTGTTGCGCGAATGTGGACAAGAAGATTTAGACCAAACCTACAGTGAATAAGGACGGAGTCTGCACAACAGATGATGCTCCTGATTTTTTTATTACTACTTTGCTACATTCTGTGACATTTAAGGCCCAATCCCGAATGTCTGATGAAAAGCTTGGGCCTGAAACATCACATAAGGTAGCAAAATATTAAATGATTTGGGAGCATCATCTGGTGTGCAGACTCCATCCTTTTTCTCTGACTGTTTCTGCTGGCCAGTACCCAGAGTTTTTCAGCTGACGTGTGTGCTTCCTGTTGGTTTTCACACTGAGACCAATTCTACGCCCTTGCATCATGCAGTAGCCATACCTGTGCTTTACCTGTCAAGAAGCATTTATATTGAAATTTTAAAAAATGTCCATGGTTCAAATTATATTGTGATACAAATTTTAGGCCATACTGCCTAGCCCCAAGATGCTGCCTATGCTCCACATTTTATAGTGTGTTGTGTTATGTAGACTCAAACTTTAATCTGTTTCTGATTTTGACTTGTTCTAGCCCTGTCTCAGTCTTGTCTTGGTCTCACCCTGCCTTGGTCTTGGTTTTGTCTTGGTCTCGATATACTCTGGTCTTGGTAATGCTTCGGTCTCAGTTTAGGTGGATTTGGTTACATCATTACTCTGGTGTGAAATTTACTTTCTGTGGAATGCACATCCCTAACTGTCAAAATGAACACATTCACCTTTTCAGCTTTTCCCTTTACGTAATATTCAACCTACAGTTTGTCACTGGAACGAGAAGAAACAACAAACTACCTTGATGTTTGTGCTGCATAGCAGGTTCTTGCATTAGTTCCTAAAATTAAAAAGAAAAAACAACTTCAATGTGAAGTTATAACTAATAACCAGTTACACACATTTTATCCAAGCCCCAGGGTATTAAATGTGACGTTGTTACTCAGATTCTCTCCTGTTGTCATAATCAGGACTGTGTATGAACCAGCTTCATTTTTGAATAGTTCCATTTATGTATTTCAGAATTACTTGGCAAAGCTTTTTGTACCCTGTCTGGGCATAAGTGCCCTGGCATATTAAACTCCTTTCTTAACTGTGTAGTTTTAATTGATATGGGTGGTCACTGGTAGGAGCTAAGAAAGAGATTTCCATAGATGACAATTTACAGCTAAATGCCTGTGCATATTTTTCATCATTTATATGTTATTGTTAATGTTAAAACTCATGTTTTATCAATGAAATGTCCGCCGTGAGAGATCAGCTTTCTGATTGGTTAAATGGCTTTAGTCCCAAATGCAGGCCCCTCCCTCTCCACAGCTGGGCACCGTGGCAACAACCTCTTATCTCCATCATCAACTGAGCTGAGCTGAGCTGGCAGGACCGGCACAGGGTCAACCAGTGCCCTCTTACAGAACAGAAAGAGTGGGGTCAGAAGAATGCCATGGGGCATGGACACCTAATGTCTTAACGTTTTACACTCCATAACAAGAGGTTTCTCATAAAGGAAACTAAGTTAATTTGTTGAGAATAACATGTCTGACAGTAGCATGTAACTCTATTTGCTTTTCAGTGCAGGGATCTTCCTACATTTGCATTCCATTTTTCAGTCTTTATGCTTCTTCAGGGCAGTGGGGACAATGTGGTGCCTCACCTGGTAGCAGTTGTGACCCCAGTCTTCCAGCATCGGGGGTTCTGATGCTGCCTCAGAAGATTCAATGTTCTTCCACTGGGCCCACTGGTTTCTCCCCACAGTCCAGTTTAGGTAAAAAGATGTCTCTGAATTGTCCTTTGTGTGTGTTCCCTGCCATGTTCCCTGCCAAGTGCTCTGAGGTTCTTGAGAGAGGCCCCAGAATTGTTATGACCTTGGTTTAGATAAGTGGTTCTGGGAAAATTGATGGATTGATTACTAATGGTCAGACTATTTTTAGGTTTTTGGTCTTTAAATTACTATTTCTCCCCAAACTCATGTCAATGGTTGGATGCTTCTTGCATTTCAATCTTTGTATCTCCATTTCCACCTAGACCTCTGTGTGATATTGCGGGGTGTACTGACTCCAGCACCAGTCTTCATTTCACTCAGCATTTACTACTAAAGAGCTACTGTACAACACTCTACAACTCATAAAGAAGGCATGTAAACTCTTTCATCTAGAATTAAAAGTCTCTGATCACTACAGCATTTCTTATAGATCACAGTAAATAACTACCGGTTTCTCAGGTAAATACCTGTCTCCTTCATGAATCATTAACAGGTACTCACTTCCACTGTCAGTCATTTAGGAGGTAAGATTACAAGTTAGAATGCTCCGAGTTAAATTAGACACCCAACAAAACAAATAGTAACTGTTTGCACCATTGACTATTAAACCTCTAAATAGTCCAGGAGCCAGACAGATATTATTTCAGAACCAAGTAACCTCATCTTTCCAAGTTTCTATTAAAAACTTGAGTCAGTCACTTCAGAGATGACTTAACCTGGGAAAAATCTAGAAATAAACACTTTGGATCTGCTTAGTGCTGCTAATCATACTGTGACACAGTGGCCTGTTTCACACAAAGGAGCAAGCATGCTGAATTGGGCAAGTAAAGACGTCATCATAGACACAAACAAAACCAATAAATACGAAGATGTGTACAAACAGCTCATGGTGGCTTACTTACAGGAAATTGTTCTTGGTACAAACAGGCCTGCTGGGTAGTGTAGTCTATTATCCCCAAACAGGGAGCATCGTATTTCCTTATTTGGTATAAAGAAATGTTTCTTAACTGGTGGGTCGATTTTCAGTGGGCTGCAACTATTACTCCAGGAATAATGTGGGTCCTGAGGCCAGTTCTGAACCCCTGGTACATGGGTTGAATTGAAGATGTGCACTGCGTGATCATAATACGAAAAGTGTATTTCAATATACAAATGGTATTGTTGATGTGTTTGGAATAATCATGGGAGTTTTCTTTGTTCCTATAAATCTGGGCCAATGAAGAAGAGAGGAAGAGTGGAAGATACATGAATTTGCAGCCCTGATTAAGACTTGAGGAACTTGATGAGATTTAGAGAACTTGATTTTAAAAGAATAGCTGGGTTTTCGTTCTCATATATCCATCCCATGTATGGTTCAACATAGTAGCACTGTGTACCTGACCGTACACACAGTGAGTTTTATCATGGACATCACCTTTCTGTGAATACACTCACTGCCGAGGTTCCCCAAGTGAGTCCTTCCCCCTTGGACAGGCCCTTTCACAGATAGGATCTGTACACAAAACAGCAAAGTACTGTGCACTGCAGACAAAGTGGTCTTCTTCTTGTGCACCACTAAGGCATGCCAGAATCAGGAAGCTCATTGATGATCCCTGGACTGCTTGTTGTACTTGAAAGGAGTAAGCTTTTAGGTCAACAGGGTATGGGAAATAAAGTTGTACTTATTAAGCCGGATTGGTAGAGTGCATTCCAGGGATCAGGCAGAGGGGTTACTGCCAGGTTCAGTTTAGCCTGTCTGCTTGGACATGCAGCCTCATGCAATTAGTTTGTGTAGCACCTAAAGGAGACAGGTATTTACCTGAGAAACCGGTAGTAACAGAAAAATCACATTATTCACAAGAACACCCTCCTGGGATTTAAGTAAGTAACTGTATAATACAGGCAGGGGCAGATTAAGGTGTACAGAGGCCCCTAGCTACAGTAGTCTGTGGGCCCCCCAACCCCGCCCCCCTATATTTTTTACTGGCCAATGGGGGCCCCCTTGCAGGCTGGCACACGTGGGGCCCCTAGGCTTAAGCCATATCTAGCCTGTGCGTTAATCCGCCCCTGAATACAGGGCAGTATTTGCCAAAATAATTTTTTTAAGGGCTAATTTAATATTTTATGATATGTAGAATCTAGCAGGGTTGGGGGCATTCCAGAATGCATTCATTAATTCCAGTGCAAATCAGGAAATGGAACTGGAGTTGCGACTGGGAAAAAATACTATGGGGAACAGAATTGGAATTGAATTCGATTTTCAGGGAGATTTAAATCCCAACTCTGATTTGGATTGGAATTGACGAATGCATTCCAGAATGGCCCCAACCCTGGTATGTAATATAGGATGTCTAAGGATAATTTTAACAATGGGTATCATCAGTACAAATGAATTTCTTTCTTTTTTTATTCATTTATTCTTATATATTTCTGCAAGGCCAGCCTGTGACCCAAACCTGGATAAGCAGTTAGAAGAATGATTGGGGGTGGATGCAGGGGCAGATTATCTCCTCTGGAGGCCCCCCCAAGCAGGCCACCTGAGCTATTTTTTGGAGGTGAAACTGAAACGAAAGAGAATTAAAAACAATGCAGCATCAATAATTTTGTACTGTAGAATCAATTGGGGATTATATTCAACTCTCCCATTTTACCAGAGATAGGGCGGGGCCCCTGATTTTGCTTGCTGGGACCCTAGCCTGTACCCTTGAATGGCCTATGTATTATTCAGCCACTGGATGGATAGATATTTTTGCAGTAATTGTTGAACTTTAGCTCAAGGCTTCAGATTTATGTTAATAAACAGATTTTTTGTTAATTAGAGGCTTAAGTTTATGACAGTTCCATGACCAAAATCTGCTTACAGCACCTACCACATGATGCTGTGGGAAGGAGAAATGAAATGAGAGCAAAGACTGGGACAGAAACAGGACTGCAGGCGCTTGGTTTTCAAATGCTACCGATTTACAGCAGCTGCCCTCTGGCAACAGGATGCAAACTTTCTTTGCATCGTTAGCATTAAGTGAAATTGTCGAGCACAGCAACTACGTGTTGATGATCAGAAACAAGATGATGCAAGTCAAACGGTGGCGTGTGACATTTCATTCCATTTTCCACCCTTTTGCATCCGGCTAATAGATTCTAGTACAAAAATTCAGTCAGTGTTTCACTGTTTCAATTCTCATATTATAATCTTCAATTGCCACAATTCATTGCCATCATCAGCACTGGGCCCAGGGTGTTATCACTGAGTAATAGTCTTTTTAAGAGAAACTGTTTTCCAAATGAAGTTTGTTTTGTTCTTCTGTCACACATGCAACAGGACGACTGGAACTTCGAGAAAATTAAACACTCACATCCCTGGATGGTGTCCACAGTAGGCGTAACAAGGAACACATTGTACAATGATCCAGCACCAGGATGCCTGGAAAACACCATGGTTCCTTAGGGCCAGGCTGTTTACAGACGATTCCGGCTTAGCATACTGCTTCATTAGAACACCCTCGTCACCGCGGTGATGACACGGCATGCTGATGTCTGCAGAAAACCATTTGCTTTCACATCACATGCCAGTGATGGAACGTTCAAAGTCATTCCATGGGGCTGTTAAATTTGCCATCTGCCAAGATTGCCGCTCTGTAGACCCTCAGTATCAGTGGTCTTATTTCGGGGTCGGAATAGGCCCCGCTCCGAGCGCTGTGGGGCAGGATTTTTCCACATCACATGTCAGGTATTTCTGCTGGCAGCTCCACAGTTACAGGTTAACTCCCCGTTCTGAAGAAGCAGCAGAGCGACTGGAAAAACACACGTGCCTGGCATCCCTGACCTTCGCTTCTCCTGTTTCTTCCTGCTCACCGAGTCTGAGCTGAGGGAGGAAACAGGACTCCAGGAAACAGATCATTCTGAAGTCAAATATTCCATAATACCATAATCTCCATAGTAATATAAGCAAAATGAAAGCTTGTATTTAATCTAATCATCTTTTTAAGAGTTGTCTTCCTCTGTTCTCAAACAATCCATTTAGCATTGTCTAAATAATGACAGGTTTCTGTAGACATTGTATTCAACCTCCACAGTACCTGTATGCATATTTTGCATGTTTTACTGCAGGTGGCTGATGTAAAAGAACACTGATGTTTTATAAATGAAGTGCAAACTGCTCTGGTGTGTCCGTTTCTTACTTACAATGTGGTGCTGTGCTAGGTTTTGGTTCCTTATTAACCTCCCTCTACAAAGTCCAGAAAGGTAAGTGGACAGAGCTGAAGGCTTACTGTAGTCAGGACTGCAAAATTGCACCATTCAGCCAAGGGGTGGGTACGGCAAGCAGCCAATCAGAGCGCATGTAATCACATTCCTCTTCGTTTGATCACAGAGGGGCTGGGGCTTATTATTAGCTTTACAGCCCCTAACAAGCAGCTTGCCTGATCTGTGTTGCGACACAATTACTTTCGTTCATTCCGCAGCACTACAGCTGGGCATCTATGGACATGTGAGAGGTGATTAAAATTACCAAGAGTATAATCACACTCACTGGTTCCCTACAGGCACAACAGCAGGTACCAGAGTCGAATAGTTCCATGTTTCATAACCGCCCCTGCCCCCTCCCCCCGAGCTTTACACTGATTTCAACGTTCATCTTTTAATGTGTACGCTTTTATTTTATGCAGATGATTCATATAAATTAAAAGCCTGATCTTGCGCAGATCTCTGTTGGCAATGTTACTTTTTGTGTTGTATCGTTTCACAGTGGCTGCTCTCTTAAGTGAAAAAAACATATATGGGGAAGGACAGAAAGAGCTGGATGTCTGAGGAGGGAACGCGGACAGCTGCTTCGCGAGTTACTGGATATCCCGTCGGCAGTAACGGAGCCGCTCCCTGTGAGCCTCCTGCCAGCCCTGGGGAGACCGGACTATAAGTGAAGGCCGTTCATTGTTTCCCGCTAATTGAGAACGACGAGGGCCGAACGGCGAATTCAGGTGAGACCCGGGGGTCAGACTCACAGAGCTCCCAGCTGCTCCACCGAGAGACTCAGAAATGGTAGTCTGCCAACAGAAATGAATAATACAGGCAGGACACGGCGACCCGAAACCCGAGATGCAGCCTGTATTCAGAGGCCTGCGGACATGACGGCCTGCCCATCCTCTTCATTAGCTTTTAACGCCAGGGGAGCCTGCTGGAATTCAAAGGACAAGCCAGATTGTCCAAGACGGCAGACGTTTCCATGTAATGTCACAATGAAGTCATGGAATAAACATACTCAGAGAAACATATGCAGTGTGACACAAATTCTGCCGCACAATTGAACTAGCTAAAATAAATATGAAGTGTAGAATGACAAGTGTTCTGAATGTTTGTTTTGTTTTTGGAAGTAATGAGGGCGGGATGTTTTGGGAAAGACGCAGTTCTGTTCATCTGGATCATGGTTCAGTTTCTCTGCAGGTGCATAAAATGTGTGTGGGAATGCCAATACATTGATAAATGTACAGTATATAGGTGAATCACTTTTTTGCACAAGCAGACAAAGCAGTGCATTTGAAACTTACCTGTGTTACATTTTCGGGACCAGTATAGATGAAGACTGTAACCATTTCATGTCAACGTAATGCAACACTGAGCACCTGGAGAGTTTAAAATGTAAAGCTAAAAAGCACCTTTCACGCCTCTGCCCTTTATCAAATTTTATTTGTCACACACATAAGCATACACTGTACACATGTGTAGTGAAGTGCCTTTTCCACCTGCTCCCTGAACTGCACTCAAAAAAACCTAATAGTAAATACAATTTAAATAACAATAAAAAAGACAATAAAATATAGATGCAATAATATAAATGTGTATATTTATGTCATGCAGATGTAAAATGAGGAATGCCTAGTGACTGTATACTGTAAAGTGTGTAAAAGAGGTGTTAACTGTTAAATACTCCTCCTTCAGTATACAAACAACTTGACAGAAGAAACTTGATCTCTCAGTGTTGGCCTTCAGATTTTGTTAATAATCCTTGAATTTGAACATTGTATTAGTCTTGTGTTTTGTGCAACACTGAAAGTCAGAGGATTAGCATGATGATACTATGCATTGTGTCAGTGTGAATGGGAGGCGTCTGGGACGTGAACCACATGACGTGTTGTTTGTATTGATGTGATCCACCTGTCTCTCACATCCACTGGTGTCTTCTGCTTTTGTTTTGCCAGTAACCAGGGAGAGTATACCTTGGGGGGGGGGCTTTAGGCATTGTCCTGCCTGCTGAAACACCAATTAAAGGTGTCGTATTTTGCAAAAAGACTCTTGTTGTCCTTCGCCAACGCCATCTAAATCCGAAAAGGGGAACGGCAAACGAAGCTGCAGTCCAATCACAAGTCCCCGTGTCATGTGACTGTTTGTCCAGCCGCCAGGGCGTTCCCGCAGCTTGGAAACGGTAACATTCAGTGTTAGAACAAGGCCAGGTGCTTCACCACCGTATAAAGAGTGGCTCGCTGATAGCGAATTAGCCGAGAGCGGCCCGCTTGGAAAAAGACATGCAGATGAGGCATGTGAATCATAAAAAAATAAAATTAAAATAAGCCCCTGAATGTGAGGATGGCCTCACAGAGACCGGTGCTCAAAGGCTGCTGAGCAGAAATGCATTAAAAGAGTGAGTTCTCTCTCTCTCTCTCTCTCTCTCTCTCTCTCTCTCTCTCGGACTCTGTGTACAGCCATCCTCACATTACCTGCAGCCATCCTAATTGTTTTCTCCCAGACCTTCAGCTACTTGCCGGCTGAGCAGACCTTCCTCATTATTCCACCTCCACGTTCTAAACATCGTACTTTATTATCCCACTGTAAGGGATGCTGAGATCCTTTGCTCTTTTCAAATGGAAATAAGCAGAAATAATAATTGCCTATTCAGCCCGGGCTTCAACGGCTGAATCAGGCCTTGGCTATTTTGATGTGAGCCGGCTCGAACCCCTCTATGACGCTCCCAGTGAGCCCGTATACCACCTTTCTACCCGGTACATTGAGATCCGAGTGTTTTTTAGATGCTTATATCTTTCTGATCTGCTTGATGGATATTTAATCTGCCTGCGTCAAAGCCAGCTCTTGGACGGTCTCTTGTTCTCACGCAGAGAAGAAAACAATTACTGCCCCGGCGTCCCTACTGCTTTCACAAGCGGACCGCTGCACTCTCGGCCTTGGGGGGGGGGGGGG
>JAODJU010000095.1:17260282-17306500 GCA_026776725.1 Gnathonemus echidnorhynchus | reverse complement strand
AGCAAGGGCAGCTCCATGGCAAGCAGGGGAAGCGAAGCCAGTTTCCTGAGGCTCCCAGTCTGACGTCCTGCCAGGTCTTCAGCTGGCTCCTCATAGGCCTGCAGGAGGAGGGCAGGAGGGGAGCACAGCAGGAGCCCCTCCCCAAAAGGCCCGCAGGGCGAAGAAGCTGCACACAAGCAGACTTTCAGCATCTCGGTGGGACCCCCGTGGGCCGAGGGCCATTTTACCTCCTTTTCCCGAACAGCCCCTTTTAAAAAGGGGATTCTCACTAGGAGACTATTACTTACAGTCTTTTATTTCATTTCATTTCATTCAGGTTTTTTAATATAATATTTAACTGAATTTCTAATTCAAAATTAACGATACACCACAAAGTGGAAAAAGTACATCCAATTCCCAGTGAGACTGAACCAGACCGCTGCCCTGCCTTCTCATAAACACCAGCCACATTCCCTGTGAGCGTCTCTTCCGCTGGAGGAGTGTGATTCTGCTGCTGTAAAAACAGAAGTGAGAACAATGTGTACTGTGTCATTTTCGTATAGATTTTTATAGGTTTAATTTGAAGATGGCAGCGATCACCTTTTTATCGTTTTTTCCATTGCAAGAATAACTTAGCTAGCTATATCTTTATTAGCGTTTCATTTTTCAAATAAAGTCTGTTACACCTTTGAGTAATATTCAAAGGAGAAGGTTCTAAAAAAAACTGCACACTCCTGTCAAGCTCTATGGCACCACTGAGGTGTTCAATGCACTGTGAATTTTCTAGGCTGTATAGACCAGCCAGAAGCTTGCACTTTTCACTTTTCATGCCTTATGCTCAGTAGATGAGCAAAATATATACAGCATCATTACAGCATCTTACATACGGCTGTCTCACATACAGAACTGTCCCGCTGACATTGCGTGCCCACCTCCACAATAGCTAAAAAAAAAACATACAGCAACCTCCAAAAACGTATCGCTCAGCTGGTAAGATGCCAGCAGAAGTCTTCTCGGTTGGACCAGACCCACTGCTTTGACCACCCAAACCTCTAATCAAGGGAGACTGAAGCAATTAACCAAATGAGGCCTGGCTGCAAATCAATTTTTCTCCATTGCCTAGCTTTCATTTCATAGCAACTCTTGTCATATCAGCAACAGGTTAGACAGACGATGATGGATGCTTTTTTCCCTGCCTTTTTCAATTATCATAGTGACACATTGCTGATAATGTTCCGGACGCTGAGAAAAAGGGGTAGATCCCGATGCCTGTCTAATCTAGGTGGCATTTTTCCTCTCATCCACATCATGCTACATCTTTAAAATTGCACCAGAGGAAGGTAGAGATGTGAATTTCATTTCACAGCACAGCTCACAGCACTGAATCCAAATCTGAAGTCAGAGAAGCATCTGAAAAAAAGCAGCAATTTGGCTGCTGTTGGATTCCCCTTCCTCGAGCCCCGGTGGACCCATGGGGTTTGCCATGCCAGCGGTGGGGCCAACATGCAGAGAGACCTACGGTCCAACCAGAACCCATGAATCATGATAAATCAGTTTGCCAATTCAGTAATTACTGTGTGAACTTGTAAAGAATTCAGTATCTATAAAAATACAAGTCCACTACTATAAATGAAATGAAACGAAAAGGCTTTTTTAGCCTGGAAAATGAACTACTCAGTTACCTGTAAGAATACCTGAATATAGCAGACTGCCGCTTTGCAGAATAATTTGTATGCAATGTAAATACTGTACCTTGTTTTCACAGCTCCTTTCATGCTGGCTCAGTTCTTTCAGCCCAGGCGTGACGCTGGTTTGCCGTGTCCTTTTATATGCACCTGGACACATTGAAAGAAGTTGTGTGAATCCTCAACACGCTCTCCTGTCGGCAAACGGGCTGGTGTCACAGTGACCAATAGGAGGAGCGCCAGGATGGACTGGAGAGGTGCTGCATCTGCTCCTGCATGAGCCTCTGTGCTTCACCCTAGTGAGGTTCAAAAAGCGAGACGCTGTTTAGGTGACAAATAAAGTCATGATTACCCATGATTGCTGTTGATAATGTAATCAAAGAGAATCATTGGTCAAAAAATGCAAAACATGGATGAACTTATCTAGTGCTATTACAATCCAGAATGGCCTTGCAATATAAATAGCTAAAGCTTCTGTGACTGTAAATAAACCTTATTTATAGTAGTATCACCCAATTAGCCCCCAATCTGAAGGCAGAGCTCTAAGTGTCTGGTCAAGGAAAAGCTATTTGCTCTTCTCTTTTGCAACGTAAACCTTGAAATATATCATTATAATCCCATATAATACAGTGGCCCTGGTGACTTGCCACTGGAAGGGTAGAGGTCTCTGAACATAGCATTTTGTCAGTCTTGACAAAGATTTGTGGTTTCATCCTTCACCAAGGGCATATTTCGAAGCCCTAAGAACCAGATCACAGTTCCCCCTCCTCCAACTTCAAGAAATTAGGAAGCTGCTGACCACAGCAGTAATATCTACATTATATCACATTTAAATACCAATATAACGGGAAAAGCTTTTGCAATTTATTCAGTGGAATCATTTTTCAGTCCTGGAGAATTATGAAGTACTGTTAGCTGTTTATCACCATCTGAGATCGCTAGAATCCCCAGCGTAGCCGCCGTACTTTATGGGTAATTCATCATAAATCTACTCCATTTTGGCCCCTTGTTGGCTGCCCATGAAAGACGCTGCATGTATTATTATTTTGAAGAGTAAATTTGCTCAATTAAACAGAGCTGTGATAAGTAAACAGAACACAGTAAACATTCAGGGAGACCCTGTGATGAGCTGCTCGGGAGATCTCAGAGATGTGTGAGAAATCTAAAAGTGCACTGAAAATAAGCTTGGATGAATACAGGATAAAGGATAAATTTAAGAAATACTTAAGCGAAAATGGAAGTTGGATGGATGAACAAAAATAGGAGGCATTTTTTGTATGTGGTTTGCAAATTACAGATATAGTAAAACTTTTAAAATGCTCACAAATAAAGTTTTATTGGTGTGATACCTGTGAGGGTTTGAATCTGAACCCAGTTCTTCATCTGTGAAACTGTGCATGGCCTCCTGCTGATTGTACTCATCTTTCTCCAATTTCTCTGCTTTCCTCTTGTCTTTGGATTCAGGTGCGGCTGCGAATGGCCTCTCTGACCAAATGTGCTGCTTGAAATAAACCTCAACAAGAGCAATAAAGTGTAAATGATAAATGACTAAGGCTATTGTGATGAATAAACAGAGGGACCTACAGCCCTTACCAGGGCAAACAATGGGAAGGTCTATGATGGCGAATTCAAAACATCAAAAAAGTAGTCTGTTTAAACATTTGTTTCCTGATGAAGGCTATGGGCTCCCTATGACCCTGTATGGGGTAAGCAGTTATAGAAGATGGATGGATGGATGGATGGATGGATGGATGGATGGAAGCATACATACGATGGCACCACTACACACTTTATTTTCAGTTCATTAACCAGCTCACGAAAAACATTTGGGATCTGATGGGGCGAAAGCAGCCAGTAAATCTGTCCAGTGTGTTTTCACATAGTTTTAACATTTCACATATTTGCTGCCCATAGAGAGCCTGAGAACACATCAGCTGTAAAGGGCTGATGTCATGCTTTATGGTCCCCTTTTTCTATGTAACAAAGACTGCTCAGGCATTTAAAAAAAGCAACAAACTGTGTACATATAAGCATAAAAAATCTGGTTATATTTTAACTCAAATCATATACATACTCTCATATGTGCTGTGCAACTAAAGGGCATATGAATTTGAATAGATTTAATATAATATATCTGTATAGACTCACCTGAATGAATGTTATTACTCAACTACGCTTACCTTCACAGAAAGCATAGTTTTAAATTGCAGTGCATTTCCTACTCATTTAAATCAAAAGAAATTGCTTTTTTTCAATGTAAAGGGGTAGCACAAATTTGGCTATTCGAGAAAATTATACTTGAGAAGCCTTAAAAATCCCAGAGCAGTGGTAGATATAAGAGTGGTTGATCCATTTCACGATCTCTATACATCAGAACATTGCACTCTCTAAGACATATGCAGCCACTGAAAATTAATGCCCATGACAGCAGCTAAAAATGCAAAGCAATAAGATTATTTGTTATTATTACTTTATGCCAGGGTTCCCCAATTCTGGTCCTGGGGGGCCAGTTTACAACACAGTTTGCAGATTTCACTGCTCAGACATACCTATTAAACCTGGTAATTAGCTGATTAAGGTGTGTGCTGAGCAGGGAAATCTGCAGACTGTGTTGGATTCTGGCCCTCCAGGATCGGAATTGGGGAACTCTGCTTTAAACTGTCACATTAGCTGAGGCAGGGGGTCTAATTCACCGAAACGGGAATCGCACTGGAATGATAGGGAAAAGAGACCTTAAATTAATTCTTATTTTTGTTGGCCTTGCGTAGGCCAGACGGAGAGATTTTTTTGCAAACTGACCCAGGACTAGTGTCCCCTCAGCACAAATGAGCTTGTGCCACTGCAGACGTGCTATAATCACAGTGCCGAGGTAAGCAAAGAGAAAGCTCCGGAAAGAGAGCGAGCCCAGCGGCATCCCATTCAGGAAAGAGAAGGACAGGCCAGGTCCTAAAAGCTCAGATTACAGGCCACATAAAGGGAGGCCTGTATCAGCAGGGCGTGCAGCATCGACGTTATGCTAAAGTCTGTGTTTTCACCACTGTTAGTGTGACGAATGCTAGCAGGGCTGGACCTCCCAATCTAGCGTGGACAGATCTGGATGCATAATGTTATCCAGTGGGGTCAGGGTGGGAGGGAGAAACAATATCCCATTCAAGCAGGAGGGTGCATAAAAAGGCAAAGAAAGGAGAGAGTGGTGAGGGTGTGAGTAGGGAAGTCTTCAGAGATCGTACCATGCTTAGGAGTCTGCAGAATCGTGTAAAACACCATGCATCATGACAGGCTAAACAATGACTGATTTAACGTCTGCCCTGAGTGAGACCCCTATGGGCAAGTAATGTCATGTCAATTGGACTTCATTGTCATACCACCCGTGCACATGAATGTGGTGGCATTAAATACACGAACAGCACACGAACACGAACAGCGACAACAAGGGTTTTTACAGTAGTAAAAGTGCAAAATTCAGGACAGTGCGAAACAGCAGGCACACAACAGGGTAGAATAAATATAGCGGTATTACAGACCACTCTCCAGCTAGATCACATTTATTGTGTTCAACTACTACATATTTTTGCTATTTTTGTCTGGCTGTATCTAAAAACCTTTTGCTAAAGGTTTTTCACCCACATGATTATGATGAGTGAGAAAGATTCACAGGTCAAGGCTAAACCAATGACTCCTGTCAAAATCCATGCTGAAATTCATACATCATTCACAAAGAAGATACACATGCACAAAGACTATAATAAGTACACAATCAAACATAAAAGTATCCACATGGAAAGCTCTACAATGACTAGAATAATTGAGTGGTTCAGCAAAAGTTTCCAGCAGACAGGCAGTATATACCCGTGTGCCTCTTTTCTAAAAAAGATGCCCGATGAAGGATATTTGTGTGTCCCAGTCCTCTGCTGATTGATCCAGTGAGCCATAAATAGTTTGTAGAGCTGGCAAAGTCCCATTGGAGCCTTGATTTGATACACAGAGTTCATGGGCCTGTTGGAGCCAGTCTTATTTAGTGCACGGCTGGGGTGCAGAGGAGAGACAAATTACACCCCTGGTGGTACAGTTATCCCACTATCTAAAAATGGCAACAGGGAACATACTGTACGGAGTATCATTGTAGAACCATCCCAGAATTAGTTAGTGGGTAGAGAGAGAGAGAGAGAGAGAGAGAGAGAGAGAAACTGCAGGATATCCAGGATGAAATGGTACAGAACCGTAATGCATATAAATAAATGATAAATACTCTTAATCAGTGCCTGTGACAGTGGGCTGTGAGATTCCTGTAGAATTGTCGCAGGCTCTTGACAAATCCTCACCACATTGTCTTCCTGCTGTCCAAGCTGCAAATTGAGGCCCAGTTTCCCACAAAGCCACATTCTGTTAGTCTTTCCATCCCCCCCCTCCCCCCACAGCTGCAAATGTGCTGATACTGTACAGAAAGCTGCCATTATACATCATGGCATTAAAAAAAAAAGAAAGACAAAATTCCTTTTCTCACAGACACAGCAAGTTGCATAAAGTCAACATGTTGCTGTGTTAGTTTCAGACAAGTGATGCTTTGTTTGATGTCACCATCCATCCACGTTGCTATCTGGAAAGCAAAATGGATGCCTGATTGAAGCTTGGCTCAGCAGTCCTAAATCCTCCAAAATCGTATCCAGAAAAACCAGCCAGACTCCAGGGCCAGTTGACTGAACAGCTTTAGAATTCTCTGGAATCTATCCATTTGACGTTTTCATTCATCCACAGTGAGTGGAATGTGTTCGGCTGACTCAGTATTTGTAGATTGGCCTAAGAAGTAGCAGGCCTTAATACAAGCAGATACAGCCTCTGATTTATACTCATTTGTCTCTGAGATCTGAGGTGGAGCTGTAACAGATAGGATCATTTATGTGGGTCCAGATGGATTTACGGTGCCTGGGAAGGTGAGAATTCCCCTGTTTTAGTGCTGCTATTCCAATGCCTACCACTAGGGCAACCGTGACCCTGAGGTGTTTTGTCGTCTGGTGGGCATCGTACCAGTGCGTGCTCCCTAACCTGACCTGACCCGCTCACTAGGTCACCCAACTGCTCATTCACCTACTCATTCACATACATCCAGTCAACATGAACAAACCCATAGAAACCGAGGGGGCGGGGGCTACACGTGCCCCCCAACATTTAATTTGGATTCATTCATCCACCCAATAAATACTTTTTGTCTTAAAATATTAAGCCGTGTCCCCCTCCAATGTCAAATTTTCCTTTGCCGTTGAACAAACTCTTGCCATTTAAAAAAATACATTACAAAAAAAGCCTAAACACAAAAACAGACACTGAGAAGCAAACCAACCTTCACCTTTCAAAAAAAAAATCTTGTATATATTTTAAACAGCAACAATAACTTGTGTTGCTCCTTACTCATGCCTAAAACGCTTGCTCCAGTCTAAGCTGGCCCACACCAGTAAGGTACCAGTAAGGTAGGCTGCATTCTCCTGTCACTCGCTCCTGGGCTCTGCTCCTGACCTCCTCTGCTGCCTGCCCCCAGTACGTCTTGCAGTTCAGTACTGCAACCTTCGAACCTCTAATACTAATAGCTCATTTCAGCAATTCAACACAACTAAAAATATATACCTTCTTACAGATTATTTTGGACTTTCTCGCTATGCCATTCGTTATGTTGTTTTTAGTTTTAAATTTTGGTATTTGGGAAAATGTGTTAATGTTACAAACAGATCAGAGTGTTTTAGAGCATGTAATACTGACACAGTTAAGGTATACAGCCTTTAGCAATCACACAATGCTATTGCTAGGTCATTTTCCAAATGAGCGTGTCAAACTTTCGATTTAATTCTCCCATAAAGAGTGAGCCAGAACATGTCTCTCAGTGCTGGTAGCAATGTCACCTTTGATGCAAGGGACACAAAAACAATAAAAGCCAATTACAGAGATGGATAGTTCAGTTCCAGAAAGTAAAAAAATCCAGTCCAACCAGCTAGTTGAATATAAAGAGTCATAGTCACAGAGTACACAACTGATTGGTTGTAACAAAATCTTGGTCTTTACTTTCTGAATCTGAACTATCCAGCTATGGCCAATTATATAGGTACGAGGCAACCATATTCTCTTTGGATGCTAGAACATCAATTATCTATAAAACTATCTTTCCTCCCCTCGATTAATTTTTCTCTCTCTCTAGTCTTGTTACATATTTGCTTCCTTCATTTCAGGACCAATTCTGCATTCTATCTGCCATATTTTAAAGCAGATTTATGGAAGCCTTTGAATGAGTATCCAAGCTGTTTCGAATGGCTCCTGTGCATCATGGAATTCTGATTAAACGTATGGATGGAAAAACCATAATGTAAGAGAGGTCTGCCAAGGGCATACCTGTGAATACCCCTGGTCCCTGGAGCCCCCAATTTCCCCTCTGTTCCTTCATGCTCTTTGAATTATTCCTTTATTTTCTGACACTGACGACTTCTTAGCCAGTGCAGATGTTTGCGATATGGGGGCACTTGGATATTCCACTCTCTCTGTCGTACGTTGCTTGGAAACCAGACAAGTTAGTGGGCGCTTTCGGATGCTGACAGTGGAAGACCGACTCGACTGCAATTCGACTGCAATACGAACAGGAGAAAATACTAATAGTGTTACTTCATCTTGGACTGGCTATCCAAGTCACCAAAACTAGGAAAAAGAGTAGGGCAGCCAGAGAGAGAGTTCTGAAAATTCAAGAACAAGAAGGCTACAGTACTGGACTGAGGCACAGGAGTCAGCTAACCAATCCTATATGATAACGTACGACAATATTCACTATATATCAGTCTGTTCCAATGATGTAAATGTTGAATTTGCTCAAAGATACCATACACAGAAAAAGTCTTTAATATCCATCCATCTGCCAAGCACTTGCCCAGTACAGGGTGATGGCCTGGATTGCCTGGAGCTTATCCTAGGTATTATAGGGCATGAGGCAGGGGACACCAAACATGGGATTCCAGTGCATCACAGGGCACACAGCGACCTGTTATGATGAACTAACTTAGCTGTATGAGACCATTGTACCTGAAGGAAACTTTGACAAAGGGGGAACAAGCAAACTTCACACCCACAGAGCCAGAGGTGGCACTTAAACACACAACCCTTGAAGCGAGAGGCAAAGGAACGACGCACTGAGTCACCACAGGCCTTTCTTAGCAGCATTTAAAAAGAACCAAGATCTCTGCACATCCTGCTTAATGGCCGCTGCTAAATATACCCAGCTTACCAGCATTCAGCCATAAAAACAAATACCCAAATAAAATGAATAAAGCGATCATTTAATCTACAGACATACACACTTTTAGCAACAAGCGCATGCAATTAATGATGCCTTACATTAAAATCACTGTTGGCTGATGCCTACATTTTGGAACCGTCCTCTTTTTTGACTTTGTCATTATGACAGATTCCTGCCTGTAGCTACACATGACTTGGCAGTCGAGTGGTAGTACTGTTACTGACAACCTGCAAACATTTTATATTTGTTGCAGGGAAGAAGAAGAAAAAAGTTAAGTAGCTGCCTTTTGTAGTTATTTGTTTCACGTGGCAGGTACTTGGGAGTGGATGTTGGATTATGAAGTGATCTCTTTGGGTGTAGTGGTTAGAAAAGCACGCAGCGTACTAGAGGGGGAAATTCACATCGCACACCCCTAAGAGGTTAATTAGCCTGGCATGTTCTTGCCGAGCTGTTGTGCATCACTTTTCTGTTCTCAATAAACGCTCATGCTTCAGGTCGTCTCTGAATAAACCTGTAATCACTGTCATTGGTTTCCTGTTTGTTTGTCTGGTGTGTGCGTGTGTGTGTGGGGGGGGGGCATATAAAATGCCCCCACAATACTGGCTAGAAGAGCACTATTGTCCATATCCTTGGACACAGTCATCGCCATTCCCTCAGCGTGCAATTTCACCACTGCACACCACACACACCACCCACAGCAAAATTACCTCCCCCCAGTTAGGTTTGATTTCTTTGGATGATGAAGTCTGGAGGATTTGGTGCTCCATGCTGGATTCGCCCTGCTTTTGCCACACCGCTTTGTGGAGTTCGACAGCGAGACGCAGCTGCGCGAGAGACGGTTCATTTGTTTTGCCGCGGGAGCAGCTTGGCAACGAGCGACGTTTATACTAACGGCCGTGTTCTTTAAATGGTCGTGACGCGAGCCACCGGCAAATTATGCCTTAAAAGGCACACAGTCGACCAGCTTCCATAACTCTCAAAGAGGATCAGAATATATTCTCTTCCTTTGCTGGATGTAATGTCGGGCGGTTGTTGATGTGTTAACCTTGCTAGTGTTTGACCGTTCGTTTCTTCAGCTAAATTTTAGATTAATTTCAGGTGTCTTTCACCCAGCTTTTAAAGGCCCTAGAAATGTAAGGTCTGGTGCTAAGGCTAGGTGTTATTTTCAGTCATGCAGAGGAGACAGGGGTTTACAGCAGCATGAATCCATCCCTGTCTCTGTGCCGTACACAAAGTGTTTATCATGGGATCCGAGCTGCCTAACGTGCATCCGTGAACCGGCACGACACTGCAGCCATGCACCGAACACGTGTCGCGGCACATCAGGGATACGTGCGGCAGCAGATCACGTAACGAACGAGATGTCCCCCTCCCCAAGGCACCAGGGGGAGGAGGTGTCGGTGGAATGGAGCTATTCTCGGAGGCGGTGTTGCTCCATGGGCCTGCTTGCGTGCCGAGGGCTAAAGCTGGCGGGTGGCTCTGTTGACGTAGCGGCAGCCCTGCACATTGGCTGGCAGCGTCGCAACTTGCACCCTCAGGAGAAGAAGTAATCCCCCGTTGAAAGTAACAACGCTACATTCCTGACAGCTGCAGTGTCACACGCACACACGCAGACCGTGTGAAGGGCCGTAGATCAATGCGCCACTAATCATGACGACATAACAAATAGCTACATGTGCGCACACGCGATCTGCATAATGGGACGCATATCATAGATGAAAGCACCACAATCCACACTGACCGTGCAAATGCTATATGCAGACCTGCACACACCAGCTAAACTTACACATGAGTAGGAATTTCTCTATGTGCCTGCAACAGCTGGTCAAAGAATTCAGAATGACTGAACCAGGTAGAGACTTTATTTTTAACGGCACTTCCGGGGCAAATATTTACTTCATTCTATTGCATTAAATTTATATTAGTGACGTGCTGTTAAAACTAAATGTTCAAAAATGTGGACAGATATTTAGGTATTGAATGGGAAGTATCATTCCTGTTCATGTTATGAAAGATTTAGATGCAAATATCCATCCGAAGTGTCAGCTCCGATATATATATATATGGATGTCCCTGAAATGCATGTCAAATCCTGCCACCCATTTTGACACAATAAGTGGGTGGGTTGACTACTAAAAAAGATTTTTTTTAGCATATACAGAAAATCATCTCACGACTCACAGATTGAGAACCACTGACATAAAAGAATGACACAGCAAATTACAATTCTGAAAATCATACTCATATAAATGTTTCTGGCCTACTATAATTTGTTGACAGGAATCGGATAGCTTCAACCACCCTTCATATGCAGCGGAGTGGCAGGTGCGTAACTGTGGGAGTCAGCCAGTATAAATCCCGAAAGCTGGTTATCCTCCCTCGACAAAAGGGCCAATCAGAGTGTGAGAAACCTGCAGGCTGTCCGCGGCGCGTGCCTGCAATGGCCCTGACTGCTAACTCTGTCTGCAGCCACTCTGGGTGCAGGCAGCATGTGGGAAGTTTTATGCTCGATGAGCCTTGGTTGTGGTAACATTGGAAATAGAGAGTGAACACCAATAACATGCCAGGCTGTGTGTCACATGACCCTGCTTAAGCGCCTCGGAATTCCCTGGCCTGCGGACGTATTTAATCTAATGGACATGTTAACCTTGATAGAATAATATCTTTGGAGAGACTAAATGTGACCAGGAAGAGATGCAAATGTCCCATCTGTCTCAGTGCCAGTGACAATATTGTCACTTAACACATCTTAAGAAACAAAACCCATAAACAGATCCCTCTTAGAACATAATCTGAACTAATTTGCTAAACGCTCTAAAATGTTCTCATTAGTCAAATGCAAACTCTCAACCACAGACCACTTTAAATCATTCATCCATCCCTCCTTTCATCATCCATTCACCCATCCATCCAGCCAACCATTCACCCACCCATATATCTTCCAACTGTTTGGTCCAGTACAGGGTTGTGGAGATCTTTAAACTTTACAATACTAATAAAACGGCGATTATCAACTAATTCCTGTCATGTTACAGAAATGATGGATGCAGGAGCAGGCGTGAGGACAAATGAACGAGGGATATTTAAGGAATGAAACAGGGCAAATAAAAACAGACCACATGAGGTCAAACAAAAGGCACTACTACCAAGAAGGGCAGCACTAGAGCGCACACACAGGCACACACTAGGGTAACTTTAATGACCAGACTGGGGAGCTCATGACTGGGAGGCACTTTATACATCAGTAACGAGGAAGCAGACGAGAGGCAGCTGAAGTGAGTCACATTGGGGCTGAAACGAGAGGTAAGACAAATAAGTAACTGGGGAGAGAGAGAGAGAGAGAGCAAGGGGGATCAGAAGCAAGGTGTGACAATTCCTATTTGTTGTTTATTATCTAAGCATCGTAATTGTCACTCTGTACCAGTTATAAAACTGATAAATACCTGAGTGATTTAGGTGAAAGGTAACACTGTGCCTCTCTCACAATGTTACTAATCACCTGGTCATAAGCCCAAGATTTTAGCCACTGCATGGTCATTTTTTGCCCTGTTCTTTTCTATAACACAGCTTCTATTAATTTTGACTGTGACACATTCACAATACTGGATGTTCTCCACACAGCATTTTTTTTTTGCTACACAGAAGAATATTGGTCTTATGATGCATATTTGTAAGAAGGTTGCATTTAATTATACGGAAAGCTTAGTAAGGAATTGGGATAGGCCATTAAAATAACAAAATGTTAAATGTCAATCTGTGACAAATGAGCGATGGTTAAACCCTTAGAGTAAACAGGGCCTATCTTTGTATCTTGTGAGAAAGTTTGCATGTAGTCTACAAATTCTACACACCAGTGCAACCGTAAGGAGATTTTACTTTCACGGGTCTAGCTTAGATCAATATTCTCAGAATGCAAGACATAATACAAATGAATAACATTATAAACCAGAATTTTAAGCTGGGCAAAACATACGTTCAGCTGTTTTGGGAAAACCGGGAACACTTCGATCTCTAATCCTACTGTGGCTCTTTAGATTTCAGCAAAATTGCAATGTATGTTTCCACTTCCAATGAAAGCAATCACAGTTTGCGTTTATTTTATCCTCCCCAAACACCTACCCCACCCCACCCCACCCCACCCAGAATGTTATATCACTTCATCAGGCATCTTTGCTCATGACTTCAGTCTGCTCTCTTAAATTTATGCTTTAGTCCTTATTGCTAAAACTATATAAGGTTCTGTGGCTCTGTCGTGCTGAAAATGGTTAATTGCAGTGTCAGGAAAACCAGGGCAAGGTGTCCTGATACCTTCACACAGAATCATTTTAGCAGACTTTTTGAGAAAGCTCTAGAATTTAATGCCACGTACATCAAATGTGCGTCCAGGGCTCGGTCTAGGCATAGGCAACTAGGCAGTAGCTTACGGCCCCCAAATTACCGACATTGCAGAGGATGTGAAATAATGATCGGTTTTCTTGGTAGGGGGGCCTCCCAAGTAAAGCTTTGTCTAGGACCCCTAAAAAGGTAGATTTGGCCCTGTGTATATGTATATATGACACAACTGTGCCATTGATTGTCACCAGGGAAACTGCTACTTTGTTGCATCACCAAAAACAAATCCGACATATCAGCAAGTGTGGTTCTTCAGCTCTGTCAACGGCATAGTTTTTATCTGCGGGTTTCTGTGAGTTGCTACTGATTAAACAACAGAAATAAAGAGATCATGAAACGCAATTATACAAACACAATCACAACAGCTTATGGCATGGTAACGAAGATAAAATCAGTTCAACACAAAACAATATAGGAAGAATGTAGTGTCATGTAATGAATTTCTGTCTCATTTATTATCTATGATTTATCATTTCTCTAATAGATACAGACATAAACTGTAACTTTCCAAATTCCGAATTCAAATATGTAACAATAAAGTAATCGGTCTGGAGTAGTTTTGTTGTTTTTTTTAACTTCCTTCCTACAAATGAAAAATCAGATCTCAGATTTCTCAACAACGGCCTTCAGACCTTTGACACAGGGAAGACTTGTCATTCAGTGCAGATAAAATCATGCACGTGCTTAAAAATAGTGTTTAATCTCAAGAGATCAACATGACAAGCAAGTTCTGTGTCATTTGGTAAAGTTTTTGGACTGGAACTGAGCAAAGTGCTAAACTGTTGTACTGGAGGACTGGACAGTGATTACAGCAATCCACATTCCACTATGATCATGCACATTTCCACGGCAGAAGAAAAGCTGAAGAGCGTTGGGAACAGCACCTGTTGCTCTGTTGTGGTGACATCTTTGTACCTCTCCTAGCTTTCCAGAGTGTGGTCTCACACATGTTATTAGCATTTTTTTAGCACTGCTAATAATAAAAAGGAAAGACATTTAATACAATTTGTGATTCTCATTTGTTATATCATTATAGTTTTTAAGGAAAACTAAGGAGTTAAAGCAGAGAATTATTATAGCATAAGAACCCTCAGAAGCAACACGCTTCTGCTTCTCCTACAGTAAAATTTCAGATGAAAACATAGCCCTTACATGGTCCATTTGCTAAACTCAGGAACAAAAACATTTAAAAAAAAAAAAAAAAAACAGGCGGTGATAGATGACGATCGCTCGGCCGAGTCTCGCGGAGCAGCTGACTGGAATTCCATTGTCCATAATTAGACAGAAATTCCCCTGCCGTGAGTCACAGGGTGTTTTCCTACTTGCCTGAGGAGGGCAACACCAGTGTTCAGATAACACAACAATCCCACTATGGTGAACCGGACCAGGGGAAACAGGACCTGCAAGTGGATAGCCTTTTTCAGTAACCATTATCATTAACTGTGACTCAACAGGTCCTTAAGAAATAACTAAGTAATAAGCAATACATCTACTCTTCTGATGAATTAAAATAAAACTTCCCAGTATTGTTTATCTCATGATTGAGCACTACACCTAAATTTGTAGAGATTTCACACAGATTTCCATATGCACGATTATACGTGACACCGTAAATACAGCATTCATTGAAATATTCCATTGACTACATTGTATTTCACTCCCTTTGACTATTTTATTTCAATACGTACACTCACATGAGCAGAAGATTACGGGAACTCTAGGAGAACTTTCAGGTCCATACCCACTCTCCATTATCATATGCTGGAACAGAACAATACCAGTGATGAAGATAGTCATAAACAATAGTCTGACTTATTCATTAAATGCTGAGCAAAATCAAATACAGTTGCTGTTAGGGATGCATACTTGTCTGCAATTTGTATCAGCACAATGTAGGCATCAGATGTGCAGTGTTTCATAAAGGAAATGAATGTTCCTCCTGGGGCAATTGGTTGTTCTGCTAGTCAAAATAGAAATTCATGACTGACCTTACAAAACCTGTGCAACTCATTTTCACCATGACATGGGAAGCTAATTATATTGTTGCATCTGAAAGTAAATAACGCAACGTCAGTTGTGTGGACCAGTAATTGCACCTGTCCCTATCTGCAGTTCGGCAATAGTAAATTGCTAAATCATAGGCTATATTCCTCGCTTCACTGTGAGCAGGACAGTTGGGAAGAGGCTGCAGTAAAGTTTCATTGGTCAGTAGAAGCTACTGTTATCTTTCAAAAGCAGCAGGAGAAAGATGATAGGAGAAATTATGTTGTAGCCATCTAGTGTAATACCAGCGCTTTGAGGCTGAAAGCTATGGGGAATCAACTGCGATTAAATTACATAGCCTAGGAAGATCAAACACTTCAGAAACTTTGGGGGAGGAGAAAGAAGAAAAGGACTCCTTTTTTACCGGAGCTGTTGGGCAGAGAGCCTCTACAGCTGAAAATGAAGTCCATCAATATCACTGATCTGTCATGAGCCAGCCGACATACGTGGAAATTTATCCTGAGAACTGTGACTTTAACATTGACTGAAATAATCTTTACACCGACGTGTCCTTTCACATTTCTTTTCATATGAACTGGATTTGATATAATGTGCGAGCCTCTCTGGACTCCCAAAAATCACTGGCAAATGAGGCAGAGAGTGCACAGTCAATTGCCATGACTTGACTTGTCCCTTCTGTGTGACAAACTATAATGTCACAACAAGGTTAAGGCTTGTAGCTTCAGTCACCATAACAGTACGGTACAGTGATGACTTCAGCTGAAGCATAAACAGCACTGTAAAAGCAGCAATATTATGTGGTATTGTGTGCTTTTCATTTGATCAGCAGCAAATAGGGCTTTCACGGGTTGGATTAGCTATAATATAAAGCCCGCTGGGAGGGATATGCATATCAAACAATATAAAACAATAGAAATTATTAGACTAAAGAATACATACTCTCACAGTTTTTTGTTATATGATCACTCTTTTGGCTTCTTAGCTCGTAACACCAAAAATGGGGGTGAATGAATGTGTATCTAATTTTATGAATACTCCAGACCAATGAACAACTCAGAAATCACAGTCCTTGAAGAAGTGATGGGGAAACTACATTCACAAAGAACGTGTTCACGGCATCTGGGTAAAAGCTAAGCGTACTGCGTATCACCACATAACTGAAATTCCTTGGGGGCCCTGTGTATCATTCACTTATCATCTCGTTTATTGTTTGGCCACCCAAGATTCTCAGGTATTATCTGCTGGAATTTGGGTGTGATCAGCAACGCTGCATGATTTTCAAGTTCCTACCGGAGCCATTTTGAAAATGTCCTCTTAAGGACATGGAAATCCTTTTATTCACATACTCAGAAGGACACCCTACTCTGTTCCATTTTTCTTGTGATTAGACCCCTGAAGAATTTGGGTAATGGAGGAAGCTGTTATAACTAGTACTTACGTAACATAACAGTATTGTTGGAGTAGTAAGGAAAACTACTGGAATACTGTTGGGGTAGTAAAGAATACTGCTGGAGTACTGTTGGAGTAGTAAGGGATACTGCTGGTATTCAGGTGTTTCTATCCCCAGTGATTTATTTAACATCATTAAAACCTTCAGACTGGCAAACTAATCAATAAATTTTACTTATTAGCAAGTATTCTGTAAATATTTTCATGTCGAACGAACAAGAAGGAGTAAGTGTCGGCTTTGGCTAACAAAGTTGATCCTTGGACTATGCAGTGAAATTACTTGGCAACACATTAAAGGTGGAGCTGACCAGAGTTATATATTATCCATGGAAAATACAGGAGGAATTCATTAAAACCTTTTCATGAGCTTCAACCTTGGGTTTTATTTTTAATATCATTGTGGACATTTTTTTACATTTTCAATAAACCATTGTTTACTTTCAATTGTCAAACAATCCTGTAAGTAAAGAATTATGCTCTTCCATGCGTGCAGTATCAGGAACACAGGCTGTGCGATAACTTTTGAAAATTATAAATTAGGAACACATGTCATCTCTGCCTTTCATCCCTACTGTCCTGATAAAGTATAAAAGCATAGAAAAATATAAGGTTGTGAAACTCAATAGGTTTTCAGACATGGTTCACTTGAGGGGCACATCACACTTTTAGATATAGGTGAATATATGACGGATTCTGCCTTATGAGGCCAAAAGCGAGTGAAAAATCACTTTTGTTTCTTCATCAACCTTGCCCTTATCATTTAGTTGTTTTTCAGAACTTACCAGCCACAAAATCCGGTAGTTGTACTTAAAATCCAGCATATACTTCCTGTAGATTGGTTACACTTACTTAGGCCTGAAATGTGAGGAAATGGTAGTCAGGGTATTTTTTTTTTTATTCAAAAATCTGTGCCAATCCCACAGAAACGAAATTCATCTCAGTGTCATAGCCCCAGTGACACACCTGCAGCCTTAGCGTCTCTTCCAAAGAACTTCACAAGACTCACACCTACATCCCTGACTTTGTTAGCCAACATACCATACCATGGGCAACTGCTTAGCAAGATTTACACAACCATCTTTGAGAATCTCAGATTCCTCTGCAGGGCTGTGTACTTGCCACATTGCTGTGAAAGGAGATGGTATGCATATCAAGAAGGAACCCACCTTTCTCTGCATGTGATCTCAAACAGAGCCTGTTAACCACCTGATGAGTTATAGCCAGAAACATTGTGAAATGCAATACTTAAAAGGGACATAACATTCAGCTTATAAACCTCCAGGCTCAGGTGCAATACGAACATCAGAAATTAATTGTACAGATGTTCAATACAGACAAATGAATAAAACATTTATAAAGGCATTTAGCCAGTGGTATAGACATTAAAGATCCTTAAGAATGCACTGAAACAGCCACCTAAGCTACTGGAATCCAAAAACGACAAGCTGTGCGATCTGGGTCATCTACTCATTTTCATCTTTGGCAAATCACAAAGAAATCAGCCATCGATACTGTAATCTTGGTACTATGGGAACGAAAGATTTAACAACCACGGCTCCCCCAGCGAACAGCACACAGCTTACTGAGCTAAAGATCTGTGTCACCAATCTGATTACTGCCTTGGAAGTGGATTTACACGTGCTTCATTAGCACCATTGTGCTACACCAGCCTAACCCTCAGACACCCAGAGGAATCTCAACAGACAGGCGCTACTTAGAAGTGACCGAGTCACATGGCACCAAAGTAACAGGCGTGGCCTGACTCAGTCATGCAGCCAAATGCTCGATACTGACAGCCTGCACAATTCTCGTAGCAGGAATTTTTTTTTTTCCTTCAGGGATTCCATTATGACGAGGTCCCCCACGTGATCCACAAGCCCTGATTCACCCAAGGCAACAATCTCGCATATAGGTGATCGATATTTCCTATGACACAGCCTCTACAGCTCAAACAATGTATCGCTCAGATCCGTGGTCCTAAACTAATGATGTCATGTATTTATCTCTTCTAAGCAAGAGAACATGCTTCACATATAAGTTCCAGGCGCTCTACTTTGGCACAACTGAGAACCAGTCAAGAGCTTCCATTATTAAAATTCTGGCTAGTATAGGGTTAGGGTCAACCCTTCTCAAGTATCAAAAAAACTGAAGTCCATACATGTGCACGGCCATTTCATACAGCAGCCCTATCTTCCTCATTCGTACCACTGGAGCATAACTGAAAAAATAAGAACAAACAGCTACCAAACTGGGCCTGTTTACATACTAATAGTGCTAAGACCTTTGAAACTGCACTTCCTGATATAGTATAAAAAGGATGGGCAATGACCGACAGCTCAACAGTTCATTCTCAGGGATATTCTTCAGTCTGGACCCTTATGCAAAACATCAGGAAGAAGTAACATGCAAATAAATCCTCTTCGAGTGTGAAGCTATGGCAGCAATCTGACAGACATTTAAATACAGATGGAAACCTAGACGGTCAACTTGATTCTCAGAATGAGGAAAGTCTCTAACGCAAACATAAGCCTAAACCTGTAAAGAATGGATCATGCCTCTGCTCCGACCTTGAAATCAGCACTAAAAGTGCCAATATATACAGTATGTGACGTCTTTCTTCTGGGCTGACCTAGGTCTAGTGTTCCTGGGATCTAAAGGCCTTTTCATTCAGTCATTCACATGAATGTCAAACCCACTGCATTGTCATTTTTCTTGAACATTCCACAGCTCACAATACCCACAGCTGAAAGACCACAGGCGTCACACCACAATATCATAAATCGACAAGTGACATTTTGACATCTAAGAAGGTGTTCAAATATGAAAAGCAGAAATCAGTTTGAACTATAGTGAATTTTATTAAAAAGGCCAGGATGCAAATATGAAATTAAAAAAAATAAAGACAAGCATATCATTTTTGTAGCATTTTAATACAAACTTAACAATATAAACTATTTCAGTCCCTCCTGACATGTAAGACGCTGACTCAAAATACTTTGTTATACAGTTTTTTTTCATCAAGTATTGCACAATGTAGGTACAAAATTAATATACGATTACATTTTGTCCATAATATAGCAAAAATCTTTAAACTCTTAACAGAAAATACAACTCTTTCAAAAAAAAAAGCAAGTATTCCTACACTGTAATTCCACCACAACAGGAATATTCTGTACACAATCTTTAGAATAGTTGTTTTTAGATGGATTTATTTGTTTTACAATTTCCGTTAAAAAAAGAAATAACGTAAAGCTGCTGCAGCCATCACAGATCACTGGAGTAGTAAAAAGATATAAATGCAATACCATGTCGTAGAAACAATATATACTCTGATATTTTACAAACTCTGTACTAAATTAAATTATACAATTAGAAAAAAGACCAAGTAACCCCATTTATTAATGCCAATTAAAAAAAAAATAGCTAGGTCTTACCAACTTAAATACTGTAAGAGGCCATAACTTGAGTTTCCCCACGCTTTGAGAGTATACATATATATATAGAATTGTTTTTCTTTAAAGTAAAAAAATTGTGCTTGGTTGGCAAAAAGGAAAGGAGAACGATGTATGTTGAATTTATGTAACCAAGCCTGGACACTTCCGTATGACAAGTTTTTGGGAAAAACTAAAGGGGGAAAAAATCATATTAAAGGGAGGACCCTTGGGCGCATGCGCTTTGACTTCAATAACTATATGGGAGCTAATCTGATGTTTCTTTTTATATATTAATTTATTATTATGTATTATTAATCCACCCCATATCATTGCTGTTTACATATGCATCGTCACATATTAGTTTGCCATTACTGGCTGAAATTGCTGGTTAGAATACTGCATGTTGCTCAGGCTAAAGTTTAAGCCATCCATGAGGGACTTCTCGTTGAGACCACCATAGGCCGCAAACACGTCAAAGGCATTGTTGTACTGGAGGGGGCTGAGACTGAGGGAGTTGTCACCTGGAAACATTGCACTGCTGTTGCCCTGCCCGGGGATGTTTGGAAACACAAACTCCTTTGCATTAGGGGACAGGGCTGAAGGCTTCTGCTGCTGGCCGCCAAGGCCGAGGCCGTACAGAGAATGCATTGATGTGGAGATGGCTTTCTGCTTCAGGAGGTTGTTCACGCTCAGGCCTATGTTAGTGGGTGATGTGCGTGTGACCTTGCCGCCGTTGCGGCCGCTATTCTTCATTTTGGTCGAGCCAAACTTGGTGGCAGCGAAAGTGGCAGTGGTGAAGGTCAGAGGCTGAGTGGAGCGCGGCATGAATGAAGGGCTCACGGCGGCAGACTGGCCAAAGGGAGGCGACGGCGAGCTGGACTCAGGAGAAGCCCCCACTGGGTCACTGATTGGCATGAACACCTGAGCCTCAGGATTAAAGCTGTTTTTGATCTCCTTGTCCAATTCGGATCCATTCTCATTATTATCATCCACATAGAGCACCTTAACAGGTCCCTTTTCACCAATCTGGTAAGATACCTCGAAAGGATCAATCCACACGCTTAGATCCTGAGGCAAGTTGTTGCGGACATCTTCGATGTCCAACCCACTCTCTTTGGCTGCTTGTTCCACAACTGGGTCCACTTTCTCTCCAACGTGTATGCATCTAAATCCAGAGCCTTTGTACGGCTTGTCCGGGTACCAGTGTCCCTCGTACTTCTTCTTCAGCTGCCGCTCGAGCTCCTCACCAAAGATATTCACACGTCGCCGGGGGAGCTTGTTGTACAAATAAGAGATAATAAAGTTGAGAGCTACTTGGATTTCAAGCTGCATAGCTGCTGCACGGCTGCAAGTGTTACGGTTCCTCTTTGTCTTGAGCTTCTTTTGAGTGTTGCAAAAACCTCCAAGGCAGCAGTGTTCAGTTTGCACCAGGCAGAGAAAAAGACGATACGAAAACAACAGCTGGCCGAAAAGGAATTCTCTCCCTCCACAAGCAACTGTTCTTGTTCCTTTAAAGAGGAAAAATACAAACATGCGTTACTTTCAGGCACAGTTCAAAGGCTAAATGGAGGGTTACACATTGATTTAATCCATGTTGTCAGTATATACAATAGACAGTCGTACTAAGGACGCGGAATCCAGGTGGGTCATGTACAACGGCGTAGGAGAGAGTCTACGATCGGGAGGACACACAACTTAATTTAATACAATGGTCTGTTTATTGGAGGGGTGAATTTGGCCAAATTAAATATTGACAGGGACACGTCCCCCCCCCCCCCCAATTCCTACGTATCTGGTCATGTCCCCTCGAACAAAAAAAATTTGCATTGAAATTATGTTGTGGCCCCAAATATCAAGCTCTCTCCTACACCTTTGTTGACCGTATTTATAACCTAGAGGCTGACAATACTTCCCCATGAAAATAAGTTTCAACTTAAGATCAGAAAGTATAAATCATATTTGGTTGTATAACTAAATCTATAACTTCCATATTACATATATATATAAATAAAATCAAACATGTATTCATTAAAAATGCATCCATAGGTAAATGCGATATGAAACGAATAAAAGGCCAAATTGACACCGAGAGAAAAAACAATCTGGCTTAACTCCAGTCCGCTGCGGTAAATGACCTTTAAACGTAGGATGTGGGCACACAACTAAAAGGGAGATGATATCCCTTCCCAACTCTAATCCCTATCTACCCACCTACCCACCGGCCCCCCTCCTGTGCTTTCCGTATGGTGTTAGCGCACATCGCAGCCACTGATATTACATGTACACACATTATATTTTATCATCATCCCGTCATCTGTAGACGGTAAGCGGGAGGCTCCGAGCTTAAATGCTTCAGAAAGAGACGTGTATTTAACTGCAGGAGCATTGCCGATTTTAAGAAGGAACAAAAAATACTAAATATTGCGGACGACAGCGAGTTAGCTGCAGCCAGTTGTCAGAAAAGGCGAAAGGCGGCAGCTGAACTAGTTACATAATATGGTCCTCATTAAATTTCCCATCACAAACTCGCAGTCGGGGGCAGGCATTTCTGACTGACTTACGGATTGCCAGTGACGGAACTGCTAGCTACTCGACAAGCCATCCGGGCTATATGCCGATCATAAGCAAATTAACCTTGATCGCCTTGTACACAAGCAACCACTTTTATTAAGGTCATAACGCGTTAGTCGTGCGGTGAGGGGGAAAACGGGTGTAGCCTTGGCGTATGCACCGAGCATGTTAAACACGAGCGGGCTGTGACCTTTATTTTGGATTTAGCTCTGACCTTTGGTTCGTGAGACGAAAAAATAATGGAAAGGCGGCTTGGCGACGTTATGCAAGCCGCTCGGATAGTTTAAAAAGGCTCACTGGACACCGAGTCAAAGCGTCCGCATCCCCGTTACGCAACCCGATAAACAAACGGGGCTAGTGGCTACAAGACACCTCACCAAGCCGACGGAGGATACGGCTAGTCGGGCTGGTCGACACACCGGCCACCGGATCACGGCGGCGGAGCGTTTCATCCTTCTTAGTTTCTTACCGATACAGATATTTTAGGGAATTTAAATGTGCATCTCCGGAGCGAGCAGAGGCAATCATTAACAGCTCAGCTAACCTGCGAGGCGACAAGAACATTCGCCTAATGTAACCGTATGCAAAATTGCGAACATCAAAGCGGACAAAACGCTACCTTAAAAAGGGTTCTGTCCGGCTGGACGGTGGCTAAAAGCGGCCAGAGCAGCCGAGTTTACCCTTATAGCCAAAGCATATAGAAATTAAAGGTCACAGGCAGGACATAAACAGCATGACACGTACATCTTAAATATACGCATTTAACACTAAACCGCTGAATAGAAAGGATACTTACTTTAAGGTAAAAATACAAAATTCACAGCAGATTGTTGAAGTAACGTTTGTTAGCTAGTGCAAAAAGTGTCGTATGTAAGATATAGCTAGCCAAATAATTTCTTCATATATCATTTATTGTCACAATTTTAAAAAAGTATTCCAGTCTGCGCAGATTATGGTTTTATGCAGTTTCTATTTTTAGGTATTTTGCTTTTCTCTGTATACTAACCAACTCCCTACTGCCAGGGAGTTTTTACAACTCTGTCGGACCAGCTGTCATTTCGCCGCAATTTATAGCTTTACTCCGCCACAGGCACAAAGTAGGCGGTGATGCGGTTCTCAGAGGTCAAAACACAGAAAGCAACGCCTAAAGAAGTAGGTATTGGTCTGTTGCTTTGCATTCTCCATTCTCTATTGGTCAACCCTACAGTCAATCAAAAGAAAAGGCTAGACAGTTTTTTTACATTATTAATCGGTCAACGCATTGAAGTCTGATTGGTTCTGCTACATTACATGGACTATCTGAAGGAATCAAAGACGAATGCGTTGAAAGTTGGTTGAATAAAATATTTTTATGTTAACTTTCGAAATAGTCTAACATTTGCAGTATTTAACTACAGAAACGATAAATAGTTCAGACAATTGCATTTAAACTGACCGTTTAAATTACAGAAAATAACTACTAAAATATAATACTTTTTAATGACTAATAATAACAATATCATCATCTTAAAACTATGCTCTTTATTTTCAAAAACCTCAGAGAGAGAGAGAGAGAGAGAGAGAGAGAGAGAGAGAAGTAATATGAAACCGAGTAACTTGCAAATTATCTCCAGAATCCCATCTTAATTTAAGACTCAGACAGTGCTTTGATGCGGAGTTATACAGTTCAAAATTGCTGTAGGGTTGTGCTCTGTCATCGTGTACATACGCCGATAAAAATAGGAGGATAGTGATTGGCTAAGTACCCCTAATTAAGCTGCTGATGCCATATAATACGTCATGCTGTGAGTGAATGGGATACACGCACTGACTGCACTGCACATGCTCCTATTCGAATTTAAAGGGCCAAATATTTACTTTATTCAGTCCAGCGCTAACCGTTCATATTAATATTTAAGACAGAGAAAGCAGTCACAGAGTGTTTATGTTTGTCAGTGTCCTCTAGCTAGTAGTAAATATTAAATAATAAATGCACATACTATCTAGAGTTATAAGGTTTTAAAACTCTAAAATTATATTAAATAGTACCATTCTGACAATACGATTTTTTTTTTCTTTTTTAATATTTGAGTTAGCTCCATTTTCTATAATATCAGACGTTTTATAGTTCTTATCAGATCATTTGAAATGAATCATAATATTACTCTAATAAGATATATTGGCTTTTAATCAGATGTCTGCTTGCTTCTAGTATAAGTAAGGGCTGGGTTGGAGGGTGGTACTGGAGCTGAAAGCTTTAGTTTGTCCTGTTAGTTAATCATATATTTCTCCTTGCTATTCCATAATTTTTAAAAAATGTCATTTTTGTGTTTATAGTTAATCCTTATTTTTTATTCATATAATCACATGTGCACCTGGTAGTTAAAACGATAACGGTGACAGTGGAGCGTTAAGAAAATATATTACTGTGTAATGTGATAATTTCCACACAATGATATACATTTTTTAATGTATAATATGTAATGTGCATCTAATCCATATTTTGTTTTCTTTCAGGAGTTATGAAATCAAACTCTAAAAGACAGATGTATTTTTACTGATTCTTAAATTACAATTTAATATTTTAGCCATTTCTTCTAGAATCCAGTGTATTGCTATGTACATGAAATGAGCAGTGTGGTCTGCGGGGGTTACGCGGGGGGGGGGGGGGGGGGGGCGGACTGCAGGCCGTTATATGCTTTCACTGCAGTGTCAGGGTCATGACATCACTAGCAGGTGTGGCAGAGTTAAATCCCACATCACTGATTGCTGAGACGCGGGGAGCAGTAATGTGTCGACAATGCCTAATGGTGTGTGATATTGCTGCTCTTGCATTTAGCAGAAAGCTGCCTTTCAGGTATTTTCCCACTCTGTAGTCTACCACAGGGCATTCTGTGTGCTAAAAAGATCACAATAGATAATAAAGCTTTTATATCAGGTATTTTAAGCAGGCAGCGAAACATTAAACACCTAACATTGCTGCTGGATAGACTCTCGACCCAGCAAAGGGCTGAAACACATACTTCAGTGCCCAAGGTCCTTGACGTCATGGGTTATTACTTAACATAGGCCTCATAGTTCTTGTTTGCACAAAAAACACACGCCTTGCATGGCCTGCTGTACGAGCTCCTCCGACAGAAGACAGAGGCAAAGTCAGCAGCCATCACCAAATGGCTTCTTTTCCATTCACAGAATACTGGTATCTTGGGGAAGCAGGGCCGGACCGCCGTAATTAAAGTCCCATGGTATTTTACCGCAGAGTCGTACCGCTACAATAACACATTAAACAGGCTGTTTGGACATATCTACACAGGCTGTTCCCTTATCCAGGGAGGGCTAATTTGCTTAGTGACGATATAATCAAAGCTCAAAGTGCAGAGGGAGGTGGCAGCTTGCTGGTTTATCTTTGGGCTCTGTAGGTCATGCTAGCAGCTGCCCCTTTCCGGCAGGCAGCTGTACTAGACCTCCGTGGGCCAATGGTAGACTTGTTTGTTTTGGACATAGGCTTTATTTTATGTCAGACTTATATATACTTATATATATCAAACATATTGTATAAAACATTATAAGGGACATATTACTGACTTTTAATCTAGCCTGTTTTCCTTAAATTGATATGAGGGGAAAAAAACAGTTGATTGAATTTAATCTGATATTTTCCTATCCAGAAATAAAGCTAAATATAAAAAGCACCTAGAATGGAGGAAGAACCACACATGTATGCTGTAAGTTATTAATTGTCCAAGATAAGCAGGCTGGTAATTTCGAGTTGTGTGTTGGTAGCTATCAGGAGTGGTTTTGGACTATTCTACAATACTGATGCCAGGTTTTGAACCATTCTAATATGTTTCTAGTGAATAATAAATAAAATTCCTTCTGGGCTTGGTGGATGACACAATGACCTTTTTTGTGGGTCTTCATATTTCTTTGTCTTCTATTGTGGCATTATTTTCTGCTGGTATATAAACATTGTATAAACTTTCTGTTTGACAGTATCTGTATAAATATTTTTATTTGTATAAGGACAATAATAATCCTGTTCTTGGACATAACCATATTTCCAACTGGTTACTTTGAAAAAAGGAAAATACTTTCTGGTTGTTGTTAAATATTGACAACACCACGGCTATTACCAGGGATTCTATATAGAAAATTAATTTTTAAAACCCTGCTAGTTATTTCCTAAGCTGTTTGCTTGTATCTGCATTTATTGAGAAATGCAGCTTAGTCTGATCACACAAAGTGTTCATGAAAGGTACTTTAGCTTTCTGAACAGAACTCTTGCTTGGATCCATCAGTCAGCACACAACTGGCAAAGACACATCAACTTTGTCTTACTTAGTAAAAAATTGCTTAACATTTCATTATCCAGGGTGCTTATTAAGTCCTACATGATGCTGTTGATAAGTAAAATGTAGTTTAGTGTTAGATTCTAGATAATAATGTTAAATAACCAAATGTCTTTGCCTGTGGAATGTGATGACAGAGCTCTAGAGCATTTTTGGGTCCGAGTTTGGTTTTGGATAGACACTGGAATTTACTAGGAAAGTGAGTGTATATCCATCTGAATCGTCTAAATTTAAGTTCGATTGCTTTTTTTCTGACAAGTTTTCCTTTTTCATAAGTGAAACACACAATGGTACTATTAGAGGTGACAGCAGTTACTAAACCTTTATTTCATGTCGAAAATTATTTTGAGATAAAAAAAAAAAGTCTCTTCTGTTAGTTCTGGAGAAATGTGGCAATGCATTAAAATGCAAAGCATGACCACGGCCATAGAGCCAAGAAAGTAAAAACTGGCTATCAGTTTCAATGTCTCTGCAAACAGGAGAAGTGTGACCTTAACCTAGTAGGTTTATTAAAGTCACACACTGAAATGCCACTGAAATGAAAACACACCTGTTTTCCACCCCAATTTCCTTGCGTCCTCCAGCCCCCAGCATCTCTCATTGTGTCCTGCAGGCACCTTGACAGGTCTGTAAGAGGCGCTGTTTCAGATGGTCACCATTTCCCCCTTGTGGTGTGATGATGCTAGCTTGGTCCCATCGGAGTTAGTCACTATCACCGCCAGCAGAGCTACAATACTCAGTGCGTACCTAAGAAGCACAGCTTGTATCATCCGAGTCACTGGATAGTCTATGCACCAAAATCTATAGCCAAATATGATCTATTCCGGTGCAAGCAGAGAAACAGCTTAGGCATGCAGTTTCAGGTAGACAGATTCTCCTCCAAAAAGCAGAATATCCACACACACACACAACATGTATAGTTAACTGTATCCCATTCATTGCTAGTAGATTGATTTGTGTGTCTCGGAAAGGCAGGCAGGCAGGCAGCATGAAGGAAGATTTGCATCACAAGGTCTGCCTGAGTGACCCGCTGCCTATCGATTCATATAATTGTATTCGCAGAGATGTCAGGGAGCCTAATGGCTACTGCACTACCGACATGCTATAAATTGCATGTTCTTGGCTGAGGGTGAGAACACTTTGTCAACGGACATCTCTCTGCTGACCTGTGGCGACTTTCCTCAGGGCGTCTTTTTCATGGTTGAGGGAACTTTTTAACTGCAGCAAGGCAAGGTTGCTGAAAGCAGTTGGGGAAAAAACAGTGAATGCAGATAAATTAGTAATGTTAGATACACACAGTCTAGCTCTTGCAAAGTATTTATTTAAAACCCCCTTTCCTAAGTATATTTTTGAGAGCTTAGAAAAACAGCCCAAGTACACCATTGAACAAGTTTTACTTTACAACAACCAAGGGAAAGGGATTAGTTGTTATTGTTGACACACCATAGCACACAAGAATGAAATGTGTCCTCTGTCACATGATGACATAGCAGGGGGGCAGTTAATTCAGTACCCAGAGAGTAGTACCTTCCTCAGGGTAACTCAGTGGTACTTTGGTGACCAGGGATTCAAACCAGCAATCTTTCGATTACAAGCACACGTCCCTAATCATTAGGCCACCACTGCCAAAAATACTTAGCAGATTTTAATCAGCCACAGAAAAAAATGGTCCGAAATCAAAAAATGTTTCATGAAGTACATTTAAATGTAAACTGTGGCTCCTCTATCCATAGGTATGCAGTGTTTTCAATGACCTACTGCAGGGCAAACATTTTTAGTAGAAAAAAATCCTCAATTACTCAAATCTGCATATCAGGCCAGTTGACCAAAATAATTTTCAGGGCATTTTCTAACACCTGGCTATCAGGTACAAATGGGCTGGATAGAACCCAAGTTCTAATTACTACATGAACAGTGGGGTCTATATCAACAAGAGTCTCATGTATCCATCTCTGTCAGATTCAGTCAGGGGAGTCATATATACAGTCAGGAAATCACACCTAAGAGAAAACATTTGAGAAGATGTGAATATTTCCACTCATATTTAATAAACAGCAATGCCAAAAGAGATTGATTATTAGCTATATAAAAAGAACGCATATGAAAAAAAATGATTTGGACATGATCCACAAGTTCATTGAAGGGAAAAATTTCTGCAAAGCAAAATATCCTAGTATAATTATCCCCAGGCCACCAGAACAGCAGAACGAGATAAATTAGGTTGCCTTAGCATATTAACCAATCAATGAGGAGTGTTTTGTACATAAACAGATGTTTTGCAGCACACTTGACCATGCCCTAGATATCATCTCCTTTCATCATGGTATCTTCACAGATTTAATGATGAGGGCCTGTCTTTGAACGGTGCTTGGAGAGCCACAGGAGTTGGGCTTTGGCAACACGCAACCGAAGAATGCAAACAAGTAACACCTCATATTATGCCATTTAAATGCTCGATTTTTTTCCTAGCCATAGTGCAGAGCAAGGCATTTGCATTTGGCACCATGCAGAGTATAGGTACAGTAGGACAATGGATTGCAATAACACATGAACAATAGGCTCATTTGGACAGAACAGATGGACCAGATGTGACTTGTCAGAGAGAACAGCAGAAATGTTCAGATTTAATTCCAGCTTAAGTCATGCGTCAGCACTGCTGCCCAGACTGCTCCATTACATTTCCAGAAACTCTTTCATCTCTTAGACCCTGGCCGGTTTCACACCTGTCTGGCGGTCTGTTCTACTGGCACTCTTTGGCTGATAACAAGGTGAAGTGTTTGCACCGTTAGCTATGTGTATTTCTAAAAGAAGTTATACATCGTGCAAAACTTCCTTCTGTCTATTTTTCACTAAGCACTGGTTTTTTATTCATTGAAAACTGCTCCATTTTGTTATTCACATTGGTGTCACTCAGAAAAAAATGCTTTTTGTTGCATTTATATTTTGACAAATATAGATAGTATTTGTATATCTAAGAAGGGTTTAATATCTTTTTATATATGACATGCTGTACATTGATTTTTGATTTATACAAGACTAATATGTTTACTCTTTACAAATTAAGGAAAATAATTACATTTGTTTGTTCAGCCAGTTTGCATAACCACATATCAAGTGCAGTATCATGATGGAAAGAATGAAATATGAAATAAATATATCACAATATAACATATAGTAGATCATACAAAGTTGTTAAAAAGGTTTTCTGCTATCATATCTAAAGTGTATTCTTGGTGCCAGCATGAATGAGAGCCCAAGGTTACTAGTGGATAGTATCTTGGTAGAAACATTGTTTAAACATTTCAAGGCACATGTTAGACACATTTTGGCTAAAAGTTCCAAGGCCTATGAAAGTGATTTTTACTTATAGATACCATCTAAACTTTGCATGGTATTTGATTTATTCATTACTTTTAGCAGCTGTAAAGCTAGAAAATAGGTATAATAATTATAACAGTTTACTCCCCAGTTGTTTTGCAGTGGGCTTACATTATCTCCTTTGTCACGTCAATGTTTTACTTAGCCATTTTTTCCTCTGTCATTAACAGGAGGTCACTGGTGGTGCAGTGGAAAACTGGCATTTGTTCCACACCTCTAAAAAACGCAGGTTCAGTCACCTGGTAGAGTAGCTGATCGGGGCTTTTGCTTGTTGACCACAGTAGGAATAAGCAGCTCTGATAAGACAAGTACTTAAAAACGGGATAATAGCTTAATTGATTAAATGTTGTCTTTTTGTAATTCTATCCTGTCTATTATCCCTGGTGATGAAGCAGAATTATTCCGGATTGTTGAAGGTTTCACGTGTTCTTGCAACGTCTTGTAATGCAACACCGCACATTCTTGCAGAGTTAGCTTATGGCTTAGCCAGAGATGGTGTTGAGATGTATAGGTTCCCCTCAGGGCCCTCGCCTGGATGCACAGCCGGAGCCCAGCATAGCTTATAATCGTAACGCTGCGCAGGAAGTGTGACGTGCCTCCTGACTCGGCGTGGCGCAGGAAGACGTCTCTGCGCTTTTAGCGGACGGCGGCCCCTGAGGGCAGCGTGCTCGCATCAGGGAGAGGACGGGGCATGGTGTGGTGCCGTTTCTTGCAGTTTCGCAATGTCAGCGGTGCTATAAATGCTTTGGTGCTTGTGCTTAAAGAGAAAGGCCTGAGTACGCATTTAGGACCAGCAAGAGGGTGTTCGAGGTGCAGGTGGTGAGTAGCCTGAGGGCACAGGGGAATGCAGAGCACCTAATAACTGCTTATTATGATACACTTCTTTTAGTGGCTACGTCGAGGTAGCAGACACCCCTGACACAGTAGGAGTAGAGTGAACTCTGCTTCTCTACAGGTGTTATACTGAATAGCTCTATATTCCAGGATAGGCGGCTCAGCAAAGTGACTGAAAATATTTCAGTAACTTTATGACAAGGGGAATAATCATTACTGCATAATAAACCCTGCATACATAATTCATTATTGTTTGTACACATATTTTATTTTTTAAACCTGGAGCTATCAGCGATGTTTTCCTATATAAGGATATAATTTACTATTAGCCTCTTTGTCCTGTATACATTTCTCAGTTAAATACATTTGAAATAATGAAATAAGTCTGGAAAAATTGCTGACGGCCGTATGACTGAATTATTGCAAGATAAAATTAGCAATGGGAAACAGAAAAAAAAAAGTTTTAGGGTTTTATGTAGAAAATGAAGCTTATGATGATGGAAATGAGAAATGCAGTCAACCTTCCAAAGAATAATTAGAAAGTTGGTTAAGTTATTTCCATGTCTGAAATAAGTTCTGGGGACCCAGTCAACACAGCTTGTGATGGCAAAAGTATTTATGAGCATATTATGGCATCACTGATGTGCAATGTAAGGCATGCAAAGACTGGGCCTATGATGCAAACTATTGTAGATAATGCTGTAAATTTCATTATCTTTAGAATCACTGTTACAGATGAAATAAAATAAAATTGACCACTGTGGCCCTATCAGATCCGGCCTCCTAATCATCCCCTATATCTAACTGGTGAATTCTCTCCTGCCCCTTCACCACCTTTGCTACTGTGTGGTGAATGTACTGGCACAGAATGGCCATCCAGGTGGGGGCTACACAGTGGTGGTGGTTGAAATAGCTCCCCATTGGTTCTGTAAAGCGCTTTAGGTGTTTGAAAAAACCCTATATAAATGTAGCTTTTATTCATTCTTTCACTCATTCATTCATTCATTCAGATGGTATAGGCCTATTGCCCTATTTATAATAGGGGTATATGTAGTACTATTACTAAATACAGACATTCAATACTTATGACTTTATAGATATCAATAAGCAAAATATGGTTCCTCTTTTTCACATTACCAAATGTGCAAAATGGGTTTTAAATGACTTAATTACAGTGTGTTTCATTTACAGTATTTGTTACAGAAAAATTAAAAACAACCTTGCACCATTCGCACCACAGTCTGTCATCCCCATATAGTAAATGTGAGTCCGTCTCGGGAGTCACCGCGGTGGCAGGGAGAGACCCCGAGCTCGGCGTGGAAGCGCCTGGCATATCCGCGCGATCATGACAACGGCCATCTGCGCCGTGCGTGACCCAGCCGCCGCGGAAGCGGATTCGGCAGCCAGCCGCTGCCTTGCTCCAAGGCGTGTTTCATCGTGAAAAAGGCAGCGTTGTGTTCCAGTCCCAGTCTGGCTTTGTTAATAAGTAGCTCTTTTCAAAGGTCTTTCTCAAGCACACTTCCTCTCTGTAAACGCAGCGAAATGCGCTGATGCTTAGCGGTGTCAGGAAAGAAATATGCTTTTCTGCGTATACTGTGTTCTGCCAAATATCTACTGTAGGCCTATATATAACAAATATTACAGTAATTTATATGTTTAATGCATCTTATACTGAAGTCACTTCTACTTCAATGGAAAACAGTTGACACGGAGGAGTGGGTTTTGTTGACGTACCTGACTAGATGGAAAATAGAAACAGATTGGTTTTGTCATATTTTATCAACTCCATAAATTTCATTGTTACCGCTTCCCTAAACATGATAATTGCAAGAATAGTACATTTTTGAATGAGTTACGTTGTGTGTATTATTTGCAATATATATTTTATATTTATTCAATCTCATATATTTATTATTACAGAATGTAAATGGAAAAAAAAATATTTACAGTGAAACTTTGATCAAAAATAAAAAAATAATTGGTATGAACACGTTTTATGACGTAGTATAACTACTACTAGATCAAAGCTTGAGTGCAAAACCACTTTTCTGACAGCAGCTATTTAGCCTTCATTGCTTGAAAATAAAAATAAAGAAACAATTTAAATCCAAGTGGACACAAGAAACAGGACTGTCCAGGTGAGACATCTGCCAGCTTCATAATTGTTTGAAATGACATTTCCAGCCAAACTGTAGATTATTTACATTATTGCTAAAGGGTCCTGACTTTGAAAACATGCTACTGTTGTTTGGTAACACTGATATATTGTTTTAGGGAACCTCTCCAATAGCAACCTGTGTGCCTGTTCCCTGCTCGCCCATGTCAAAAAGCACTGCGCTTATCGGTCAGAGATTCAGTAGTTGGCTTTGAATCTGTGCATCAACTAAAACACCAAAAATATATATCTTTCAGTAAAATGATGTATTTTTTTCTTTTTCTCGAGGACAAATTAACTGAAAGTGAAGCATATTTCTGGCAGATACATAATATAAACCAGGTTGCTGGTGAAATGTTTCCTCTGCAGATGTTTACAAATGAGGCAGTTGAAAGGAGGTAGCTGGGCCAGCCACGTGTCCCCGCCAAGTGACTGGAATGTCATTAATAACAAACAGCCTTCATAATGGCTTCACATATGCTTCAGTGTACACAGCTCGTGCTCTTGGCTCCCTGAATTGGACGGTCTGGAAAACATGGCAGCATTGGGGATGGATCATGGTAAAAAGTTTCCACAAAGTAAATAAATGTGAATATTAAAAGATAAACGTACTGCTCAAAAGAAAAAAAAAAAACTTAACATGTAAATATATATTTAAGGCATAAATATGCATCTATGGTTATTTTTGATTTATATTCTTGACAGAGCTTCTTTTAGATAAAAGGCAAAAATATGTGGCCATTTCTAAAGGGACACGATTCCTACCCTGCAGTCATAATATGGAAATGAAAAGACTCATAATTTAAATCGGTTCATGAATAAATAAAAACAGTTAATTTAAAACACTTTACAAAGGCTTCATACCATTTAAACCATTTCAGATTATGGTTTTGTTTGCATGGGGTGGGATTTATGGGACAGAGTTTATAATTTACTGTCATCTATTTTCCAGTTGCTTCTCCAGTACAGGGTCCCAGAGAGAAGCCAAAGGGCATCTGGCAGTGGGACACCCTGAACATGTCAGTCCATCACACAATTCACATTCATTCTTTTGTAATTTGCGGATTTTGTTTTGTCGCTAAATTGCGATATTATGAATGATGAAACCTCCGATGTACACCTGGACTACTGCCTTTTAACTCAGGTGGTGAGCAGATGCGTTTGTCCAATGTGACTTACACGGTGTTGAACACCACTCTCCATGTCTGAATGAGGACTGGCTGGGAGTCTCATCGCTAATGAGGCCGCCGCTGCCAAGCCTGCGGGTGGATGAGGGCAGCCGCCGGCCCGCATGGAGCATCGAGAGGCACCCGAGCGGCGCGGAGGGCGGGGGTCCGTGGATGGCGGTAAGCGCCCCGACCACGAGGGAGAGGTTTGCGTCTCTGCCCCCCGCGAAACACCTGCTGCCATAAAAACACTGAAAGGGGGGGAGGCAGCGGAGTCATGCAGTAGCCGGGGGTCCTACGGTAATGCGACACACTCATCATAAAAAGCGGCCGATCCAATTGCACTGACGTAGGAGCGATCGCCAGAGCCTCACATGCTCCTGCTGGCAGCGGCCTATTTTAGACAGCCCCGCGAAGAGCACTAACGGGGCAGGAAAGCGGAGGAGGGGGGCCTGGTATGCTGAGGGGAGTGAGGAACGCTGACCGGGGAAGGAGTGAGGTAATGCTTAGCAACCTGTGCATTTATATAATAAAAGCAGGAGAACGGAGGAGGAGGGGGGCGGGGCTAACTGAGGCGGCGGCTATCGCTAACTAAAGGAGAAGCAGAAACAGAGCCGTAGGAAAGGAAGCTACAGCAGACTGATTTCAGATGACTCAGAACGTGACCTTGCTGACTGTGTTATGCCAAAGAAGGAGGTGCGTACAGCTCAAACACCATGCTCTGGACGAGGGAAGTGCACATTACTAATGACAAGTAGCGTTTGCGGCTGGCTCGACTCACGCGGGTGGGCGAGATCGGGATCCGCGCGGCCATGCTGGTAATTAAGCCAAATAGCGACAAAATGGAAAGCAAGCACACCCACTTAGCTAGCAGTGGACCAACGCGAAAGGTGAGGTGACAGGACATAGGGAGCGCAGCGACGAATCAGCGGCTGGGTGAGAGGCCCAGTTCAGAAAAATGAACAGGGAGATTCATGCTGCTGCTCTTTGGCTAGCTGGATGCACAACAGCGGAGAGAATGAAAGCTACAGTCTGGCTTCCTGAACCTACAGTAATATGGATAACATGCCAGGCCTTGATGGGATGTCCCTACTGAAGGCTCGTGGGAGTTTTACTTACATAAAAATGTTCAGAGGGCAGAATGAGAAATGATTGGTTCAGAGAGATAACCAATCAGATTGTAGAAGAAGTGGGTCCAAGCTGCTGGAGGAGGTGGGACCAAGACATCTGATTGGTGGGTCCTGCCTTCTTTAGTTGCTTGGACCCACCCTCTCAATAATTTGATTGGATATCTCACTGAACCAATCATTTTGCATTCTGCCCTCAAAACATTTTTTGTGCAAAACTCCCATGAGCCTACTGAAGAAGGTATTATAAAGAAATTCAGGTCAAACACTGAGGCAAAAACGATAATAAATTATAACAAAAATCCACAGCATTATCTATTTAAGAGAGAAACATCTTGCCAAAGTGCAGCATTACTGTAAATCCAGGCAGTTGATGAAACTAAAATGTTCTCTAGTCCACTATTGGCCACTTGTACTTCAGCCTGTATTTTTGGTATTCAATCTCTTTGTCAGTCATTATTAAATATCTCTTGTATTTAATATAAATTCTGCTCAATGTAATTGGATGTATAGCCAATTGGCTGTCATTCATTAACGCATTGCAGGTTACTGAAAACAGGTACTGTCAGAGGAGAGTGTGTCTTCACATGGTAACCTTATTTTTCTATTGAGTATAATGCACTACACCTTGAGGCAGAGTTGTATTTTTAAACTACACTATATAATACCAACCCATTTCCACAGCTGTGGGAAGAGCATGCCACAATAAGAATGCCCTCCCCCTTCCCCGCCCTGTAATGACTCTACACGCACGCCCAAACGCAGCTCAGCTACCTTAACTCCCTGGAACATTACCTGCATTGTAAGATTGGTGGGTTGAAGCCATTCTGCATTCTGGGACCGATCTGACGTCCTCATTTAACTCCAGAACATCTTAAGTCGGCAGTGGCACGTGAGACAGAGAGACGGTGTGCTCTGGATTCGGAGCTCCGTTTGCTTGATAAATACAGGAGTCCCTGTGGAGGAGACCTGGGGCGCTGAGGGCCCAGAAATGCGGTCTGGTCCGAACACGTCCTTATGAATGCATGGAGTGTTTGCTTCTCCACACTCTCTTCTCTCCCTCCACCCTTTAATTCCAGATCTGCCTCTTATTAACAGTGTTTTACTGCCACCTTTGCTGGACACGGTAGTGAAGGTCGATCCCTCGAGGAAGAAGTGAACACCTCTATCAAACCGTGTAATCTGCTCTGCATAACTCTGTCTCCTACGCTGTATATGTCTCCACACTCTTGTCTTCTCAGATTTGAACCCCGAGTTTAATTTCCTTGGAATGTGTACTTAGAATCAGTGTGAATCATCAAGATTTGCACACTTTACCTTGGGAACACTCTGCTCTACCTGGTTTGAGGGTAATGTCACTGATAACGTATACCTATAAATTCTTCGCCTGTCTTTGTTCGCTGGAATTGCCATTCCATCAAGGTACAGACGCTCCCCTGGTTCCAATGGGGTTACATTCCGATAAACTACCGTAAAGCGAAAACGGAACATCGTAACCCAAGGAGTGTCTGTATTATTGTTATCATTTGTTATTTAAATGACGTGAGCTGCTCAAGCCAACCAGTAGATTGGGAACATTATTGGACTGTTTCTCTTTAATATTAACTGGTGTGGTGTATAATTGCCGGAATGCCGATTTGCTTTTGCATGCTATTCCGCGGAACCCCTCCGCTCGTCTCTGCTGGCATTAATGTGCACCCTTGTTCCAGCCAGTGCTATTTGATTATGCTACATGTATCTCCGTGTTGCCTGACTATGCTTGTCGCTATGACCTACAGCCGTCTCCTGCCAGCTCAGTATCAGTGCCATACAATGGAAGGAGAAAGAAAGATTACTGTCCGTTAGCTTAACAGTCACGTTAAACAGGCATCGCAGAGGCAATGCGTTTGGATTCGAATAAAGCCTCACAAAGCCGATTACACTGCAAAGGGACAGTGCAGCTTGCGAGGTAGCATTAGGGTGCTGAATTGGTCCTGGATGGATTAAGGTCTGTAGCATCTAAAGAGAACATGAAGAAAACATTAATATGCAGATGTAATGAAGACACACTTTAATATGACTGGCTTATGACAACAATAATTCAAATGTCAGGTGAAGCAACGGTAGCGAACCCACACATACGCATACACGGTGAGTACGACTTGATAATGTGCTAAATTGAGTGCAAGCAGAAACACTTTGCTATAAAGTGTCACAGAACATCTCACTATGTGCTTTACCATCCTATGCTGTGTATTCAACTTTTATTTACTTAAAATCTTAAATGAATAAGAAAATAACCTGTTGCAACAAGCAGCAGGCCAAGTGCTGACAGGGGATTTGGAAAACATGGATATATGTGCTTCTACAGTCCTCTGGCTTTACCCCAGTTTGGTTTTATGATAATAGTCCTTTGAGCAGTTAAAGTACTTGACTGCCACTAAATGTCCTTTTTGAGTTTAGCAGTACACGTGGCATAACCTGATAAAGGAATGTAATTTTCTTTAGGCTGATAACCGAAGAAATAACATTAATTAGAAGCCCACAGAAGTGAAATGTTCTCAGACTAAAAGGGCGAAATCTTCATCACGTGGCCTACCTACAGATGGTGTTTTCACATGGTCCAAGGACATCTACAGAGGTTTCCGATGCATGAGCCAGATCCGCGCCGGCAAGCCGGCACAATAGCTCATGAGCACTAGACGATGGAGGCTGGATGCAAAGCGGCAGACCTGTGATAACTCAGCCGAGACTGGTATCAGAAGGCGGGGGTCAGGTGGTCGCCTACCTCCGGGGCAGACCGCCCACTGGAGGCGGGGCTCAGGTCAGGTCATTAGCAAGAGATTGCAGGTTGTCACAAACATGTTGCTCGGAATGGCAGCCTCCTCTCGCACCAAGCGTCTCGGGGGTGGTTTGCATGAGTCAGTAGCAGAGAGGTAGTTACGTTGTCCGACTGCAGCTGCGTCATTCCCAGTAGCTGCACACAGTAATATGGCGCAGCCTGCAGACTGAAGACATCGATGGAAAATGATAAAGAAACCGGTCAATTAACACCCTTTACCAGCACATTGTTTTCATTACAAAAAGCGATCTCAAAATCCATATCCAAACTTCATCATTTACATTTACATTTATAATTACATTGGCAGTTACGCACCATCTTTTAGTTCTGGTTTTGTAAATTAATACAATAGACTGTTTTGTTCCGTTTTAAGGTTTGTGTTCCTTTAATTCTCCAGCAGCACTTTTGCCTACAACACAAACAAAACTTCATTTAGTGAGCTTTCAATCCTGTTTGCCAGAGATGATGTCAATGTAGCCATGGAAACGGCTCGTACGGATTACCCTTGCCCCTTCCACTGTATGGGCAGCATTCAAGCACTATTTCTTTTCATTGCACAAGCCCTGCTCCTCGCTGCTTAAACAAAACCGAACTACTTCGCAGACGGAAGATAAAATACACTTGTAAACAAATGAAAGGTTATCAGAAGCAATAGAAGTCAAGATTAGATGCTGTTTGTTGACAGTCTAATAGGATGTAGACTATTGATTTCACTATTTAGTTATTGGGGCCTGTAAGTCTGCAGGGATCAACAGAACATATATAGTAACAAGTATAGCAGATTCATAGTTTGTTGCCATTCAATAGGCAGCTATTGCAGTTTATAGACCTAGAGGGGTTACAAGGGTTAGTGCAAAACCACGGACAGAATGGAGTATAGGTATTAAGAGAAAACAATCATATAGCTGAAACATACCATATTTTTTAGCAATCCAATATTCAATCTTTAAGAGAGACACAATGGCTGCATGTTGTTTGTAAAATGCCTCATCCGCCAGCCATTCAGATGTTTGCAAGAACCAACAGCTGAGCATTTTACTCTTGAAGAGTTAAAGAAGTGAATGTATGTGCTCTGGTCAGAACCACTGAGCTTGGAGCACAGGGCATAAAACAGAGGTACACCGTGGATAGGATGCCAGTCCCTACACATGGAATCATATACTATCAGCCATTTAGGGAATCCAGTTAGCCAAACTGCAATTTTTTTGGACTGCAGGAGGAAGTAATGGGGAGTTTCAGACCCCCCAACACTGAAGGTGTGAGGCAAAAGTGCTACCCGCTGAGCCACCATGCTACAGTAAGTAATACTGTTCTTAATTAACTTATTTTATCACTTGTTTCCTTATTTTCCTTTAACAATGGTACAACACGTCAGGACACAACCAGCTGAATGTGCAGAGTAACTGCATAGTCCTATTTCTGCACACTTCAGGAAACATATGAAGGTATAACTGCTGTGCATACTGCTTCACTAAGGCTTTTCCCAAAGTCACTTAAAAATCTCACCTTCTTGCACCACTTTACAGTTGGGTGTAGCAGTTCAGGGTAAACACCTTGCTCAAGTATTCTGCAGCTGGAGTCCTCCTGGTGTTTGAAAGTGTAACTCTTGGGCTGCGAGTCAGTGTCCTGAAGCACTCCAGCTAATGCTTAAGGTACCTAGTGCAAGGACGGAGGTGGAGGTATTAATCGTGGAAGCCTTTAAGCATTCTGAGATGTGGGCTGCCTTCTGGATTAAAAAACAAATCTTTTGAATAATTGCAGGACTCCAGGAGATGATAACCAGTTTTCAAGTCCATCCATCCATTTTCAGTTCATGCCTGTCTAATTCAGGGTTGTGGGGGAGCTTATAGGCATAAGAGAAGGAAAAACCCAGGATGGGACAGCAGCCCTTCACAGGGCTCACTCACTCACCATTCACAATTATTGGCAATTTGGAAACTCCAATTCATCTCATCATGGTTTCCGCCTGGGGCAGGGGAATCCCCACAATGACATGGGGCGAACATACATACACACATGAGACCAAGGCAGAGACTCGAATCCTAGAGGTGTATGGCAACAGTGCTAACCACTGCACCACCCCCAGTTTCAAGGCAATTGATATAATTATATATATATTCATTCGATAACTGTGTAGACTGAGGTAATCCCTGATCTCTTGTACTACTTTATCAGGAATGCCTGTTTGTGATACATTAAACAAATTTTAAAACATTACTATTTTTTTGCAATTTAGGTTATCCTGCAACAATGGTTTTTAAAAGACTGCATCATTCAGGAAGGGGGTCTTCAAATGGGCAAAAAAAATATGCCTGCCCCACAAACAAAGTAGGCACAGGGGCCTCCTACACTGCGTATGACGCAGAGTGAGACATATTCACTCGTTAATTAAATTGATGCTATTTTTAGGATGATGGACCACAGGCTAGTCTGTGATTAGCTGTAGGCAGGCAACTGTCTCTGCATCTCATGTCCTAAGAGCTTCAGCTGTGTGTCAGCTGTGTGGGACCAAGTTTGCCCCAGGGATAGGATGACTTCAGCTGTCTGATGTGCCACTGTGCATATCTTCATCTCACAGAGAAAAAAAAAAGAAACATCATAAATATATATTTCGCAAACATTTTGAAAATGTGAAAAGGTTCTGGAGCCGATGCTGAACATTAAAACCAGAAAAATCTTGTAGACAACTGACAACCGAAGAAAGCTTCGATGCTTTTTTTTAGCTGCTGCGTCACTGTCAGGAACCTAAAGTAACCTTATTTAGAAATGTTTTGGCAGCATTTAAGCTGATTTTTAGAAAGAAAAAAATGGTTCAGTAACAAAACGGCTGAAAATTCTAGTTACGTGCGTGACGATAACAGGCCAGATAGTCTGCAGGCACATTTTGAGCACGTCAAACGTACAGAGGAGCCACTCGCCCCAGAACATTCGTATCTAGGCTAACCTTGCTGAAAAGCCACTCATGGAGAACAAATGTTTCCAAAAAATCCCCAGTCACAGCTAAGCTAAAGGAAACACGGACAAGGGTAAACGCAAATAACGCTATCTTCGGGCCACAGTTACAGTACATCTGAATGAATGTCACTTTCTTTGCATTTGTCCCCCACACCATGCTATGTACGTGCATTTATTGCCTGGCTTCGAGCCCCCATAATCTCACGTTACCTGCCCTGACCTGTCTAGTTTCCCCACTGGGTCAGGACGGCCAGAAACGCCTCACCTCTCTCCTAAATCAAGGTCACTCTGGAAGTACACCTCTAGCCAGACTCCCAGGGCAGTGAGCCTCACAGTTAATCATTGTGGATCTTTAAGGTTATTTTTGGATCTTTCAGTCTGTCACAGAAAACACCTCTATATAGCACACATAAAGGCCACTTCTGTTAACTGCATCGGTATAAAAATATTTTAAATACTGCCTTAACCACAGGCCTGCATTTCATTTACCTATACAATTGTACATGCAATGGTTTCCTTTCATTTAGGTCATGTAAGAATAATAATATAGGCCCAGCAGAATCTATAAGGGCTGGTGATTTTCTGGGTGCTTGTCACCATGAAATTTACAAAGTAGAGTCTGAGACGCAGGCAGCCTCTGTGACCTGATTTGTCCTGTAAGTGCATGGTGAATTGCACGATTCATACGCCCTCCCGCGCTGAACAGTCAGACAACGGTGTGATACACAAAAGTGGCGAAAGAAAAGTAATAAAGTGGTAAAACACCCTTTTCAGTTACCAGCGTGGTTAAACATTGTTTCCCTACACTTAAAAAGTACCCATTTACTGGTCCCCTTAAACAGTCACTTAGTCACTTTTTATATGATTGTTGAAGTGGATACTGTCCAGCATGGAACAAACACAGAAGAGAAGACCGTTCTGTAAAGCAGTGCTGAGTAAAACATTAAACGACAGAAGTGGACTTCTACTGAGCGGGCGCTGACAAAACTGTAGAAGAGAGTTTGATATTGGGGGGGGGGGGACACAAGTTCCTAATTTAAATACGAAGGTCTATTTATTGGGAGAATGAATGAAGCCAAACTAAATACTGGGGGCACACATTCCGCCCCCCACCACCCCACCCGGTTCCTGCGCTCCTGGGCACCAACAAGCTTCACGTGGGCTTCGAGCAGCACTCCCTCTACACTGTGATCTCCTTCACTCCTCACCATTTTCCATTATCTCTGCACCACACGCACACACGCACACACACGCACACACATACAGAGTCATGTAATCATATCTTTTTGGGGACCACTCATTCATTTCTATGGGAAAAATGCTAATGCTAACTATGACAACCTTAACCTCTACCCAGCCCTAACCATAATCATAAGTAACCAAACAAAATACAAGAGTTTTTGTATTTTTAGTTTTTTTCATTGCATTCACGAATTTGTATAAAATAGAGTTTTCCCATAGGTAAAAAAAACAAGGTATTCATCACATTGTGGGGACATTTGGGCCCCACAAGGTAAGGTATACCTGGACCACACACACAAAGTACCAGTCAAAAGTTTGGACAGACTTACCATCATTTAGTTCTTAACGGGAGAATGAAAAAAAACCTTGCTAGAGCTATTTGGCAAAAGTGGTGAGTGACGGAGTACTGCAGCCGTTGCCCTGGTCTCCAGAGTCACCCAACCTAAATGATACAGAGATGGTTTGGGGATGGACCAGAGAATGAATAAAAAGCATCCAACAAGTGTTTAACATATGTGGGAGCTTCCTGAAGACCACTGGAAACGCATCCCAGGTGGCAACTCACGAGGCTGACTGGCAAGACACCAGGAGTGTGCAGAGCCGTCACCAAGCAAAGGGCGGATACGTCAAAGAACATAAAATATGATTCTTTTGGATTTGTTTCATGTTTTTGGTCACTACATATTTCCAGATGTGTTATTTCATAGTTTTGATGTGTTTAATATTATTCTAAAACATCAAATGTAGTAAAAATAAAGAAACGCTATGAGTAGATGAGTCCAAGAGGGGTATTGTATCTCCATTTTCCACCTTAGCATTACAAGGAGTTCTAGTTTGTAGTTTAGTAATAATAATCACAATAATTAAACAATTTAGTGTACTTTTTAAAAATTAATAACATATCTTTCAGCGTCACTCAGACACATTTTATGCTAGTGATAGTACTATTATCTACAATCATACAGATTTGTAAATGTGAGGAATTGTACAAGCTAACGAATATATTCCCAGGCCACAAGAACTGCTGTTTTATTTCAGGTTTAAATGTTTGTGATATACATTTATCATTAAATGATACTGACTGTCAAAATTAGCCATTAGTCTAAAGCAACAAGAGGAAAACAATGTTGGTTGATTAGGTTAGGAAAATCATGGAATATCTGGTTTCATTGCTAATTGTGCAGCAAAGACAGCAGCTAATATTACAAGTGATTAAGCCATATGATTACAACTTAATACATTTGTTTTTAGCATCATATAACCTATATTTCTGAGCCTTTTGCTTTCTTGATGATTATGTTTTTATTGGGTCTGATGAAAAGATACTATACCATTCATAATTTTTTTTCATACGCGTATTTGTGAATTATTGAGAACATCATCACATTAGTCAGCTTTAGACAAGGAGCTTTGATTCTTTAGCACTTAAATTGAAAAAGGCAATAAACATATTATTTGGTATTTCTTCAGGAGAAGACCCATACGTTTATCTGAGAAAAAATGTGCAATATTTACCTAAGTATGCACAGAAATTCTGCTTGTCAAAGTAATGAAATAAACACATCCATCTGTTTTCCATGACTGCCTGAGTGGTACAGGGCTGCGGAGAGCCTGGTGTTCGTTCCAGGAAGCACAGGGCACAAGGCAGGGGAGATTATGGATGAAAGGCCAGACATTCACAGGACACACTCACACACACATCACTCGCTATGGGCAGCTTAGAGATGCCAGATTGCCTAAGCACATGTTTTTGGATTTGAGGGGGTGAACACCCACGCAAACGCAGAGAGAACATGCAACTATCACACACAGAGCCCGGGGCAAGAATCGAATCACCAACCTTGCAGGTACTAAGGCACAATTCTCCCCGCTGAGTCACTGTGCCACCCTCAATAAACATACAGCCGAATAATTTACAGTTATACAAGCGGTGCATTTACATACGTTATCACAGTGAAATAATTAGGGCTGAAAATAAAAATAAACGCTACTGAAGACGTGCAAAGCGACAGAGAATTGAGAGAATTTGTCAAAGATTCATGAGTTCCCTTTATGACACCCACACACAATCTGCCAACACGCACACTGGCCTGGGTCCCCTGGTCACACCCATCACACCCATTCCCACGACACTTTAAAATAGGTCAAATCTCAAGTGCATACAAGCAGTGACAATTTATATCCATTTTAAAGGGCTTGAAAGCCCTAGGACAGATTGTTCGTACTGGTATTAATCAGAACTCCTGGACAGCCAATCTAAGCTTTTTCCAGACTCACAAAATGTCATTTTATATTTGGAAAAACAACTGAGAACAAAATTCCAAAAATAACACGTATAGGCCCACTTCTGTCCATACCTTTAACAGCGTCATTTATTTTATGGGGAAATAAATACTTCCATCCTAAAAGCCTGATAAATGCAGTACAAACGTCACAGAAAGTGATCATCGTTTCCATATCAGGCAAGAAAACCCCACCTTGACATATCAGTCGATGAGCACTCAATGGCAGAAGTGAGTCCCAGACAAAAATACTGTATATAAGCTGGCATCTGCAGGACTGCAGCGGCAAACTCACAGCAAGAATCTGATATAATGCTGGTTGTTATGACAATTTCAGACCAAACACCATGAACCAGACTTGCATAAATGTTTCATTATAACACTGAAGTCCAGAAATCAAGGTTCCACCACTATCATTCAATAAAATTATGTTGCCCACAATCTCGTTCTAACTTCTTGTCTTGTTTGACTAACCAATTTACGTTATTTTTTTATTGTTGTTTTCAGTACTTAATCAAATGTAAGAGCCTTAAAGAAAATGTCAGTTTTAAAATATTCCATTCCACTTAACATCGAAAACTAAGCAAGAAAAGGCTGCTCAGGCTGTGACAAGTTTATAATTAGTTTTCACAAGCACAAGCCAAACTTACTTTCACCTCAGGCATCACAGGCAAAATGTGAAATGTGTTGCCACGTATGATTAGGACAGGATTGCTTAACACGCACAGCTGAGAATAACACTGCACACCTCTGAGGTTGAAAGAATGTCATCAGAAAGCTACAAATAAACTCGGACAATGAAGTTTGTCGCCCATAAATCCACAATTCCTGGTACAATGTGTTGCTGGATAGGTGTCCGCTAACTTTGCACGACGGTATTGTGTGATTTACATTAACTCTCCTTGGCAAAAAGCTCTGGTTGACACCCTAGTTGGTAGCTGGCAGACAGCAGTTTTCAAGCCTTTCAACAGGTTTTATACAAGGTTTGAGCCAAGACTGTGCCTGATAGCAGCAATGCAGCCGTGTACATAGACATAGGACACATCTAAACAGCACAGCAGCAATGCAGCCGTGTACATAGACATAGGACACATCTAAACAGCACAGCAGCAATGCAGCCGTGTACATAGACATAGGACACATCTAAAC
>JAODJU010000095.1:17239040-17249379 GCA_026776725.1 Gnathonemus echidnorhynchus | reverse complement strand
GGGGGGTGTCGTCAATGCCTGAGTTACTGCTGGGATCCGACGAATAGGGTGACTGTGGGGGAAATGGGTGAGGGGGGGGTGAAGCACTCCAAGCAACCGATGCCTTAGAAGTGTCAAGCTACGGAGTGAGACGCAAATCATGTTCAGAGGCATCATTAAGGCAAAGATGGTTATGCAAAATCCATTCAAAAGAAGGAAAGACTGTAAGACAGGCACCTACATGAACATGGTATTTATTAATAATAATAATAATAATAGTGATCATAAAAGCAGGAATAAACAAGCCCTCAAGAACTGTGTCATGGTTAACTGGACGTCACTGAGGTCCCCCAGTTCAATATGTATTTTACATCTTGAAAGAGTGGCCTGTAAAGAAGACATTAACATCCAAAAGTGCTAGAAAGTTTGGGGCACATTTCTGGATTGTACATGGAATACTCCTGGGAATTTGTTATACAGTTGAAACAATGTGTTTATTCTTTTGATGGTACGTGATTATAGATCTTGTTGTTATTATACCCTCACAAAAAACATGCCTTTGATAGAGGTGAGCTTGTGATATCGAAATGTGTAGGTGCAGTTAGACTCCAGGGTCTGGTGGGGTGGGGGGGGGCAGGATGTAAAGCAGCAGCTGCTGTCAGCCTCCTGGGGCTGGGGAAGGAAGGACCCTGATTGGCTCTGGGACAAAATGCGGGGCCCCCATGGCCCCCCCGTGGCCCCCCGCACATTGTGCGGCACATCTGGCACGCAACTTGTGCATATAAATAATGCAGGAGGGGGAGTGAAATGGGCCCGGACGTATTAAAGGTTCTTACAGGCTAGAGATCACATTTAGGGATTACATGTGCTGAGAACGTCAAACATCTAACCAGGTCCTGAGTGCCAGTAACAATGGGGTCAAAGGGCATCAGGCAAATGGTGCAAAAATGTGAATCCTGGCACAGCAGTAGCTTGCTGTGTATATTCTCAGCTAGATTCTGAGGAGCATGTCCTCCCACAATACCCCGAGCAAGGTCTCTTAAGCAAAGGTGGAAAGTTCAGCTTCAGAAAATGCAAATCCAGACCAAGATTTTGTTTTAACCAATCAGTTAAGTATTCTGTGAATGTCACTCTCTATTCTCAACTGGTTGGTTGAAACAAAATCTTCGTCTGGATTGGGAGCCTAATCTTAATCCTAACACAGTCTCTCAATCAAGCAACCTGCATGTGTAACTTGAATACTACTTCAATTCCTATACTTATTTCTGTCAACTTTTTAAATAAAATATATATGTAGGGTGTATGTGTTAAGAGACAGGAAAACCAAATCAGAGCTTAATAAACTAAATTAGACTGGTATTCTTACAAAGGGCATTGTCCACAGTATTGTATAATGAGCACTGGTCATTTTATTATTCAGTGGCTAATGTCAAATTTACTGAAAGACGTTAAAAATCTTTACAGAATTATTAGTGACCTAAATCCTCTTAACAGGAAATAAAACAGATTTTTTTTTCTGTGATTAAGTATTTACTTACTTGAATATTGTGTTGTGCCCAGATATTCAGCACCATGAAAGGAAGATAAGTTCCGTTAATACTTATGCAGAGTTTTATCATTGCGAGATTTCTTCTTTAAAAGCACAATTTTCTCCGAGTCTATTTCAGGACAGCAGCCTCATAGAAGCTTCCAAAGGAGACGAAATGCTCACAAAGCTGCAGTGCCGTCTGTCGGCGTTCCCATCATCTGTAATATACGTACAAAGTTAATTCCTTTCAAATCACCCAGTGTAAAATATTATTTTTTGCTTTAGATGGATTTATTTTGTATTCTCAAAAATTGAAAACAGGAAGTTGGGGGAGGGGGTGTTACGCAATCCACTCTTTAAAACACTAAAGCTCGGGATTATGTATAATTATATGCAATATAGTTTTAAAATAGTGAACAACAGGAGATCCGTGACTTGTTTACTGATGGGCTCCTTTCAAGCCTGGTTTCATAAAGGGTGTATTTCAGGGTCACTCAAAGTGAATCACTTAACAACCACATCAAGGATAATGAAAGTCAGTTACAGTCAAAATGTTAGATTACAGTTATATGTCACTCCACAGTAAAAAAAAAAAAAAGGGAAGAGACCCAGTGCTGTAATCCATCTATCACAATTGCTAGTCTAGTACAGGGTCATGGCAATTCTGGAGCATATCCCATGATGCACTGGGCATGAGGCACTTTGAATGCTATACCAGTTCATCATAGGGAAGACACTCAAACACTATGGTCAATACAGAGACAGCAATTCACCAAACAATCTCGGGGGGTGGGCTACTGTTATACATTTTACACAATGTGCTTGAAAATCAATGAGGAAGGTATGTGTGCCATTTCAGATGCATTACCAGGCAGGAAAAGGCTCTCGTATTGTTAGTCCTTTGACAATACTGAGGATAACTGCACTTAAGTGCATAATTGGTCAATCTCTAAAAGTAGTTAAAATGTCGGTAGAGGAATAATTGAAGTGAATAAATAAAGAAAGTTTTAGTGGATTAGTTTTCTCAAATTAATTAGTGCTATGTAACTTTTCTGTTTTGATTCGTCATTTTTCTGCCAAGTCTTTACAATAACCAGCTAATTATTGTGCTTTGGTTGTTTTTGTTTATTTTATTTATGCAAAATGGTGTAGATAACACCATTAACACCCTTTCTGCATCTGCTGGCTCATTTTGAGTGATATAGCATTATCTGTACAGATGAATTGTACTGAATTCCAGATTATTAGATTGTAGATGCAAACTTTCTCAAGGCATGTAACAGCATTGTTATGGATGTTTCTTCCGGATTGTTCCTCCTGATCTGGCAGTGGAATATTAAGATGAACAGCTTTTTCAGGATGATATGGCACGATATTTGTGTAAATCAGCAATCTCACTAGCCGCTTTGTGGTGATAATCGTGTAAATCATGCTAAAGAAGAGAGGGATTGCAGTATATGTATAAAAATACCACTCCGGCTGCGGCTGCATTATAAAGAGCGTGTTGTCATGAACTGACCTGCAATGTTCCAGTAAATTTTCAAAACTGTATAAAACGGGACAATTCAAAGCTGCATTGAAAAAAGCATCCGTCTGAGCATTGAAGTAACTGCAGTCCATACTAACTGAAATGAATTTAAACGCAGAGACTGACAGTGCCAGCTAATTGCATGCCATTTTCCCAAAATATCAATATATTACTATGTGAAAAAGACTATAAGAGGAGCTCATTGTATTTTGCAGATGGGAAATGAAAAGCTGTAGTTGTGTTTAAATGATGTACTTATGGTATATAGCATAATTCCTGCAACAGCCTACAGCCTGGTTCCTATATTTTATCACAATTCAATGATCAAAACTAAAATACATTATATACACAAAAGTATTGGGACATTGGTCATTACACATACGGGAACCTTTATGACCATTTGTGAGGTCAGGCACTGATGTTGGACATGAAGGCCTGGCTCGCAATCTCCATTCAAGTTCATCCAAAAGGTGTTGGATACGATTAATGTCAGTGTGCAGGCCAGTCAAGTTCTTCCACGCCAAACTCACCAAACTATGTCTTCATGGACCTTGCTTTGTGCACTGGGGGACAGTCATGCTGAAACAGAATAAGGTTTTCCCCAATCTGCTCCCACAACTAATATGTTCCCACAACATACTGATGCCTAGGAAACTAAGGGGCCGACCCAACCCCTGAAAAACAACCCCATACCATTATCCCTCCTCTATCAAACTTTACAGTTGGCACAATCCAGTCAGCCAGGTAACGTTCTCCTGGCATCGGTCAAACCCAGACTCGTCCATCAGACTGCCAGCCAGAGAAGCGTGATTCATCATTCCACAGAATATGTTTAGACTACTTGCACGCCACTCAGACAATGCCTCAAAAGTCTGTTCCTGGCGAAACTGAAATGGTTAAAAATCTCAGCACAAGCCAGTCAGATCAGCTAAAGTCCACTCACAGGAGAAGCTAAATTTGGATTTTTGTAATGACATGCTTGTGGAATTTGATAGCAATAGTTGAGGCATTCCAAACCATGCTGGTCTGGGTGAGGTCAGATTGTCTTTGCATAGACTATTATTGGTGAATATTGGAACAATCTTTTCCTGAGGAACATAAAAAAAATTACGTTTACATTTACAGCATTTAGCAGACGCTCTTTTCCAGAGCGACTTACAACAGTGCTTTGTTGTCCGTGACTGTTCTTCGATCTATAAAGCTAGACCTAAAATCAACAACTGTCATTAAAACCAAGTTACCACTAAGTACGTTGCATAAAAACCTTGTTAGGAAAAAACAGTGCACAGACAAACATTGTTAGTGGATTTTTTTTAATGGAGAGAGTGGACAGTAAAAAGGTTATTAGTCTCCTAGGTACTCCTTGAAGAGCTGTGTCTTCAGACGACGTTTGAAGACAGCAAGGGACTCGGCCGTTCTTATAGCAAGAGAAAGTTCATTCCACCACTGAGGAGTCAACATTGTAAAAAGTCTTGATGCATGTCGTTCTCTTTTATGTGTCGGTGGTTTGAGATGAGCAGCGCTTGATGCTCTGAGAGGACGAGAAGTGACACGATTCTTGATGAGGAAGAAAATGGAAGTAAATGGAAAATAACTAATCACTGGCTAATCACTGAAATGGAGGTGTGCATAATATGAATGGTGGAATGATGGAATCACAGAGTGGCCATGTGGCCTCTTTTGATTGTTCTCTACTTCTTTGGGCCTAGATTATGTAATATGTTGAGATGGGGTCTTCGAAAGTCATGTACTGTGTCTTCTAGGACACTAAGTATAGTTTGGTATCAGAAGCTGACCAAGCTATTTGTGGACCATACTTAACAACATGCACATTATAATGCAAGTTATTATTCATCATACAACTTTCCCTGCGTTCCTTAACTGTTTTGGATACTTTCTGATATGACATCACATTATTCACAGACATAATTAAAGATTTACTGAAGGAGACAAGAACTTCCATCCAGTACATGCATGTTAAGAAGATTTATGAGCCATATCAGATCACTCAGACATGTGTCCTTCTTGTCTTATCTGATAATTCTTAATTATGGGGATAACAGCTACTAAATGTGGTCTGGCAGCACTTTAAGGTTGGATGTCCAGCCACTGTACCCAGTACTAGCTTCTGCTTGGCCGGCAAGTCAGTAAAGGAACATTTTTTAATATACTTCAGTGAGTTCTGGCTCCTGACCTGTGAAGACCAGGCAGGATGCCAAGACTGCAGTGACGCTCACCATGCTGGACAACTTGTACTTTTCAGAATTATGGGCCATAAGGACGCAGGGTTAGTAGCAGCTCCGCGATGCCGTGCCGACGATGGGAGGCGCTGGGAGCTGAGTAACCTCTGCCTCTCTGTCTTTGCATGCCAGCCGTGCAATGCATCTAGGCATCTAGACACGACAGCAATCCAATGCCATTTTTCTGCATAATTCATGAGGGCAGCAGCCATCAATTGGCCTGGTCTACATGAAACTCCCTCTGTGTAAAGTCATATTCAGCTTACTTTACAATTTCCAAGGTGCACTCTTTATTCCGCATTCGTTTTTGCCTTGGGTTTGAAACTCAACACCGTCGTGTTTGAATATGACCGAACAATAGCTGGAACAATGGCAATAAAACTGCTGCACCCTTACCAGACAAAATTAATAGCAGAGATACTTACATTGTATGATATGATTCAGTGTATCTAATCCGTTCCTCGGGGACCCGCAGACAGTCAATGTTTACTGGGAGCTGGGAGGGAGCAAAAACGTGGACCGTCTGCGGGTCCACGAGGAACGGGTTGGGAAGCACTGAATCATATCATACAATGTAAGTATCTCTGCTATTACCCTCTGTGGCCCTGAATAGGATGAGCAGTCACAAAAAATGGATGGATGGATGGATGGATGAATGTGTTTGGGGTTTGCATTTGGTGGCCCCTGATATTTTGTCCCTGGAACATTACCTAAGCAGGAGTAGTCTCCATGGTGAATTCTGATGGATATTTTGATCAAAATGCAATTTTTACCATGGCTTTTAAAAACATAGCCTGCATGTTTTTTTTTCTCAATTAAAACATTTTGTCACAGGCACAGACGAGTCTTGCCACGGAAATGTTTGTCTGTGTACAGATAGCTTGACAATCCCTGTATCTAAGATTAAAGAATATAAAAAATATAATGGTATTTGCAAAAGACTTATGTTATGGATCCCAGATGGGAATATTCCTGCTGACGTCCCCCTAAACACTTATTTGTTTATTCATGCAATGTGTTTTATGCTTCCTCACTACTTCCTCACTTCCTCATCCCACAGCCAATCACATGTCCCCTTGTACCGCATTACACTGCCAGTGTAAACTTCTGAAATGTGGACACACTGCACCAGCATTCAATCACATGGAACATTAAAAAGCAGCCTGAGAACAACTGACACAGATACAAAGCGTATTTAAGTTACCCTACTATGTATATTTAATTACTCTCACTAAACAAGGGTGGAAATGAAGGAGTTCAAAAGCAAAACCTAGAAAAAAAATGGGTGAGCATGAAAAATGCATTTCTCAAGCTTTTTATTAAGTTTCCCTTGAGCAGACCCAATCAGTGACATTTTCCTTCTTCAGACTCATGCTGTTGCATGGTACACACTGGAACAAGCTATATTATGTATATGGCCCCTTTCTGGGGTGCATGTGGGGGCTGCTAATGAAGCAGCCCATGCAGGCATGACCAGTTAAATATCAAGAACAGGATGGAGCCCACTTTTGTAGAATAAAAGGAATGTATATTTGCACTGCTTGGCTCAAAAGACTTTCATTACGTTACATGGGTGCACTTCCCTAGCAACGGAAGCGACATAGGCTGCTACAATGTATCCTTGACGCAGCAGGTGGGAAAATATGCAGCAGATTTACAACTGAAAGGAATCTCTTTCTGTATCATTTTCCAATCAAAACATACCCTAATCAAATATCAAACACACAGAGGAGACACCCCTCGACTCTCCAGGAGGGTTCGGTCTGGAGAAAAGGCAATGCTGTTTTTAGAAACACAACATCTTTAAGCCATCTAGATGACCAAAAAAGCAAATGAAATATCGGATGGCTCATATCAGTTCAAAATTGGTTTGTGTTTCTGCTTAGGGCAACCTAAAAAGTCACATGACACTGGAGCAATATGAAGGGTCACAAGCACGCCCCCGGAGGCCGAGAGCGGTATGACGTAACAAGTTATCTAAATGCCCAGAGGACTAAAACACACACCGAACCTCAGCTTTTCTGTAAGGTTACCTTGAAGTTTAAATTAAAAAACGAAAATGATTAATGGAATAGCACAGATTGCCTGAGTATGCGGTTATGCCAGATTATGGCTATGCATTTGTCCAGTTACCAACTGACAGTTTGCTGTCCGTGATGTAATTTGTATACATATTTGAGGCAATGAGGCTGAGAGTGTTATACCATATGCCTGCCATAATCATTAATTTAATTAGTGCTGCTTTACTTCCTTTTAAAAAATGCAAAGCATAATGTACATCCTGTGTATCCAGACACTGCGGCTACACTGGGTCTTTAATGGTGAAATTCTTCAGTACCGCAGCTCCTGGTCAACATTTAACATTTAATGTGTGTCCTTTAAAATGAAATGTCAAATGTGGGGGAAAAAAGTTCTCGCAGAGATAATGCATGATTTGCCATCTGTTACCTTTACAAAAGGAGGATGTACATATAGAGTAATAATAGATTAACTGTCTGTTAATTTCAGGTTTAATAAAATGTGACAAAGGTGGAATTCATGCACAAATGAAAACGCTTAAGGTGTTTTAAGGATGCAAATGAAGGAATTAAGTCTCTGGCTGCTTAATCACCCTTGTACATGAGCAGAACATTATCTTCATTAATCAGAACTAAGGGAAACCATTTCTGTGTCTTTCCTATTATAATTATCTATAGTACAGAAGGGATGGATAATAGAGGACGGGATGCAGAAATAATGCAAGGAAGAGGGATCGAGCCTGAAATCAGTCTACATATCAAAATACCCACAATGCTTCATGTTACATCATAAAAGTCCAACATCAAGAATACAGCCCCAGTTAAAGTGGCTTCCAGCCCATACAGCCCAATTAGCTGATTGATAACCACTCGCTGCTCGCAGAAGTTAATCTTCTTTCTTGTTACTCTAAGGCCTGCTTGTGCATTCAGGATCAAGCTCAGTCCAGTATTCAGTAATCCTCAGTCGCATCAAAGACTCCTTGCCAATGCATGCAGACGCCGGAGCTCTGATTAAGAATGGGACAGTCACGCCTAGATTGCTAATGTCGCCCGTAATGCTTGGTGACCTGGCATGGCAAATTGATGGCTAAATAACACACTACGGAAGTGTGGCATTGACATTCTTTGTATAGGCACATGTCATAAGAAGAACAGTGAATATGGGTGGATTTTGTAAAGTCAGATAACTCATTTTCCTATGGTCTTTGTGTACTATATATGGAATACATCTCTGTTATATATATATAATGATTTTATTAAAAATCTTACAAAGGCAGACTAGTTTCATTTGGTCCAGTATTACATTTCATTTCAATAAGGGCAACAGCAGATAGTGTGACTCATTCTTCCAAGACAACGGAACAGTATTATCGTATGCGAGATATTTTACCGGTTTACATCAGATAGATGTCTTTCCTAACTGGATTTCCTCATCACTGCAGGAATGCGGCTGGATGTACTGCTACACTTAACCATTATGATTTTTATAATTCACTGAAGTAACTCTTTAAAAAATGTATTCACATACACCTGAGACTGCAAAGCCTAAAACAGACCAGATTCATCTGAAATTGGTCTTCAGAAAAGACTCTGCTCACTATTGATTAAACAACACATTCCAGGAGTCATACAGTATTTACATCAATAACTGTAAATAATGAATATGTATTAAATGATGAAAACCCAGCCTTGGGGCAGATGCAGGTTCAGGTGCCACTTTATCAGCCTTGTGTCCTTCATGGGTATATTGGCCTGTTATGGCATGTGGCACAACTGGCAGGTTGTGGATATTGCCTTGTTAAGTCTGTTCTGCTAATGGGCTTGAGTACAAAGTAAAAGAACAAAAAAAATCCAATAGCAACCAAACAATGAGGAGAAGCAGAACAGTGTCTCAGTAAATTTGCATAAAATTTTGTTTCTTATGAAACTATTGCACTATTGTTACAGTGCTGTTAAAAACATACCACAGGTAGAAGATCCCCTGAAGCTGTTTCAGAGACAGTTCTTATGCACTACATCCCTGACTGGTTTACACAGACTGGTTTCCTCACTTTTTTCCAGATTGGTCTTCACATGCCGGTCTCCCCACCCCTCTACCTGATTGGTTTTCATACACCAGACATTCAACCACCTGACCAATCACTGACCTCTACTGGAAGGATGTTTAAACTCATGTACTGTTATATCCTGCATTTTTAGCAGGTCTCCATTACCCTTTGACCTGAGAATGAACTGCTCTGAAATGGAACACAAATAAATGACAAACTGAAAGAAACTGTCTTTGTTATTAAAACTTTTTATTTTATGAAATATTCATTTTCTACTTTCATCCGGTTTCTGGTAAAATATTGTAAAGGACATTTACTATTTCATCCACCCAACTACTTACTCTGGACAAGACTGCACTGGGCGTTCCTGTTTCAATCCATTTAAACTATTTCTACAGAGAAGCTTGAAATGTGCAACTAATTTATGAACATCTTCACTGCTGTGGGCCTGAGGCACAGTCTGTCATTCTACTTCAGCTATGCCCTAGTTAGGATGTAATTCTACAACCTTACGCTCCACAAGTGAATGGACAGTCGACTGTCTCTTGTTTTGTAGAAAATAAAACTATTGACGTGTATTATATGTGCTCTTCCTCAGTGTTTTCAGCATTTTGAGCAAAATCAATACGGGGCTTAGGGAGAGAGAATCCCCGCGATGACATTCTATTCCAGTGGTGTCTGAGTGATGATTTCACTGGCGAGCTCTTTCAGAGAGCACTGCGACGGAGGAACTGCCTCCTAGTGAAGGGAGATCTAGGTAAACTGGCAGGCTAGGGAAGCAGCATCCCTAATCCAGCACCGTCCTTCGAAACAAAAAAAAATGCACTGCACAAACACAGAGGGAAGTAGAAAAAAGCTCTACAGAGCTTAGATTAAAATGTAAAACACACACATACACATGCATATATATACACACACATGAATATATATATATTAGGGCTGTCAAAATTAACGGGTTAACGCAGATTAATCCATCATCATGATTAATCTGATTAAAA
>JAODJU010000095.1:17217860-17238940 GCA_026776725.1 Gnathonemus echidnorhynchus | reverse complement strand
ATTAATCCACAGCAACCCTGTGATTAATCTGATTAAAAATTTTAATCGTTTGACAGCACTAATATATATATATATACACACACACACACACACATATATAAATATATATTTGTTCGGTGACTCAGAATGTGTTCATTCATCTGATCATTAATAACAAGATTGGGCGGAACTTCAGACTTGAATGAATTTCATAGAAAGCCTACTGACTGTTTTATGTGGGTGCTGAGTTTTTGGTCCAATAAACCTTTCGATAAACCCTTCATCTGCCTGACAGTCGGCTGTTTTTCTTTAAGCAGTGGTAGACATCAGCTCGGGCTATATTTTCATACATTAGTATTAGTATTAATAATCCAAATAGTGCTTTGCTTTGTTTTAGAATTTTTGACAGTAGGATCTATAAAACCAATTGGAATTTGGACAGGTCCTCATAATCTCCACTCGATGTTTATACTCTGTAAACATCAAGCATCAGCTCAAACCTGGAAACTTATAATGATAAATGAAAAAAATATGCATGATTGCCTTTGATGAGGGACATTACAGAGCTATGCTCTTTTTTTTCTACCTATCTTTTAAAAAAACATAAGCTGCTTGTGTGAGCTATAGAGGAGCTTCAGCACAAGGCGTTTCATTTTGAACTTCAATATGTTTTGTAGATAAACCGCCCGTATACATCACACAGCCGTCAGCCTGTATATTATGTGTGTGCGGCGGTGGGTACGCTCAGCTGCTCAGCATTAAATACCCCCCCCCACAGGGGTAGGTACGTGTCTCCTCTGCAGGAGAGAGCACTCCCTAATAGCTGCCCAGAAATGCCAGTTGGAATATTAACAAATTAGGCTAATATGTGTCTCTGCTATGGTGCTTTCCCCCAAACCTGAAATATGAAGCACGTTGACACATTTAAGACTGTATATTTTTTGTGCCGAATTGTTATTTTTTTTCTTGAGTGTAAACACCACTCCACAAGGTCACGCTAAGACTGTTGGATATAAGAACTTGAAATAGCCAGCCCAATAGGTGTTCTGGCGCCAATACCAAGCCACGGGAAGCAAACTGGGGGGAAAAAAAAGAAAACAACAACTACAGCATAGATCTGCTCGTGAGTGGAGCGCAAGGAGGACACACCGTCCAGCAGCCGCGCAGCGCCAGGGGGTCACGCTGCAGCGGCAAAGGTCGCGGGGAGGATGGAAACTTCCTCTTTTCTCACCAAGCCATTAAAGGTCATCTCCGCTGCGTCTTATCAGAGGGAAAACAAAAGCAGTTCCCACGTCGGGCTGTGACAGCAAGCGTCGGCAGCCCCCTGTGTCCCCCCCACCTGCCTGGGTAACGAGACCTCTCTCCATCTGTTGCCACTCACAGGCTGCTGCTTGGTAATCATGGAGAAACGGGAGTGGAGGAGGGGCAGCCGGACAGCCCCGCTGCCTGCACCACGAGGCGGGGGAGCAGCAGGCAGGGAGGCGAGGACTTTAGCTCATTATTATCTTACCGCCGCTATCAGCGACGAGCCCGTCGTCCAACACGTCGTTACGCTCGTCACTAAGGAGGCCCTCAATCGAATACAAAGGACGCTTAGCTTCAAAAACTGACTGGGTTGAAAAAAGGTCATCACATACGAGAGAGATTACATATCGTACCCCCCACTATCGATAAAATAAAATGCATTAGCAGTCATGCTCATTTAAACTAGCATTCACGCATTGCTTGCCTTTTTAAGAGCTCTGGGCGCCTTGCATACATCTCTCCTCATTGTTAAGATGCTCTGAGAATAAATGCATTACCACACTTTGCCTGTTATTCAGGCAAATTGCTATGTGTCACAGGAACGTGGGGAATGCCTTTCTGCGGATCCAACGCGGAGTTAGCCCCTTACAGAGCCAAATGCTGGCCAGGAGATATATTTTGCTGAAGCTTGTATTTCATCTAGCTGCTAAATTCAGCTCTCCTGAATCACAAAGAACAGCCTGGAAGTTTTTTTTTCTCAGTTCCTCCAGCATCTAGAATGTTACTTCGTTCATTTCTAAGTCTTCATCGGTATTTTCAATTGAAAATAGACTGGAAGAGACAGCCTATCATCTGGAAATGTCAGGGTGGAGGAAGTTCTATTCTGAATTCATAATAGTGGAAAAATGGTCACGGTGGCAGCCCGGCAAACACACACAGATGGGCGCTCACATATGCATACCTAATTACTGACCCGTTTAACCACGGTTGAGAAGGTCCCCTAATGTCGCAATCTCGGATTGCAGGCATCTCCATAGACGGAGTGCTTTACAGCTGAGGGTTTCTTTAGGATAACAAGATCAGCATATTTGGTGGTATGAAACCTCACTGTGATTTCATTACCGTGCACGACTAACATTACACTGTTTCAAATAATGCATTACTTAAATGATATTAATACTTATTTGCAACATCAACTAGAATCCCTGCTGTGAGCAAATGTCTTCTTTTCCTTAGAAAATCTGGCTTGCTGAATCTGTATCAGATCATCTACCCATTAATTTCACCTAGCCTTTCATTTCTCTCTCTTTATAGTTGTGTTCTGTAATTCATTTGAGCAAGTCATATAAAATAATGATTTTCCTTTTGCTTTCGGCTGGATTTTATAGGATTTCGGTTTAGCTGGGGCCTTTTATCAAGAGCAAAGGCGCTTTCAATTCCCTCTTGATTGCAGTGGTGCAAATACATTAATGGACCACGACATGAATTAGGGAATGTTTTGGGGGAAACCGTAATTCAATATATAAATACATAAGGGGGTCATCTACAATTTAGAGGTTAAAAAAAATAAAACCTAGAAATCCTCCTTCCAAAACACTTTTGAATCGTAAGTGGTCTCCCACTCTTACCTTTAATTCTGTTTACTGCTATGAGTCACGTTGGGATTAACTGAGCAGAACGACTTTAGCGGAGGACTGAAACAGCTTTACATAGTTTGTAGTGAAAAAAAGGGCAGAGATCCTGAGGCAAGTGAAACAAACCAAGCCCCCGTGCCTCCGTAAGGCTCTCAGACCCGGGCCTGGGACCAAAGCGAGCGTGTGAGAAGCAAACAAAGAGTGTGAGTCAGATCTGGCCATTAACTCCTAGCATGCCCGCTCTGGTTAGCCCGAGCTCGCTTACCACCTTTGCGGTATGCGGCGGCTCCTAAAAATAAGGTTTGACGTCAAGCAGGGGCACCGAGCGACGTACTTTGCTTTTACGGCCCCAGGCCGGACTTCCACCTGTGATATCCTCTTCTGGCCTGATGCCTCCTATTCATTCGGCCCCCAGCCTCGGGAGGCAGCTGTCTCCGTGCAGAGCGTGTGAGGCAGTTTACTGCCCAACAAGTGCTAATGACAGCCACACATTTGCCTCTGAAGTCTTGCTTCATGTGTCAGCTTTGTGACTGGCACTCCATTGCACTAATGTCCAACAAGCTTCAATCACTCTTCTAATCGGTCCACTTAACGTCTCACTCTACGGTCATTTTGACATCATCAAAACAAGGAATGGAAACAGTGCTAATGTTATATTAATTAGATGTCGTTGTAAGAAGAATCAAATAGTAGTGCATAAAGATTATGTTTTAGACAAACACTGAATAAATATGAATGAATGGCAGGACAACTGTAAGATGTTAGCATACAAAACAGCAATGGTTATAGCTACAGTTATCGGAGCTCCCTCTGAAAACCATTTTCACTGAAAACACTGTATGGATGCATGCAAACCACACATATATTTAAAAGCTTGTTTTGACTATGCTAAGATCATGTGGAGACCTTTATCACTGATTCATAGCAGATCTTCTTTCTACATGTAATGAAATGTCATCCTTTAATTGGGATGGGAGAATGAATTAATCCTTAATATGAAAAATTCTATACTGCAAAAATGTTTCTGTAAGACTTTCTTTAACGGAGAATAATCCATTCAGTCCGGTGCCAAAAGGGAAGGTTCCAAAAACACCACATCGGACAACTGATGAATTATGGAAGACACATGAGGACTACTCATTCTAGCTACCCTGCAGCTTCTGAGCTTGGCCCCCCTTTTTAGCTGGGTTAAAATTTCAAGGGTATTTAAAGGCTTGCTATTTCACAAGACCTGGCTGTCTATAAGGGACATGCCATCCATTTTCACAGAGGCTTCCTTACTGAACTTTTAAAGGAGCCTCGCTATGGAGGACAGCCGCATGAATGCTGCGCTTTCTCACCCAGAGTGACAGATCTCTATACTTTCCTCCTTAGACGAGCCCACACTCACTGAGGCGTGATAAATGACCTTCCTGCTTTTTATAGGCTTAGGACACCTCGCGGGTTCACCCGCAGTCCATAGCAATCAGGAGACTGTGACTCAATTGCTGCTTCAGGTGGGTCTTCAGAAAGCGAATCTAAAATCGGCGCTACCTTCAGCGCTGCTTGTGTAGCAAGGGCTCCCTGCACATAGTTTACAAACCACGCAAAAAGCCCGAGCAACGTAACCGAAAAACACGTCAATCTTCACTTCACTTTCCGTGTGTGTGCAATTGTGAGAGTCATCTCAGGCTTAAGATAAAGCCTCTCGCTCTGTGTACAAAGAGGTCCATCGCACCATTTGTTTGGTGAAACACTCCTTAAAAAAGGCCACGTGTGCCTTTCTGCACACGCGTGTGTCCTCGTACAGCCGCTTTTCAATTTGCAGCCCTGAAGCCATTATTTCTCTTATTATCCCCTAACAGTCCTAATAATCCATGTGACATGCACGCCCGTCCATAGCATTTCCTGCTCTTAGTGATTGTCTAAATATACAGCTGACTGATGCGGTACTGTGCAAAAGTCTGCAGTCAAAGTAATTCAATGTACTCATGATCGGTAACGGTTTACATTAACTGCACCTTCATAATGCATTCATCATGCATTCATAGAACATTCAGTGCACCTTCATAATGCATTCATAAGCAGCATGCAAGTACACCTTAACATCCTAACATCCCTTAAGAGCATGCATTAATAACAAACATTACATTATTATACAATTATAATGTTTGTTATTGTTAATAACAATATTATTATATATAAAATTGTATATAATGATTGTTATTAATGTATATTACAGCTGTTGAGGTATGTTAGGATGTTAAGGTATACATACATGATGTTTATGAATGTTTTATGAATACTTAATGAATACCTAATGAAGGTGCACGGAAGGTTTTATGAATGCAATATAGAAGCATTTTGAAGGTGCAGTTAATGTAGTGTTACCTAATCATCTTCACTTTGGTGAAAACCATGATATGTGTGTCAGGTTTTGTTAACTTAGCTATTTCAAAACCTCCTCTAAAGTTATCCCAGTATTTGCAGCAACCATCTGCCATCTGCAGCAACCAATTAATTTACTTAATTAACTGAGCTTATAGTTAAATTTAACAGATACATGCAGTGGCTGAACTGCCCGTGAGGAGAGGTTTGGCAATTGAAGTGGCGTTCATCTAGCCATCCCACAAGATACCAGCAACTTTTTGGAGAACATTAAAAATTCCTGTTAGTTTTTATTATTTTATTATTTTACTCATAATATGCACTTACTACCCAGATAAACAGCCTTAAACATTTTCTTTGCCTAAGACTTTTGCACAGTACTGTTAGACTTTATAAACCGGTATTGCGTAGGACTTTCCCTAACCTTTCCCGTACACGGTGCCGAATATGACAACCTTGAGGTGTGTCAAACACTCGCTCGCTCGCTCACACATCACGCCCTCGTCCTGATCGCTCAGCAGGAAACCTGAGCCGGGAGTTAATAAAGTTCAGCCAGGAGCGTTTCCCAATGAGTTATACGGTCGTCGAACCCGCCGCTCCAGTGCCCCCAGAAGAGGGAGGCTGACAGATTAAGTGTCGTCACCGAGGCCAGCACTGTGACATACGTGCTTGGAGCAGGTGTTGTGGAGGTCAAAAATGCAGGCAGGGTTTCCTCGGGAATCTCGAGTTGGCAGGAGCGACCGGGTCAGGTGGGTGCTTCCATAAAGTCAGGGGCGTGTCTCGGAAAGAGGCCGCAGCCGTGTAGCCTGCGATCACCATGCCAAAAAGCTACCTCATGTCTTTGAATACGACCTGGAGACATGTGTCTGTGCTTTCAAATACATTTCCGCTTGCTTACCCAAAAGATTTTCATAGCAGCGATTTTTCTGTCCACCCCTGTGACGAGAAACAGCATCTTGCTCTGGGTCAGCCTTTAGTCTACGGTATCCGTCAGAATCAGCTTTCTGTCCGCCACTGTTAACGGCCCACTCATCGGATTCTCCCAGCTAGTGCTGGTTCCTGACTCATGGCAGGTATTTGTCAGTTGCTTAACCAAACTTACATTAATATCAACATTTCTGTATATATATTTTTTTTTCGAAAGACTAGCAAATACAGCGTTGAAGCTACTTTCTTTGCAGTATGGGATTTATTAAACATGTTTTATATGCATATCAGGTAACTGCTTCATTAGCAATGGTAAAAAACTGGGCATAGGTATAAATATTTCAGCAAGATCTTGCACGGGTTTTCTTTGATGTATTTTGTAATACCCTATAAATTCCACATACTACTTTTTGAGCCTAACACATAAAAAGAGTTACGGATTTGATAGAGTAACAAAGCCGCTGAGATACTCTGGTTCATGAAGCAATACTGTCCAGAAGTGTAGAGATACTACTTAAATATTTATTTCAAGTGCATTTTCCCCTGAATGCAACTTAAAAGGGAGGAAGGAAGAACAGAGGCCTGACAATACCTTTAACTGAAACGAAACGTGAGTTACCTTTTACCAAGCTAATTATTCCACAATCCCATCATAAATATTTTGAACTCTGTAGCTTGTAGTTTGCAGCTGCGTTGACAATGGCTTTTGTTAACTGTGACTCAGAGCTTAGATGAATCAAGCAGTCCCAGTATTACATAAAATCATTTGTCACAAATGTATGAGGTCAGTCATCAAATGCACCCCATAGCTGTAGACTTAGTTTGACGCCTCCCCATCGGCTTTGGAACATGTTTGTATGTTTAATTAACTGAGACACAATGGATGTGTGAATCCCTGGAAGCAATTGATCAAGCAGATACAGTTCACAGTGCACAGTACAAGAGTTACTTTTCCTGAAGACATCTAGTACTACTTACTGCCTTGAGCTAACCATGCATTTGAATTAGAAAGTAAATTAAACATATGATATGACAGCTAAAAACTGAACAAGGTTAAAAAAAGAGTTATGAGATTCAGACTATGCTTAATTGTACCTCATTAGGCACCATGAAATACAGCAGTTAATTGTTTAATGTTAGAATACACATTTTGTTTTTTTATTGTGACAAAGGAACTTCCATTAGTCAGGAGATTATTGTGCCATTTACCACAAAACCATCAAACATGGATATGAAAATCTTAAATTTGGCTAAATTTACACAGTTCATTTAAACTGGTGATCTGTACCATGCCCAGACATGTTTGACCTCAGATGGCCAGTTCGGCTGACTAGTCTGATCACTCCATACCAAGCCCAGGCCCACTTGAAGAGGTGGGCCCATGCACAGTTAGTTGGACTCAGGCACGGTCTGCATTTAGTGTGATCGCTTACTGTGCTGGGGCCCAGAGCACAGACATGATATCAATGATTCGACTGACACACACATGCACACATGAACACTACATATGAACTGGACTTGGAAGGAACATTTTGGATTGGCTCTACAGATCATGTTTTTTTTTTTTTTTGCAAAACTGCCTTGTGAAAAAAATGACTCATACAGATTGGGTAGTGACAAACATTTAATAAACATGGCAGCAAGGAACCACTTTGGTTTACGGCAGAGGTGCAGTGTTTGCTGGAAATTTGGGCTGACAAGAGTACTTGTTGCAACACACAAATATTTGGAAAAATATGGGCCTATTTTCTTATACATGCAGCATAAATAAATAAAAATGGCTGCATTGCATATTAAATAAGTCTATATGAGGGTCGTGTGTCCTCACCCCCAAAACAACTCCAAATAAGACACGAAATTAGCGAATTAATAATGAAGTCCATTGTGCTGTGCAATAGCACGTTTCTTCCTATGTCTTCAACACAGAAAGTCGCATGGTGATGATGTAAGCGTGCTCGGGCCCAGGACGTTAAGCTCAGTGTGAGTGCAGACCAGCAGGGGAGTGGGGAGGGGGGACAATCATGTTTGGGCAAGGTACAATACATCCGGGCCAAGTGTGAGTACTGTATGACCTTAGGCTAGCAGGAATAATTGATTAATCAGCCATTAAATATTGTGCACAATTTTAACATATTGGCCTTGGGAGCCTGTAGCTTAGATATCTGAATAAGAAAATGCATAAATCAAGAGATGATTAACATTATTGAGAATCACATCGCTTTGCAAAGAGTCCCTCAAGGCATAATACTTAGACCTCTCCATTTGTCCCTAAATTTGAAGCTGTCTTTCATTTTAACAGTTACTGCTCCTCACAGATCTTTCCTCTGAGATAGTCATGTCTTCCTTACCTGGATGTCTCACCATCACTTTGTCTCATCAAAGCTTATATTCTTTATTTCCCATTCGACAGTCACTGCACACTGACCCCTTTCTGATCCACAGACTGCTGAGAAGCAGCACGTCACCCTGGACAATCACCTGGCCTCATACAAACACAACAAACTCACGCTGATTGGATCTCTACTCTAATAATGCTCTCATTTCTTACAAGTGGACCCTGGAAACTACAGCAAAGCCTTTTCTGTCCTTTGTCTTTTGCAATCAAACTACAAGAACTTGTCCAGAAATGGTGTCCCATCTGCTTTTCAGCTTGTCACATTGGCTGCTGAACATGGCTTGGATCAAGTTTAAAACCTTTGTTCTGGCTTATTAAGGAACAAATGATTTGTGACTGCATCACTTTCAGAGTGTCATTCCCTCATACACTCCTGCTAGAACACATCACTTGGTATCTCCCAGGGTTTGAAAACTTCCCAGCCCTGGGGCCACTGTTTGTATGTATGTTTCTCCCATGACCCCCTGCTGGGGAAATGAGCTTATAGGTGACGTATCTGCAGTCTGTTTCCAGTAGCAGGCTAAATGCGATCATTTTTAGACAGGACCTCGGTCCCCAGAACTTGAGAAGTCTTCAGCAGTGCACAGCTCATACCTAATTCACTGTGATGAATCTGTGCTCATTCTTTCTGCTTGCTCATTTGTCATTCTAAGCTATCCAGCTTATATTAATTCACATGAGTTCTTGGATTTTAACACTAAAATGAATTTATGTGACTAATTAAAGCAGAACTTTTATTACATCATATTATTATATTATTTCTCTGTCACACATTGGCATTGTTATTAAATGTTTTATACTCTATCTATGAATACAGAAATCACTAGTGATAGGACATAAATATTTTTCAATTGATGTAAACTTTATTAGCTCTAAGGTACAATCCTGGCAGTTATTAATTATTCTTTGGAGTCATGGTGATTCATTTGGTTGTACTGTTGCCTCCGTAGTCCTGGGTCGTGTGTTTCAGTCCTGCCCAAATAATATGGGCAGAACTCAAATGGGTCTCCTCTGGCTTCCTTCCAGAATCCGAGATACATGCTGCTTATAAAACAGCAGGTCATCTTTTCAAAAACGAATTGATTCTCAATTCTCTTTATCTGCCTGAATTAAAATGTTTCTAAATATAGCAATGGGGAAAAATACTTCTTTAAATTGAATCAGAAAGAGGAACAGAGTAGCTATTCAATTTGTGACGATAAAACAATTTCAGTTTCATCACAGCCATGATTTTAAGTTTCTCAACATTTGTTTGCTTGTGGGTTTTATGTTTGAATAGTAGTACACAACTTCATGAAAATTTCAGGACAACTGAAGAGAACCCATTACTAATGCAATAAGTAACCATACCTCAACTACTCAGCTTGTTTCAAACACAAAAAGATGTTATAACCACCGACCTGTTGCTGTAATGCCTTTGTTTTAGATCAGATGATGGGGCAAAGCTTTTAACTACAATGCTAACACAATGACCAAAAGCATACATTTATATAATATATTTAAAGGTCATTGGCACAAACAGGGTAGCCCCATGCAAATGCTAACTTCATAACTTCCCAAAATATGCTTTGAGCCGTGGATCAATAATTGACAATAATTTGACAAAATGTAAACGTTATAGATTACATTGTAATTTTATATTGCAACTTTACCCTATTATTATAATTATTATTATTATTATTATCGTGATGATCATCATTTATTATTATCATCATTCAATTTGTTACATTCTGGCAAGTTATTGCATAATGTGACGTTATTACGTAATGCGACATTATTACGCAATGCGTTGTTACAACCTGTTCCTCTTTATCCTCATCAGTGTGCCATCTTGGAGTGTGTCTCAGCAGAGGATGCCTATTCATAGCTGCAGTTCAGACGATTAGTTGGGATATTAATACATAAACAAATATTTACTGTAACTATCTGTAAATCCTCCTCATCTTAATTCTGAACCAGGCATTTCACACTGCTAAGAAACAAGATCAAGGATAAGGGACAGAATGTTGACCCACTGATAATCATATACTGAGAAGTGTGCATTAAAACAAATAAATTGTTAAACTATGAATAATTATGAACAGTGTAGTATAAATGTAGTATTAGTGTATAGATAGTGTATAATTATTATTGTATATTATTGGCATATAAATTCACTTATTATAAATAATTAAGTATAGTATAAATAAAGTAATTAATTTCATTTCCAGATTAGTAAAGTGCAGAGAGTTTGACCTTGGTAATTCAGCATGTTGGAATTGAAAGATTGGTGTGAAAGAAATCAGATACTTGTTACTGTGTAGGACAAATACAAGCTACAGCTGTCCAGCTGAACACACCTCGGATTAGTGAAAAAAACACAAAGCCTCCTAACTCCCCTGGTAAAAGCCATTCATCTTTCATAAGTACAGGGTCATGATAAACCTGCGAATGTGGAGGAATGCCGCACGAACACGGGCAGAACATGGAACCTCCACACACACAGAACCCAGGGCAGGAACTGAGCATCAAGCCTGGAAGCGTGGGGCTATGGAGCAACCCACTGAACCACCGTGACACCCCCCAGCGCACGAAAGGATCCATATACAATACTGTGTGAAAGCCCTAGGCAGAGTCATAGGATGTGTAAAGCTATTTATTCAAGTAATAAGGGTATATGTGCTCCGAACCAAAAATACAATTTAACATTAGAACATGTGAAAATTAAGAGTAATACAACAAGAATTTCCTGCATTCTCCAAGAATGTACTGGTGACTTGTTGGACGGTTAGAAGAACACGGCTTCAGTTTCCAAACCTCTCCTCAGGGGCACACCAGCCATTCCATGTATTTGTTACATTTCACATCCAGCCCAATTAATTCATTAATTTCATTAGTTTAAGAAAGTCAGTGAGGTATGGATTAGCTATATGAGGTGAGGCACTGGTCAAGTCTAAAATAAATTGGCTTATTGGGCGGTTCTTGCAGATACGGTGGAGTTTTTAGCAGAGGTTTTGAAATGACTAAGCTGACACACTCTGACAGACATAATATCATAGTTTTACACCAACATAAAGATCATTTAAGCATCTTTTTTAGACTGCCTGCGCAGAACTGTGTGTGTGTGTGTGTGTGTGTGTGTGCGTGTGTATAAGTACAACCAAAGATGGGTGAAATTTGGCTTGTTGTAATGCAGCTTAGATGCAGATTTATTGTGGTCAGCAGGAGTCAAAACACTAACCACACTGCACCAACCACGCTGCCAGCTGTTAAAACAATGTCTGATTTTTTTCAGTTACTTCTAGAATTTTTGGCAATTCGCTGTGCAAAGAACCCCATGGTGACATGGGAAAAGAGATAAACACAATAAATAACGGATATGTGATTATTTTCTATTCTGTCAACAGTATAATGGCATTCTCGGGGGAGTGGGGGGGCATACAGCATCAAGGCACATTGACTAGACAAAAATACATATAAGGCAAAACAAGACAACGTGCAAGATAGTACACATAGTGCAAACAAATTATGCATAATTAAACTGCATTATTAAATTATTAAGTTCAGCTGCACTGTGACCCTGAACACTGATCAGGTTCTGCATCACTATGAGCCTATCCCCAGAAGCAGAGCAAACCCTGGCCATGACCTCAGTCTCTTACAGGGAACTCACTCTCCCAGTCATTCACTAACACACTCAGACACGAAGGTCCTTTTCATGACCAAACGTGACCTGAACTGCACGGCTTTGAATGGTGGAAGGAAACTGGAGAACCTGGAGGATTTGAAGCGACAGTGCTGCACAAACAGATAACAGCCAGTCTAATTTTAATCTACTTATTTACTTATTACTTTTACAGCTGTCTGTGTACCAATTATGGTAGAGAATGCACTTTCATCTAAAAGCATTAAGGATAATTTTATTTTTATGTGTGATTTAATTTCAGCAAGTAGTAAATTAACTGACCAAGCCTCCTGTAGAACTCCATGAGGAAAATTTTTAATAATAATATTGTACCTTTGATCTCTGGATTAAAAAATTAAACTCTTATTTTGAAGTGATTTAGTAATATGCACCGAATGAGGATGAGGTTCCACTGGAGAAAAGAGAATCCTACATATTTCTGAAGCAACAATGTGAGAAGGGTATCTTCCTCACTTGTTTATCAATAGCTAAGCCCATCAGTAAAGGCTGGTCCAGCAATCCAGCGATATGTGAAATTCACATTGTTCCTCAAGCTCATAAAAGTTTAAGGAGGCCAGCAGCTGCAGCCTGCATGCGAGTGGAAGCACATACCCCGAGGTCGCTGTCGGGTCCACCCTCCGTGAGAGTGAAGACACTACACCGGGAGAAAAGTCTCACCCACCAGGATCAGCTCATGAAATCCCGCCTCCCAGAACTCAACACGTTCCCTAAGACACCCGTGGGCGGGGGGGGGGGTTCTAGTCACCGAAACCATCATCCGGGCCAAACATAAGCAGGATCCATGGCAACTGCACGAGGAATTTGAACGTTCTGCATCCATTTCCTGTGCATCTCTGACAAGGCCATGGTTCCGTATGGGCTTCACATCTCGAAATTGAAACAATGAAAGAAAAGAAGAATCATGAATGCTCCAGGACCAAGATTGGCCAGTTCATTTAATTAGACTCCCTATATGATGTCATCCACAGAAGCCCACGGCGGAGTTAGGTCCTTTATAAGAGTACAGTGCCGGGCTGTCACACACTATTATTTGACCAGTACCTCATATGACAGCTCATACCCAAACCCCTTTTTCTCAGTGGCAATCCACATCAGACTTCCCCTTTAAAAGCCCCTGATATATCCCTAAGTGACTTTTCATTTGAAAATGTCATTTTGTCTTTTAATTCCTGGAGGCTGTCTCCACCATAATAACCAAAAGCAGTCTCTTCACTGTGGTGCAGAATGTTAATAGAAATGGGCCGTTACTGTACTTAATCTTGCTGTAAGCCAATTCCAACTTTTACAGTCCTGCACCGAGAACGGATATTATTATTGATTCCTTTGTCATCCCACTCTGGGAACTGTTCCAGCGCTACGCCGTGGACCGTCCTGAAGATTTTAATCTGCTCTTTCAAACTGATTTCATCAAAAAAAAAATTTAAAGCCTGCCTCGTGCTTGATGACGACCTTGACGCTCAGGTGGGACGGTTTGCGACAGATGAAAGGGTTGGTTTTATGACATTCATTTTATAATATTCTGCATGCTACGGACACACATTGCTGACGTTTGCTTGGTAATTAAGCACTCAGCACTTAGGCGGCAGAGCAAACCTTTGCAGTCCACCGTCTGCTGTGAGTCACCAAGACGACTAGCTGATCAGCTGCTTTCAGCCAGCATGGTGTGGATTTCTGTGTACGGTGGAGCGTACATCCAGTAGAGGAGAAAGGGCTTGTAGCTGGCTGGCCCTGTCTTCTGTCCATAAGGAGCAAAGAGCTGTATGCTTACTGAATTGCTGACTTGACCTCAATGCACAGAGCGGGTGTAGATATCAGATGATAAAGTTGTGATAATTCATAATTCATGTTCTGTTTTACACCCATCATCACGCTGCATGATTGTATTTTTAGACAGGGAACATGCATCATTTTCAAAGCATCAGACGGCATCAAAGGAGACATTTTACTTAATTACAACCGAATGTTCATCAACAAAGGAAGCATATCCTGGGAGCGGAATGAAGTCACCAGATAATCGATAGATGGAATAAATGACACTAATCAGCATTTGATTAATATGTAAAGTGCAGTGTTCAGCTTTTTGGTGTTTAACCAAGACAATTTAACATTAAAGGTGAATAAACAGCAGATCGGGGACCGTTGAGGAATTGGAAGCAGATTCATAACTTTATTTAATCTCAGGCCAGGCCGGGAGTGTCGATCACGGCTGAGAACACAGAGCGCACGGAGGCTGACATGGACAGGACTAGCCGCTCAGAGCCGCCGGGGTGGGGGGGGGGGCGCGTGATGTCCACCTGACCAGCCATCTGTCGCGGGGCTTCATGGCGGCCCTCCGAACGCAGGAGCGCTTCCAGAGACCGGCCACGTTAGTGCAGAGGTAGCGTCAGAAGCCGAGAACAACGAGGGGGTCGCAAACAGGCGCCCCAGCACAGTCCACTGCCCCCCCATTATTGATCGAGGAACTGGGGGCTCTGAGGGAGCTGCCAGGTGGGAGCGTGCTACATCACACTGGCAGGCCTTCTAGTGTCATGCTAATGCAGGGGGGCTAGTCTGGACAGGCAGGTTGGGGGGGTGGGTCGCCTGGAGGAGAGTTCCGGAAGGCGGCAGGCTGCCCGGGGTTGCCCAGCACAGCAGGCGGCAGCCATTAAAGGGGATATCAAACCACCTGCTTATCTTAAGACCTTAAGAATAGCGCTGTATCGCTTAACATTTAGCACTGCTTTTACTCATCTCTATATTGGGGGAACGCTTTAAATGCCGAGGTTATTTCTGCTATTTTTAGCTGAGAGATGCACACTTCTTACACCAGATCCATTTGTGTGGATTTTATAGGAACACCATTTGATCAATGCTCATCAGTACTTTGCACAAAGCTCTGTATGTGTCGTGACATTAATACTCGTCCCCTCCTGCGTGTACCCTGGCTTTGGTGTGCCCTGTGCAGCCTGGGACAGCCCCCCACATGACCCTGTCCAGGATAAGCAGTTGGAAGACAGATGGATGGATATTAATAGTTCATCGCTTTGTCTTACCACTGGCATGAAGGGAAGTTTGCAGTGTTTTCTTTCCTCTCGTCTTTGCATTTGTTTTTCAGTAACATCCACATATGCAGTATGTAAAGTCCTCTGCTTTCTTTACAATATACTTAACCTACCGAATATTCTGCATATTATGTCAAGTCAAAAATGTCACCCAAACAGTTTCTCATTTCTGTAAGGGTTTCCATTTTTGTCTTCCTAAGCTGATATTTTTTTTTTTCCAACAGTCAGTTTTTCCCACACCTCTGAATAACTGTATTCATTTCCCAGTGTGAAAAACATTGCTATTATGGTTTAAATTACGATTAATCACCTGGGTTTGGCATTGTGTTGTGTGTCATTTTGTATGAATTGTATCGTGTCATGATTTTCTCACAAAAGCCTGATTTTGTTGAACAACCCCCGGTCATACTGCTCTCTGGGGGCCCCTCGACAACCAAATTGCAGCAAGAAGCATACGTAAGGAGTACAGTGCCCGCCAAATTGCTGTTTTTCATGTCCCACCAAATTTATCGATAAGCTAGCTGTGACACTCGGTGGAGCCGGCGTTGCGTGTGGGAAATGGGTGCATCGCTCCGATTTGACACAGTCAATTCACTCCAGTACAGGACATGAGCTCATTTATGCCCCATTATACCTCTTGGTCATTCAGCTGGAACCTATCGAGTCTCTGACTCTATTTCTGTCAGAGTGCCGTTTAATTCCAATCAAGGTCTCCCAAACCCACCCTTCTGTGCTGCCGGACGTGCAGCTTCAGCTGCCTGCGCTGTAAAAAATAATTGTGACCATTGGCCTAGAGGCAAATTCAGGCTGAGCGTTCCTGCGGATTTTAACGCTACATGCTACTTCATTGTCTTTGACAATGGGCTCATTAAGCTGCTCTTATCATAATAAATACAGATTTTTTTTTTCCGCAGCCAAGATCCAGCTATAACTTAATTCCGAGACGAATTTCGTGTAATCTGATTCTTACTATGATGCTGAGTCACATGACGAAGGGCAATGAACAGGGATAATTGTGAGGATTTTATCATCTAAACTGGGTCACTTGGCTACCTCCATATAAATATACGCTCTCCATCCTTCGCTGCAATGAAAAGATTTACAATTATTGCAATTATCACTGCAGCTGCTGTCCAGCTCATCTCCTCCCACAGACAGATGAAGTCCCAGTTAACATTTTATAATGGTGGGGGCTTAGACAGATGAGGTGAACCGGGACAGTGCATCTGTCACTATCTTTGAGGCAGTAGCTTCTTCTCCCCATACAATTACCACGGACGTTGGTTGAGTGCAACTCAGAAGTTAAATATGCTTGACTATTTTTCAGCTCTGCTGCAAAAACAAAAATCAAGCACTTATCATAAGACTTTTTCAGCACAATGGGTGTTTTATTTAATTCTTAATAACTAATCTTAAATACGGTGAATGGACTTCTCAGTGTTAACCTCTGTAAATGTACTAATTGCTGCACCAGGTGTTCTGTTAATCATATCGCTTAGTATTATTTCATTCAGACAAACAAGGTTCTGGAGAATTGGGGTGGCAGTGAGGCCATCCGTCAGCAAGCCTGTTCTTATTGACTGCGATATACGGGCCACATGAACGCCAAAGATGACCTGACAGCTCCAGTCAGGACGTAAAATTTGATTCATCTCATGTCTCGCTAGCTGCAAGCATCATTAGATATGGAGGCTACCCCTCAACATGTGACACACATTGGGGGCTCTACCCCTGCCTTGTGCCCTGTGCTGTTGGGATAGGCCTTCTTGTAACCCAGAATAGGATAAGTGACTGGAAGTCAGATGCATATATGTGACTGTATATATAGGATTCAGTGTACAATGAGGGCCTCTCCTGGGAAAACGACAGCATACAATTCAGTGACCCTATGATTATGTGATTATTTGATTCTAAGAAGCAGGATATACTTTACACATGGCAGTGCATTGACATGCATATAGCGTAGCAGCCTATCTGGGCAAACTGGATCGCATCAGTATCACAACCATGGCTGTGGTTTCGGACTCTGTGAAGGCCACCATGCCACTATGAGGATGTAATACATGACAATATCAAGTCCTTGTTACAGTCCTTGGTCAGCAGACTGCTTTATGTTTTTAGCTTGGCTTGCATTTGCCAAGACCTGAGCGATGCCACAGATAACAAAAGGTCAGCATAACACAGGGAATTGATCAAATTTGCAAAAACGGGAAGGAAAACTAAGAGAATCCATAGAAGCCAAATGCCTCTGAGAAAAGTGGAAAAGACTTTGTCATGTAGGTAAAGTATAAGCCATTCCAGCTTGGAGGTGCATCAGTCAGTGAGCGTGTTCATGGGTCAAAATGAAAACAGTGCTGGGTATCGAGACAGCTCTCATGCTGAAGATCGACAGCTACATCCTCACACAGCACACAATAACTTGCCTGTTCTCAGAACGTCATCGCATAGAGATTATTAAAACTTAAAAACTTTCCACTGCATTGCAAAGTTTTGGTAAACACCGCACAAGAAGTACAGACGAAATTTCAGTTCAATTCCTCCACTGTCGACTGCACTGGGGAAGAACACCATAAATAACTGACAACCTGGCTATTGTCAAGTCCCGCTGCAGCTCCTTCCTTCCTAAACAGAATCTTTGCTTTCTCAGCTGCAATTTCAGCGCAAATCTAGCAGAACAGCGTCCAGCTGCATGAATCAGCAGAATACAAACCGTGCGGCTGCACAAGCATCTCTTTTACAGTAGAATTAAATATTCCTGTGAGCATAACCCTAAGTGAACACAACTGCAGTTACATGACAAAAGGGCAGAGAAATAAGGGCCTTCCAGAGAGTTAGTGGCATGACAGGTTTGTCTCCTTTGGCTAAGTATGTCGCAGGAAAGCACAAATCAACAGAAATAACCGGGCTTATTTTAAAAAGGCAACAAAAAGACCACAAAACCGAGGGCACTCACTGAAGGGAAAGGCAAAACAAAAGCACTGTATTGCTAGCTAATGTGCTGCTATACTGTGTTGCCAGCTAACATGCTGCTACACACTATTGCTAGCTAACATGCTGCTACACTGTATTGCTAGCTAATGTGCTGATACACTGTATTGCCAGCTAGCATGCTGTCACACTGTATTGCTAGCTAGCGTGCTGTTATATTGTATTGCCAGCTAAGGTGCTGCTACACACTATTGCTAGCAAACATGCTGCTACACTGTATTACTAGCTAATGTGCTGCTATACTGTGTTGCTAGCTAGCATGCTGTTACATTCTATTGCCAGCTAGTGTGCTGCTACACACTATAGCTAGCTAACATGCTGCTACACTGTATTGCTAGCTAACGTGTTGCTATGCTGTGTTGCTAGCTAGCATGCTGCTACGCTGTATTGCCAGCTAACGTGCTGCTACACACTATGGCTAGCTAACGTGCTGCTACGCTGTATTGCCAGGTAACGTGCTGCTACACTGTGTTGCTATAGCTAACGTGCTGCTACACTGTGTTGCTAGCTACTGTGCTGTTACTTAGATGCTAGCACCTTTCTGTAGCCCAGCTGGATATTCTTTTACTCCTGTAAAGTGTTCAGATCAGTTGTTGCCAAATGGGCATGAATAATTATGATATTTACACAGAGCTTGTTACCACAGCCACAGAATTTTGGCTTACACCCCCAATAATTTTTTCAGCCTGACCAAGTGTAGTAAACATATAATTTTGACTTTGATGTTTACCTCCTATATAGCTCAGTTCTTTACATCACCAAAACCTGCGGGGATTCCTGACAGATTACAAAATGATGAGTTGGGAGCAGATGGATGACGAACATTAAAAATTCAGCTTTAAATATTTACCCCAATTGTTCACACCAGTATCAGCACATGCCAGGTATAGACTGTCACTGCAAATGGCTTTCAGACACTGTTTTAATGCATTTTGAATTCTATACTTTTCTAAAAGACCAGGCAATTAATTTTAAAAAATGTGAATAATATATGCAGTCTCTCACCTCTTAATGTATGGGTAAAATACAAGATAAAAAGCAGGCAGTTTTTTAGCCAACATATTTAGAGGATATCAGGCCAAAGTGTATGTTAATGACCTGGAACCCAGTCTTCTCCTGTGCCACACCAGCAATTCATCTACTACTGTTCAACATGGGCAGCGAAGGCCAGTCCTGGGGGGCTGAGCAGGGCACTGAGAAAGTGACCTGGGTATCGATGTTCCTCACTTTGGAGTCAGAGCCATTGTTTCCTAACAAAGTCACCCCTCAGGGGTCCCGCTACAGACCTAATTGGTAAAGTGACACCCTCTGTCAGCATGACCCTCAAGGACAGCGCCCCCCCCCCCTCCGTTACCAAAGAAGCTGCTCAGAATTTAAACAAAGGTGCCTAACGTCATATGCATGCTTTTTGAAAAAACATTAATTTGCTCCAGGTGGATCCCCATTCATGTATCTTTCGAAATACACATGGAAGGCGTGCTTGTCATTAAAGGAAAACAAAAGATTGTTATAGAACTTCAGTATAATAGCTATTTATGAGAAAATACTTGGGTACAAAGGCAAGTTATTCAATTGATTACGTTTCCAGTTATATTTTACTTGGGAGGTGACAGAATCTAGTGGTGATTTTCCTGAAAAATAAAATGTAGGGAATGTGTGGAATGTTGGAGATAAAACATTTTTCAGCTGCTATAAGACTGGTGAGCATCCAAGACATGATCTGGGTGGTAAATTACACAGACTGATGGCCTGAAAGAAGGAGAGGAAAAACAGCAGAGGCAGATTCTTACTGTACTTTAGGGTGTCAATTGAAAGCAATGGTCCTGCATTGTTTGGGCATACAGGGGCCATTTGGTAAAAATATCTGAGTGTTTGCTGGATGGATATTGGATTACACACAGAAAACGATGCAGAGTTATGGGGTGCAGCCTACTGTACAGCCAGATATTTTCTGCAGCTCCTTGACAAAACAGATCTGAAAAGTTGCTAACATTAGTTAATGATGTCAGCGCAGAAATATAGTATTTAGCGCTAAGGTTCATTGAAACATCACAAACTATAGCAAAGAGAGGGAAAAAAATAGATGTATCAGGATTTTATGTTATTGTCATAGACTACAACCAGAACTGCAGAATATCTAAAGGTTCATAGTTAAAAACTTGGGACTGACAATGACAGTGTAACTATAAACCATCAGCAATAGTCAGTTTGTAAATGAAGATGTTCAAGTTAAGTGACTTTATGGTGTCACACATGTGAAATGAAATTGCATTTCTGCAGAGAATTAGATCGCTAGAACAATGAATAGTCGAACAATAAACACTGAACAATAAATACTGCATTAAAAAATACACAACAGTACACAACAATGACTCAGTGCAATAATGGAAGGCATGAACAGTGTTGATCTTGTTGCTCAGTGAGCACGAATTACATCACAGCACAGTCATGCATGCAAACTGGAATTTGATAATCATTGTATGTGTATGTATTTTATTATATTTGTAAATCGTATAGCAAGAGGGGAATAGGGTAGTACATATGTCCCTGTGCCAGACATTGTCTGTTCATTCAGAGGTACCTAAAACCCGACTGTTTTGTGTGTCAGGCCCAGAGACCTTGTCACTTGATCCATGCTGTATCTCTTCCCTACACCCAGTGCCCTGCTAATTTTCCAGTGTTTTCCGCTTGTGATGAAGCTGAATCGATTGTCCTCCCTTCCGTTTGGTTACATCACTGCCCCAAATAAATTCCCTATTCTGACTCAAAGTATCTTTATTGATAAAAGTTATGGTCCCAATTGGAGCAAGTCTTATATA
>JAODJU010000095.1:17145213-17172414 GCA_026776725.1 Gnathonemus echidnorhynchus | reverse complement strand
TTGATTTAGGTGCAATCTTACTAGCAGCAATATCCTTGCCTGTGAAGCCCTTTTTGTGCAAAGCAATGATGACTGCATGTGTTTCCTTGCAAGTAACCATGGTTAACAGAGGAAGAACAATCCTTTTGTGGCAGAGCTGAAATGCAGTGGAAAAGTTTTTTTTTGGGATTAAGTTCATTTTCATGGCAAAGGACTTTGCAGTTAAATGCAATTCATCCGATTACTCTTCATAACATTTTGGAGTATATGACATTTGCCATCATAAAAACAGGCAGGAGACTTTGTGAAAATAAATTTTTGTGTCATTCCCAAAACCATTGGCCACGGCTGTACAAGAATACATTTTATGCTTATCATTACATACTGTTTTGTTATACTATTGCTATATTCGTTATCTTATTTTCGGTAACTTAACATTGCTAAGCAACATAATTATCACTATAGTGCTGTGCCACTTTATCCAGTGGACACTGCCCACACGGCACCTTCTCCAACAGCTGGTTTATATCTGTCGTATTATATCTGTCGTATTGATTATTTCTACAGTCTTCACCATATCCGATCTATTGTGAGGGTCTTCCTAGCTCCCCTGCGTATTAGTGTATTTTATGTTTTCATTCCTTAGCTATTATTATCCTTTCCCCCCCCCCCTTCCTCGTGTGTTGCACTTGTCTTATTTAGAATCTCTGCACTTTATGTATATATGTATTTGCACCACAGTCCAATGGAACATTATTTCATGCCACTGTATGCTGTGGATTGTATATAGATGGCATGACAATGACCCACTTGATTTGATTCCACTTCAGGATGCCTTGATACTCTTTTCATTGCACTGTGCTTCACAGTAGGGATGGTGTTCATCCGTTTGAAATCATTTTGTCTTCTGTGAACATCTCCGCTACTGTCACTTATGAAAAGCCTCTAAATTTGTTTAATCCCTCTCAAAGGATATTCCCCCCCAAAGGATTGTACCTTGTCAACATGCATTTTCATCCAGCTACAGTTTACAGTTAGGCTTTTTTGTGTCAGTGGTTTAGATGTGGGGTCTTCCTGGGTCTTCTACCACTGAACCAACTTTCATTCCGACAGCAACTGATGGTGCAAAGTGATACAGTTGTACTTTGATCTTGTTGAAGTTTTCCTTGAATCTTTTGCCATCATTTGAACTATCCCTCTGTTCCATCAGGGGTAAATTTTCCTCTTGCAGCCACATCCAGTGAGGTTGCCTCCAGTCCCATGGACCTTAAACTTCTTGATATTAGCAACCAAGGCCACAGGAACATGAAGCTTTGGTCTATATATGGTCTATATATGGTCTATTCCTTGACCATTCCTGGCTATTACATTCTTCCTTTCTACCACAGAGCACCCTCTGCCTTTTCTCCTCTTATCAATGTTCAGCATGATGCAGACAAACGGCAGAGTACTTTACTCCTTTCAAGTAGGCTGATAGGCTTTCATTTATCATTTACAAGAAGTTACAATAAGCTATAAATTCAAAAGCAAAGTGTCTTCTCTATGCAATATGATATGGATGCCAATTACTTACATCATGAAAAATTGATTCTTATTTTAAAAAAAGTGGAAGGACACCAATACCTTTGTGCTCCATATTTGTGCTCTTTTAACATAACCATCTGAGTGCCAGTACATGTAACAGTATTATGGGTCAGTTTGAGTCCTACAATTCACAGATTCCAAAGGCAGAACATAAGCGTCTTTGTCCTCCAGAATGAAAGGTCTCAGTCAAAGGTATTTGGCCTTGGTGCCGTACAAAGGCCTCCAACAAAAATGCTGCCATTTGCCTGCTGTGTGTAAATAGCGCTTCACCAATCAGAATGTATGATACATCTTGCTCAGTATAGATATGTTTTGTGCTAAAACAGCCTATAGATGGTATACACATGATGTCACAGCAGGTGGAAGTCACTGCGCTTATACCTAACCGAGTGGCAAAAAGACTAAGTGACAGTATTAGCATTGAGCTTGGATGCCACAAACATCCCTCTAAAACAGGAAAGAGGTGTTGTGTATGGCTGCTGTAGTTGTGTGACTGATTGTGCAAATCGATATTACGTGAAATTGGAGCTCTCTTTTTACATAGTGCTGAAAACTAAAGAAAAGAACCAAATGGATCTCTACAATCTCCAGCAGCGACTGGAATCCAAACTCCGAAACATGGATTTGTGGTTGTCATTTCGTGTTAGTTATGTTCGATTTTTTAGTTATAAACCGTATTGACTACTCATTAATTAAATATTTAGCAGCATTCATAAATATTATATGAAACTGTACAGTTTTTGTCAGCATTTATTAAAACAAAATCAATGTGTCCTACATACAAAGTGGGGAATGGTCAGGTAGTGTTAGGTAGCCAAGGCAAACCCAGGGACTACTGCACAAAGCAAGTTTAGACAAAGTAAACGTTTCTACAAAACATATCGTCAGGAAACCCGATTGCTGGCCATATATAAATGTCCACGGTTCTCTGGTCCTTTGGTAAGTTAGACGGATCCCTGTTGAGTTCAACTGATTAAGCAGGTAGGTTTATTTCCCCGACTAAAATCAGCCATGTTGCAGCGTGTTTTGCTACTCAGTCCATCTGAAGAGGCATGTTTGGGGGGGAGAGTGACATCAATGCACACCCCCTTTCTGCTGAGAGAAATGTGTTGCGCTAATGTATGTGTGTGTAATTTGGATGAGTTTGCTCCTGCAGACCAACGACATGCAGGCAGCTACATTGCTGTCCCTGTGGTATGTGAAGCTCAGCCAGTAAAACTGATGCCTCAGACCTCCAGGACTGGGAGTCTGGGTCTCATATCCGCTGTCTGTATGTCGAAGTTGACGCACAGGATTCCTACAGGTACTTCGGCTTCAGGAAATGCGGTCAGGCAAACTGGCATCTCTGCACTGGTTAGAATATGACTATGTGTGGGCATGTGTGTGCCCTGTAATGGACTGGCATTCCCTCCAGGATGAACCCCAACCTTGTGCCCTATGCCTGGGACAGCCTGTAGGCACCGTCAACCCCCCCCACCACCACCAGAATGGGTGGATGGACCCATAAGCACTCAGGAGGGCTGCAGAGGCACATGAGCGTATCTGCGTGACCCCTGACGCGGCCCCCCCACCTCCCCCTTACCTCTGTGTGCCTCTGATGGAGGGCGTTGTACTCCTTTCTGAGCTCAGTCTCTCGCTCCTCCAGCCTGCTGACTGAAAGAAGGAGCAGGTGGTTGGCATGGCGTGGTTAATGAGGCACAGCAAGGGGCACAGTCAGAAACCCCAGGTGCCCTGACAAAATGTCACCTTGACCCCCCGCCTAATTATATGTATTACTGTACATATTCAAGGCCCCCTGTAACATGCTGGGTCCCTGGAAACTGCCAAGGTATCCATGCCTTGCCTGTTCCCCTGGGCACAACTGATGCAACACGACCAGTTTGGACAATGGTCCGCTGGGACAAACCAGTAAATATCTGGCTAAAACATAAGCACCCATTAAAGTGCCCAGCTACACAGAGCAGGTTATTTTAATACCATAAATCTAAATGAAATCTGAGGTGAGTTGCAAATTTACCAACATGAGTAACGGCTTATGGTCTTATGGAAAAATTTTATAATTTCATAAAATCCACAAACTGCAATGAAAGCAAAAATAAATTTAAAATTCTTGATTTCCTGATTACAGGAATCCACATTCATATCTATATTATCTGCGATACTGGAAGGAAAGAGAACCACTTAAAATGACTGCATATGTACTTGTAGTGGAAAATGTACTTTGAAGTGACCTGTTCTGTGGTGCAACATCGGTTGCAAGAATAAATAGCGGATGTTTTATTTTAAAGCTACTGCCAGTTGCAGTAAGGCAGAGTGTCCACAAGATGTCCTCTGTACAACAGGACAAAAGTCTGCGCAACTCACCACCAATGCCAGCGGGGGATATAAAACGCAGGAAACCCGGTAATCTTTCAGCCGATTTCAAATGGGCTTGCTCTGGAGGTCACTGAACAGCATAATCCCTCTATTAGCCATGTGATTTAATCTAAGCCTAGTATGGCAAATACCTTCCTTTGGCATAAACAAAAACTGAGAATGGCAATATATTTTCACTTAACTGCAAAAAAAACCACTTAGTGCTAAAAACCAGTCTTCTCCAGAATTAGAGATTAACAGTTGCAAATAACACAGACTGCAAAGACATCAACACAAAACCAAGTGTTATCGGTGTGGTTTTAAATGAGTAACAAACAGTAAATTGCCAGACTGTGATTAACTAGGCAAAATATGTATACAAGTGGGAGTGAACAGCGAACAAAACAGAGAAACCAATGAGCTTATAATTGCCTTCAGGAAACACTTCAGGGCCATCATACAAACCCTGAACTGTGTGGACTGGGGCATCGGACCAGTCTTCGATAATACTGTTCGGTATATGCAGGCATGAATTCGGAGACTTTTCCCCCGTGACATATTCAATAATTCTGAATGTTTAGTGACCGACGCCTGAACTGACCGAAGTGGCGTCTCCAGAACGCCTCGGGTAGCTGTAAAAACTCACACATCGAAGCCCTGACTGTCCGGCGTCTCATAGCTGACGCATCCTGCTAATTAGCATTCAGCTCGACATGAATCACCTCTAGCTGTGTTTGTAATTGAAATTAAGTTACTTCAGTCTGGCCACCCCCAAACATGCGTGTATACAATACAATGTATAATATGCATTATACAGACACACAAATAGGTGCCGCTCAACATACGACTGATCACACTCACGGCCATCATCCCGCCGCCCGATACATTTACCGTAAACAAATTATTTGAGTCCTGTCGGCTGATTCTTAGGACCTGGTACGATACCACGGCTGGTCATGCCGCCTTATGCCGCACAGTAACCGGCAGCTCTCTTGTTTAATATACGTCGCACGCTGTTCCAGTGTCAGCAGACGTATGCAGGCAACAGTGTTCATGGCAATTCTCTCAGTGTTACTTAGAACAGTGTTTCCCAACCCAGCCCTTGGGGAACCCAGGACAGTCCACGTTTTTGCTCCCTCCCAGCTCCCAGTCAATCAGAAACACTGAATACCTGGTACAGGTGCACTGGGAGCTGAGAGGAAGCAAAAACATGGACTGTCCGGGGTTCCCCAAGGACTGTGTTGGGAAACACTGACTTAGAAAATGGGGAAAAGGTCCGATTGCAGTACTTGTTTGTATCTTAGTTTAAGACACACCAACCCTGTCATACGTTGAGGAGTGTGTGTGTGTGTTTATATATATATGAAAATACATTACAGTCTGTGTGTAAGAGTGAGCGATATGGCCAACATGACATATCATAACATGTTTGTTTAGATTAGAACCACAATCCACACGCAATCCTTTTTATTTACAAACCAACCACATTGGAATGTACATTATGTACTAATGATGATTAACCATTTGACGACTTAAGCAACAACTCTATGCTTACTAGAAACACTGCTTGTACCATTATAATATAAACTCAATTAAGGGATGTAAAATATTAAATTATATGTAAAAGGAACTGACTCATAGCAGAAGTGCTTCTTAATTTTATTTTAATACTAAAGTAAAAAATAAAAAAAAAAAAAAAAAAAAATAAAAGTTGAATATAAATGAACTTATCACTTTGGTCAATAACTGCACATTTCTAAACTCAGTTTTCAATAAATACAAACGATAACCATTACATACATCTAGTTGTGTTGCCACCTCTCATGTGAACAGTATTTTCAAGTTTGGAAATTACATTATATTGGTCCACATCAGATTTTGCAAACCCAAACCATTTCAACACCAGCAGAACCTTTTTCTGGAATCAATTCTTCCTGCTCAGCCACACCGCAAACACGTTTATTCGACCTCGTAGCTGACCTGTCTATGGTCTGGGCGTTATTTACTGCATGACGAGTGTAATGTTTTTAGCAGCCCGATGTTAAAAAGGTTTAAGAAAGATCAACTGAGTTTTTAGTTCAAGATCTAGTCACTAAAGTTGAGATCCATTGAGACAGATGACTGACAAGAAAGTGAGATAAACAGACAGCGCTGAGACGTCATGCAGGCGTCGGGTGACAGGTGTTTGCCGGTTTCAGACTTGTAGCTGGGCATTCATTGGAAGCTCAGCCAAGCCACATTTATTCCTAGTTTACAAACCTGCTGTTAAGGAGTCAAGTGCTGCATCACGTTTCTTACAATAACTCAGAAAAGCTTATCATGGATCCAACTGCAGTCAGTCACGATAAATTATCGTTACATTTCCCACCACTATACATAACGAAATTAACAGGAAACAAGGTGCATGTCCTGAGCTTCTAAAGCACATTTAACCCCCCCCCCCCCCCAGGTCATGTGCAACCTTAAGCTCACCAACTTTACATACTGTGGTTTCTGTGTTTGACCCAGTGAATTTAGCAATAGTTCCCAGACGCGACATTTCAGGTGCCTGATCAAGCGGGGATGACCAGCAGCTGTGGGCCTTTGCAGAGCCCCGCTGTGACCTCACAGGGTGTTTTCCGGGGCTCCGTAATAGATACTGGCATCAGCTGCTTATGCGACGTGGGTTGAAAAATGAGAAGTGGAGCCGGGCTTGGAAGAGGCCACAGGTCAAATGGTGCACTGTCACATGGGAAGCGCAGACCTAAGAGGATGGCTGCTGCTGAAGCACCCTGCAGGGGGCAGGCCTGAGCAACAGGTGAGCAGAGAAGCTAATAAACACACGGGTACGCATTCATGTTAGAGACTCTGCATATGTACGTCTCAGCACGAGTCACTTTGTGAGTGTGGGCGTTTGTTTAGGGTACAGGGGTATCAGTGTGCATCTCCCCAAACTAACATGGGCACCGCAAGCTACGGGCAACACCAGGCGCCCCTCACGAGTAAGAGACCGGTGCCACGCATGTGGATCTTCAAACCGCCACGCAATCTGCTTATATGAGGCAGAGAGCTGGCAGCGAGGACAGTCACGCACTGCTCATGTGGCAGAGTGGGGACGATCTGGCCGGAGAGTTCCGTCCTGTGCGTGCAGCGGGTACAGCAGACGAGTGCGTGAGCCGGACAGCGACACCCCGAAAAGGCGGGCATTGGGCATGGGCATGAGGGCACTCACTCTGGTCTGCATAGTTCTTGGATTTGAGCTCCAGCTGACGAGCCTGGGACTCCAGCGTCTCCACACGGACCTGCAGATCCTTCTTCTCCTGCTCCTGAGAGTCCTCAAACTCGATGAACCTCTGTGGGGAGAGAGATGGGCCTGGTGTCAGAGAGGGTCTCGTGCATGGGTAGGGTGTACAGGCCAGACAGCGGAGCACAGATACGGATTCATAGAACGATCTCTGTGCCGCAGAGCTCAGCTGTGGCTCTATTCTTAACAATACCAAAAGTTACACTGAAACTCGGGCTTCAAGATATTTCATGAGCACATGTATCCTTCAAATGTGCTACTTTATAGTGGTCATGTGACATATAGAAAGCTGTATGAGGAAGCCAAATAAAACAATAACAACAATGCATAACCATTAGTAGTAAACAAGCTAAAACCAGCTGACCAATCAGCACTCGAGTAACAAGAAAGGTCCTTTTTCCAACTGTTGCTGTTCCAAGTAGCCAAAGCATTTCCCCAGAAGCCTGAGCTCTCAGCTTTATCCAGAGCTCAGGACAGGCATGTGAGCGCAAGATCATGCTACACGGGGACCATGCTGGCTGTTGGCCGGATGGGGTCAAAGGTCAGCAGCATGTGACTGAAGTGTTGCTTGTTACAGGGCAAGCTGAAAACGTCCAGACCCTCAGCAAATCGCCGGGCCGACAGCAAATACTTTGTCAGTTACAGTCGGCGGATGTTACACAGATCCAACGCTAACTAGAGTGCAGGGGGACACGTGGGACAGGCCTCAGGAAGAGTGATACTGTGATGTGAGGAGAGACTAAGACTGGCTATTACAGCAAAAAAACCGCCAGTGGACAGCAGACCGCGGTGAGGAGACACACAAATCGATAAACAGAACAGAGATGCTTTGTGCATCCCCACAGCAAAACTTTTTTCACCCATCTCATCTTGCGTCCAGCGAGACAGAAACAAATCAACAGGTGCGAGAAAGTTCACAGGTCAGCACAGCGTCGGCCAGCGTCGAGCAGCCCTGCAGCAGTCGGGGGGCCTCGCCCAGGGGCCCAACAGGGGCGACCTGACAACAGGCACGAGTCCCAACCCACAGAGCCACACACAACCCCCAGGAGCTGCGTTTTCCTAACAAAAAGCTGAACAAAAAGTGTTTGTGGCTCAGAAACAGTTTAAAACAGGGAGATTAAAGCTAAAAAACAGGGAAAATTAAAGCTTAACACTGCCACACCCATGACTAACCAAAGCAACATTTGCAAAATTTGAAGACAGCTGTCAGTTTATGATGCATTTGTCACCTTCATGCCGAGTCTCAACAAAAGGTAAAAAAAAAAAGGTATCAAAAATAACCTGCTCTGTGTAGCTGGGCACTTTAATGGGTGCTTATGTTTTAGCCAGATATTTACTGGTTTTTTCCAGCAGACCGTTGTGTCCAAACTGGTCGTGTTGTGCCAGTTGTGCCCAGGGGTACAGGCAAGAGGCAGGAGAGAGGAGGGGGGCTCGTCAGCCCTGCCCCCCAGGCAAGGAGCAGGTCACCTGTGTCATAGTGGCAGCTGCTCCTGGTGCCTTAGGACCTGCCCTAAAAACCAGCCAATTATTTATTCGGCTGCACGTTCTGCAGGCTATTTCTGCCATGCGCAGCCCACGCCGGCCCGGAACAGCGGCACAGGGCAGGTTATGATGAGCAGAGCGGCGTTCAGAAAGCTGTGCTTTGGTCCCCAAAGGCAGGTCGGGGACACGCTCCTGGCAGACAGTGACTGCAGAGCACCTGACCTTACACAGGCTCAGCGGACCTCGTGCAGTGTCGTACAGAGTCGTACAGCGGACAGCTAAGGAACAAACTGAAACCTCCAAGTTCATCAGCAAATGGGGGACAGATTTTCACTCCCGGTGTGAAGTGAGCGGAATTCCACGGGGAAGAAGCATAACCAGCACAAAATGCAATAAGAGCAGCAGCAGCACTGCAGCGGCCCCCAGAGCGATGGCTGGCTGCCGGGGCCTTGACTCGTATGTGTGCAGGCAGCAGGACGAAGAGGGACAGGTAGCGACTCTAAAGAGAGCAGCAAGAGATTAAAGGATAATAAGGAGAGGGACCTGTCAGGCCCGGGATGCTCAGGAGCTGTTAAGGGAATCAAGATCACTGAGAGTGGACACTGTGAATATGGCAGTGCCCCCAGGCACAAACAGCAGCTCCGAGCCCCAGCCTCCCACACTGAGGGCCGCGACCCTCACTGCATCCCCACAGGCCAAGGCCCCGGGCCGAAGCCCCCCCCTCCGAGGGCCGCGACCCTCACCACATCCCCACAGACCAAGGCCCCGGGCCCCAGCCTCCCCCTCCGAGGGCCGCGACCCTCACCACATCCCCACAGGCCAAGGCCTCCTAACCCCACTGCTACCATTACTGTCTACTGTTAGTCACAAAAAGCACAAATCTGAGGGGGACAACAGGACAGGAGAGGAGTCACAAGGAGGTGAAGCCCACTGTGCCTCTGCAAGCATCTAAGCAGACAAAAATAAAAACTAAGCTAAAATGAGTTTGATAAACAACAGTTCCTCCCTGTGCTGTTGAACAAAAACATACAGAATGGAGAATACAGAGCAACCAAAACAAAGCTTCCCGTAATATGGGAGTAAGTAGGATAGAGGTTTCCTGTGTACAGGTGCTCTGCCACTCCAGGACGCAATACACCGAATCGCCTGCGGATGGCGCATATGGAAAACAGCAACCGGAAGGCAGGGCTACTGTCCTGAGGGTACGCAGCAAAAACCAGCGGCCAACTCCAGCCCTTGTGATCAGCCCAGGCCTCGGCATGTGTCCTGCCCCCCCCCTTCCCCATGGCGGACGGGGCTCATATGACAGGCGCTCAGAGAAAAGAAAGCAGCAAGAAAGAGAAAAGCTGCCTTCTTAGTCTTCACAATGTTTGCATTGTGCGTCAGGAACTGCAGGAGATGTGCTGACCTCCACCCAAAAATAGAGAATTCAGCAGCCCCAAGGCAAACGCCGCTCCTGACACGAGACACCAAACAACAGCGATTTGTTTACCGGCCTGTAACATACATGCAGTTGCCTTTCATGATGTATTAAGCTGAGGTAGCCCAGCTCCTCCAAAGACAGGCTGGCAAAAGGTCCCAGGTGATGCCTTATAAAGTCCTGGGCAGACAGAGGAGGGACCCAGTCACCTTTCGGGGTCAGAGTCCAAAGCTTCCTCGCAGCTAAACCGTCCTCACTTAACCTCTGCAACTAAAACGGCAGTATAGCAGCAAGCGCTAGTTAACTTGCTAACGCAGCACGGAAATGCTCAGACTGCTAGTTCAGCAGTACAACACTGTGATGCTTCAGTTGCAAAAAAACTGGTACAAGCCAGTGGTTATCTCAGGGAACCATTCGGGACAAACTGCAAATAAGCGACTGGTAAGGAATGTGAGGTTATACTGACAGCGAGGGCAGAAAGCATCATCCCAGACATCAGAGGGACACGGGTGGCTGGACAGGAGAGAAGGCAGGGGAACAGCTGAGGAGGCACTTCTGAGAAAGCGTGAAAATACGCTCATTATATATTAAAGCACATTGCATTCAGTACTGAGGACCAGGGGGCTGCGGGGAACCAGCCTGCAGCTTCAGGCACAAAGGCACGGGTCTGTGGCGCGTCTCCCAAGGAAGCCACGTTTCGAAGGAGAAGATGAGGAGAAGATGGGAGGGGAGAAATCAAGCAAATAGCCAGCGGCTGGTCTGGCACGTTACAGGACCCTGAGCTGCTGGCTGGTGACCCACGGCGAAAAATACCCTGGCTTCATGGAATTTAATATATGAAAACAGTGAGAGAAGAACGAAGGGGGTGGTCCACAAAGGCCCACAGAACAGCGGCACTGAATTCAGAATCAGTCCCTTCCTTAGTCACCGGAGAGAGGAGGGAGCCACCCAGCCCAGCAGCCTGGGTACATCAGAGAAAGGAGCGGCACTGCATGTAGAGTTACATCGGGGCTGTGAGACAGGGCCCTGCAAGGCTGCCCCCTACAGGACGAGGCGGCACGCACACTGGGCCATGCTCCAGTAACAAAAAACAGCAGAGGATGGCCACAACCTATTTATGAAAAACGCATGAAGGAAAAAAAAAAAACAGAACATGAAAACACATCAAGCTGCATGAAGCATCATCAGCAAGTGCTTCCTAAGCAGTCAATCAGATTAGCAGCTCGGTGACTACCCAGCCTTCTCACATGACCCCAATTAGTCATGCACTCCAACAAACGCGAGAAGGAAATGAAAATGCTTTCATTTAGCGCTGATGCGACGCCAGTGGGGTTTACAGCAGGGTGAGCCATGAACGCAAACGGGATGTCATGTGCTACAGAAGCGCCCCCCCCCCCCCCCCCCCCCGACATGGGGCCTTTGGGATGCGGGGGTTTCTGGTGACAGAGCAAATCCCATTTTTTCCCCAGAACATTTCTGACTACACCCACTTCCTCCCAGTGTCTGGAAAGACACACACGTCTCCAATAAAGGAGGGAAGTACTACGCTTCCGGTCAAGAGCTGCAATCTGTTATCTCGCTCCTGTTCTCTGGCCTAGGAAGCGGCGAGGAAAGGAGTTTTAAGTTTTCAGTGTATAATCAATCATCTTTTGATGTTTCCCTACTACTCATTTTAAGGCACTTTTAGCAAAAATGTACTCAGAATACTGAAAACTCAGGAATGTCTAGCAGCTCCATCTAGTTTATCTGGCTATTTGTCTATCTGTACCCCTTTCCACGTGACGCTGTGTAGGAAGCCATAACGGCAGGGCCCTGCTTGCCTTAAGAAAACATCAGCATTAGGTACATTTTTTAAAAATCCAGGAAGCAGCCAAGCACAAGCTTCTAGCAAAACATCTTAGGAAACGCATCGTCACACCCAATACAGAGGCACCATCTTCCCCTCAAAGTCATTATGACTTTTAACTAAACTCCTTATATACTACATTCTTTTGACTTCCTAGCTACATGGTTCACATCTCGAGGTGCACCATACATGTTACCACATCAGTATGAGCCGATATTTGTCCATTTGTCCCAAAAAAAAAAATAAATAAATTTGACAAAAAAAAAAAAAAATCAGTCTAATTGTGCCAATCTTGCCAGGTGATACTTAGAGTTTAGAATTTGTTCAATATTCAAAGGTAGCAGCACAAAAGCTAAAGAAATAACTACTAAAACAACAGAGATGATTGCATTGGGCCATCAGCCATTTCCTGTACTGTAAGAGGAGGAATTTCATTGGCTCAATCACCACTTAGAAGAGGCCTCAAAGGTCCGCGTCATTAGCATGTGTAAAAATAAGATAACAAAAGGAAAAAGGAGAAGTGGCCATAGATCAATGCACCACGTACTTGTAGCAGTAGCAGATCGTTTTCAAATGTGCATGCAACACATCTGTGATGCCCTCAAAGGGCATTCATGCTTGACATGGTGCAAATAAAAATATAAAGTCCTCATCCATAGTGCCCTGGTGAGACCAAACCAAACAAATACAAAACTGCAGGTTTTTTTTTTTTTTTTTTAAATGATGGGGGTGATGAATCAGAAAAATTCGCCAGTCCCACACTGGTCACCAGTGAGGCAAAAGTTACCACCTCATTGCGCGTTGCCAGGCAAACGAAAGCAAAACAAAGACGCCACAAAAAACAGGCTTCAGACTTTCAGAGCGTAACCATACAGAGGGCCGCCATGATCCAGCCAAGTTACTGCTTCGTTAATAATACAGTCAAACACACATGGAGGAGGAGGATGATGGTCAGGAAGACCACACAGCTAAGAGGAGGGCCGGGTGTGGGGGCATCAGTCTGCAGATCAGATAGACATGAGGCCCGGTACTGTCACCAGAGGGACACCTAATGACTGAAAGGTGGACTCCTTTCCACAGGTGCTCACTGTCAGGATCAAAGAAAACGATGAAAAAAATATCAGACTGAAGGCCTGAAGGGCAGCACCACACAACCGGGCGTGAAATAATTCATGATGATCTAATGTGACACATGCAATTAGGGAAACAAAAAAAATTACATGTAGGAACAGCCAGAAGCAGAAGCTGTGGCCATCCAGTTGTGCTCTAATGGCGGCAACGATTCTCTAGCTCACGGGCCAGACCTGTTTTCGGCATGTTTCCCATGTGGAAAGATGGCTACTCCCAACACTGCGATGACAGAGCCAGAAAGAAGGTGGAGAATCTTAAAACTGACTCATCATTCGACCTGTAGCTTCCACATAGGAATATGATGCGGACAACAAAGAACCAAGCTCAACTTGCGGAAATTAAACAAGACAACTTATGACATTAGCCAGCAGCGAGCGTAAGAGCACAATAAGGGAAAGAGCAAGAATCTTAACCACTATTAAATCCTGATGCTGCATATCTAGCTAATTACACATGAATTAAGCTGCTTCAGTGATTGAAAATGGCTGTCCCTGCTTTATATAATTTAATGACAGCTCTGTGACACACCTCTATCATTTTCTGCTCAGCCCTCCCCACCTGGCTGATGATGAGGACAGGTGCTACAGATCCTGGCAAATCAGACAGCCTCAAATCTTATCAGCCAAAATTTATTGGTTGAACTAACATTACATATAGTGACCGGGTCAGTATACGCCCCAAGAATTCTCAGAAAGCCCCCCCCTTTTTTTCAAAAAAAAACAAAAAAAAAAAAAACAACTTCTTATTCATTTCATTTCCGTCACACACACTCATGCAATCAGCGCTATTGTTCAGATGTACATAACTTCATGTAAGTGTAACCACATGCTATGATGTTAATATACCTGACAGAGGTCAATTTTAATTTTTTAATAAAGGCATTCAGCCAAAAACAAATAAGGTGCTCACTTATGCCAGGGGCGTGGCTATTGATTGTCAGCTTACCCATGGCTTCGCCACCCACCCATCAACGACAAACTGCTCAGCCCTGGGCAACTGCACATCGAATTTTCACAGTATACCAATAAATTATCAAAACGAGATACAGGATGACGCAATACCGCTTATATCGATATACCTTTAACCGTATTAAAAGATTATTAAACCAATAGTATTCCATTCCGGTTGTAGTGCCTCACAGATTCCCAGAATTCACAGTAAGCGTCTCTCGGGATATCTGATGGGTGCAAAGAATAATTGGTACTTATTTCATTTCATAACTTTGCCACACGGCTCACGGGGTAATATTGTAATTTTGATGAAAGGACTGGTTTGTACAGCTGTAAAATGAGCTAAATAAAAGCCTAAATAGTTAGAACTGTCCCCTGCTTTCTATCACATACAGATGGTATTCTATGCACATACAGATAATTGCACACTTCTCTTTGTAACTGCAATACTATACTTTTTATTTACTCATATTGGCACAAGGTGGTGATTACTGTATGCATTTTAATCTGGGCTCATTTCATATTAAAAACAGAAACTTTATACATTAATTACTATTTTTTCCCAATAGTATCTACAAAATTTAGTAATTGCTCCCCAAATATTTTTTAAATTTCCTACAATGAATCAGGTACTGCACTAGTGGCCAAAATTGAGGAAACACCTAGCATTTTTGGCATTACACTTTCAAAAAAATAAAATAAAATAAATAAATGAATGAATGAATGAATGAATGAAAATCACCACATGAATATTACCGGTAATGTTTATAAACAATCAAAAAATGTTTACAAATATCATACATTGGACAATTTAAGTATGGCCTAACTCAGGGGTGCCGAATCTTATCTGCAAAGGGCCGGTGTGTATGCAGGTTTTTGGGATAACCTGTAGGTCAGCTGTTCAAACCCAGGTGTGAGGACTCTTCAGCCAATCAGTCCTCTGATTAGTAATCTAATTAGGGAGTTGCAGCAAAAACCCGCACACACACCAGCCCTTTGCGGATAAGATTGGGCACCCCTGGCCTAACTGGAGCAACAGCTGAATAAAGTTCTGCAATCACTAAAAAACTGGAAGTGATACCACAATTTTGGCCATTTGAGATGATACTCGGGAGTCAAGAGTGGGATTCATTTCTATCTTGATGCTGGTCATTGATGGTAAGCCTCAGCCTAGCTACACGAATGCCTAGCTGACTAGTGACAGCTGTATGATAACAATCTGCACCACTTTTAGATCACTTTTGGATCAAAGCATTTGCTAAATAAATAAATGTTCATGTTAATCCACTACAGTAACACAGCATGGCACCAAAAGACAGGTGTGGCACCAGCAAAGTTTAGACGCCTCAGTCCTCAGAAGTACCGACACGATTAACGAGATTTCCAGCAGCTTGTCTGGATATGATGCAGGCCTGCTTCATTAATTACCGCTACACCCATTTTAAATCCAAGCTGAGTTGGTCCCACCTGATGACTAATATGACGTGGCTGGATCCTACACGACTCTCCTGGGGTGGGAGAGGACAGAGTCCAAAATCCAAGGTAACGACCTGTAAGGTAGCACCTGCAGGGAAAGACCATCCCCTCATTGGAATCCTCATCCATTATAAATACTTACTAGGATCACAGTCTATGGGATTTTTTTTTTTAAAAAAAGGGTAAAAAATGTTAATTTAGTGCACAAAAGTCTATATTTGAACTTAAGCATGTGGCATCTATCAGGCGCCATCACCTGATGCACTGCAGATAATCATCCTCAGATCTGGGTACATCCATATATCTCCAAACAAGTGATGTGGTCACGTGACACCCCCCCCCCAACCGACAACCAGCTGACATACCGCCTGACATGCTTTATGAGGTTTATCACAGTAAAACAAGTCATTATGGCACCATTCATTCACAGTCAGCTGAAAGGGGATCTCGAGAGGGCGGAACAAAATGGCCTGTAGAGGCTGCGTTTGCACCTGGGCCAAGACTGAGCCCAGGCCCCGGCAGCAAGAAATGCTATTTAATCAGCCCAGAGTCTTTTTACACACAAGTCGGTTACACTCACATCTGCTGCACATATCCAGGGGCCAGCTTTACTCCGTTTTAAAAAGCCCACACAAAACCTGGAGGGCAGAAGCTTAACCAATAAGAATATTAGGCAGAACTTCAGCACAAAACACTACTTTGCCAAGTCATACATTTTCCTTCATTAGCTCATGTGCGTTGAACACGTATTTAATTAAACACAGAATCCAAAAATGAGATTAAACCCAAATCCTGAAGCCGGGAGTCTTCGACCATGGCAAATGGACATTGTTTAAGCTAATTGTTCACGTCCACTTGCCCCAGCTTCCTGTAGTTACAGCTGTAGTTCCTGGTGAGCCTTACTGCACTATTTTGAGCCATTTCCCTGTAACCTCTCAGAAAGACACATTTATCTGACCACACAGTGGGAAAAGCACACGTGGTTTTGAAGCCAAGCAGACTATTCATTAGGCTGCATTTACACTTGGGTATGACAGACAAGCTATGATTAAAAACTGATTCAAGGTCAGTTTTCCTACAAATCCTTCTGGATGCCCCAATCATCCCATCCTGAATATCTAACTCCAACAGCATCATCGCTGCCCTTCCCAAAGGAGCCTGTGTAATATGTGCAATTGGTTTTTCCCCCCATTCAGCCCAGTTCAAACAAATGTGATTCCTATGGAAAAGCAAAATATAAAAAACAAACATCCCTGCAATTAAAATCACTGTGGTTTCACACAGATGGGCAGCCCAGCAGAGGACACTGCATCCACAAACCATGTGGAGATTTAACACCGCTGAGGAGCCCCAGTGAGCACTGGAATTAGATACAGTGTTACAGTGAGAAGGAGCCACATAGCAGGAGAACAGGTCCTCCACCAAAAAGAAAAATGGAAGATCTCACTGCCATCCAAGGAAAGGCAAATGACACGGGAACATCTGACACACAGAGGCAGGGCAGGATTCAAACCCCCAACCCCCTGTAGGGTCCCCACTGAGCCACTGAACCATCCACATCCTAACCCTTCCACAGTCACATTTACCATTCCCCTCCCAACTAACCAAATGCAGCAATGCGGAAATTCTGACTGATCCGATGAGCGATATATTCGTGTTTAATATCACCAATACTGACGATTAGCTAACCTTTCACCCACTTGCAGAATGGGGGAGTTTGCCGGTGAAACTTGCTAAGCGTGCTGGCACAGATTAGGAGAATGCAGTTAGACAGTTTATGTTCTGTGGAAAAAGAAAGATTGATCTGTGGGCCAGGTTTAATAATAATGAATTATAAACATGTCCTAGGTACTTTGACCTCTTATGAGCGGTGAAATATCAGCCAGCAATATCGACTAATAACTCGATTTTTAACGAATATCGGTCAGTACAGATGCATTAACCAATAAATCCTGCACCTCTACTTAAAAGTGCACTTGAACTGATAGATCACCTGCACTTTACCTCAATCACACACATATAAACATCGAGAGATTAATGAAAGGTCTCAGCAAGCGATTCCCAAACATTGAAATACCCTGACTGTAACCCTACCTACTCGTCAAACATCTGGAAGCAGCTTGGCTGTGGAAGCGAGCATGACAGCGGGACCCGTCTAACCTTACGGCAGGACGCATAATAAACCCAGACAGCGAGCGCACTCCAGCTCCTGTCTGACAGGCGCATTTCATGCGCTAAACCCACCGATCTATGAGTACACCTCCTTTAAACAGTGTTAGTTCTGAGAAGAAATGTATGGCGACAAGCCGCAAAGTCCAACGTTGATAATGAATGACAACCTTGATGTAAACAATAAAACTACACTCAAAATCCTGCTTTTGTGACATGAAGCAAGCTTGTAAACTTGCAATTTATACTGCATAACAACACTAAGATAAGCACTATGGATCAGCTTCCTGCCAGCTTTAGTGCACTTGAGGGGGAAGCCAAAAAGTAGCCAAATGCCTCATTCAGATGCAAAAAAAGCCCTTCAGACTGCATAGCTTTGCCTCAAACCCAATTTTGCTGGCAGGCTGGCTACCCCCGGGCCCCCCAGCGCCTCTCGGTGCCACGGCAGAGCGACTGCATTAGTCACACAACACAGAGAGGGGTCCACATCACCACCTGCAGCACTAACAGGCACATGATGGACGTAGGCAGCTTCAGGAAAGGCTCACATTGGGAGGCTAGGGCAGGCTGGGGTGGGGTCTATAAGGGCCACAGCACACGGGGCATTGTACCTCCCAAGGAGCGGGGAGGGGGGTCTCTCTACCTGCAGCAGTAGGTCGACAGATCAAATCCCCTTCGAGATGATTCACATTTCCATCTGCTTCCCTGTTACCTTCAGCTAGCAGGCAGCAACCAGGAAGTTTCAGGTTCAAGTTGTGGGGATTAAGAGCTGATAATGTGTTGGACACTTGTTACATAACCAGCAGAACCCCCCCACCTGAAGACCAAAGTGCTGCCACACCATATTATGGTTTCCCTCATTGTTTACCGATCTAATCTTTTCAAAACTTGTCCGATCAATAACCAACCCCTGCCCAAATAGCCGCTTTCCTGCTATCAGCATCACTTAACAGTAACATTTAAAAATGCTTAATCACAACTTACTGAATAATCATGCCTCTTAATTAAACGTGTTGCCAGCGAATGGGTAAAACGACAAACAGCCGCTGAAAACAACAACACGAAATCCAGCCTCAAGAAAACATTAGAGGATGGGTGACTGTTGAATGTGCTTATCTAAACCTGATTATCTAAACCTGATCTCCAGAGCGATGGGCCAAAAGCAACACAGCAGAGTAGCGAGACAGGATTAAATCTCTGTTGCCCAAAAAGTTCTCTTGAAAATTTTGAAGAGAGCCACGAGAAGGTGCCGAGTCAACAACTCGATTTGACATCCAGAAAATCTGCGCCATGTGATAGCGGCTCCAAATAGAAACCGCACCCAACAGCTCCCCCGTCTACCTAAGCTCGCTGGCCGGACACATCCCACACACCTCGCAGCCGTCGGAAGTGCCCTCCGCAAACACGGCCGGCTGCAGCCTCAAAAATGAGAAACCAGCATCATCTTTGTGTTTGTACTAAACATAATTAAATGACTGAAGTGGCTGACTGCGATACCTCCCCCCACAGACTCGCGTTACCCAGATTTCCCACCAGTCAGTACTGTGCATTTCCTATATTTTCTGTTCTCATTAAGACTTTCTGTTCGCTTCCCAGCCTCACAGGACTTAATACTCACGGGGTACCGTGTAAGCAGGTTAGCCGTGCCCAGAAACGCTTCTTAAGCCCCAGAGCCCCCCCAGACCCAGCCACACTAAAACCTACAGACTGAGCTAGCTACAAAAGAGAGAAAGCTAACTAAACAGGGTATCATCCGCAAGGCACTCATTCACTCTATGTGCACTACGTTTACTGTGGTATGTATCTGCGCCAGATAGAACTTGATTCATTTTAGGTAAGTAGTTAAGGATGACCAGATAATACATGTCAGGGAGAACACTGAGCTAGGACAAGGTTTCTAAACTACCGTTTAAAATTAAAAGGACCTGGATTTCACTTAAGCACAGAGTTCTTGTTGTGTGCTGATTTGTCAGTCTCCTATAATCATGCATGTGTCACTAATGTTAATGTGAAACAGCTGATTAAATGGTTTTTCAGTCAAGGAAACAAACCAGTCAAAGCACAAGAAGAACTGAACTCTTCAGCCAAGCACATGAGCCTTTCAGTTTTAAAGTAGTTTTATGAATTACCTCAAAGTTTCCTCCCTGACACTGATTATCTGGTCACCCTAGCAACTACTAAATGGGCAGTTCTGTTTTTCCTTCCCCGTGAACAGTCACAGCCAACGTCGTAGAAATCCTAGACAATATATGCCCATCAATTAGAACCATGAAAGTTTAAGTAGAACATTTAAAAATAATAATCAATGAAATGTGACAGACAAGCAGTAAAAACAAAAGCAGCAGGTGCTGCAAGCTCCTCTCAGACTGGGAAAAGTGCCCTCAATCACGAAAGCAACCGAGATGTTTCAACAAAAGAGGGAATTCCTCTATTTGATGTGCAGAATAATAAGGTCTCTGTTGAACTCATACACAAGTGCCAGATGATAAGCAATCATTTTAAATTATATTCAATTATATTTGCATGGAATTCCTCCAAAAATTGTTGTATAAAACTATAAAGGTCATGCACTATACCATAAGTTACACTACCCACATTAAATATTAATGACTTGGAATAGAATAAAAGAAAATAGTTTGCTTTTGTAACATCCATGTGCATTACAAATGAAATCTCCTGGCTTCACTGGTGATGATGACCTTATGACTTCATGGCCTAAAACAGTGTTTCCCAACCCAGTCCTCGGGGAACCCCGGACAGTCCACGTTTTTGCTCCCTCCCAGCTCCCAGCCAATCAGGAACACCGAATACCTGGTACAGGTGCACTGGGAGCTGAAAGGAAGCAAGAACGTGTACTGCCCGGGGTTCCCTGAGGACTGGGTTGGGAAACACTGGCCTAAAAACCTTACATAATAATACTACATATATTATTTTTCATTCAAAATGATCTGAGTTCTACAGTGGTTATTCAGTGCCTATGGAGGCAAGTATCTTTAGGCAATGTTAGAAGCATCAGCCAAGTTTTGCACACTGTATATCTGCTTGGGAATAATATTATTAAATATCTATCCAACTTTTTGACCATTATCCTGGTCAGAATCGCGGGGGTCTGGAGCCTTTCCCAGGCAGTACAGGGTGCATGACTGCTGTAAACCCTGAATGGATTATTAAATACAAAATGTATTATTAGAACTAGGAAGATTCTGGTTGTACTGGTTTATCCACCAAGTTACAAAATTACGCTGACATGTGCTGATGCAGTGAAGGCTCCCCTACTTTCTACTACCAAACCCTGGTGAATGTGCATTTTAGAAAGAAATTTCATAGAAAGAAACAAACAGCTGAGGGTGCAGCACATGGACACTGCCAAAATATCGATCAGATAACAACGTAAATCCTTCGTTTGGATGTTTGGTCGAGATCGACTGAATAACTAAATGTCTGTTTGGTTTTATATTATATATATATATATATATATATATATATATATATAAATAATATATATGTGTGTGTGTGTGGCAACCAACGCCTTCGGAAATTCGGTCAACTAAGCAATTGGAGAATTGGAGATTCAATCGTTCAGATCTCAATCTGAGAGTGTGAATTTTAATTAAAGTATTTATGCAGATTTCCAACACGGGCTTGTGTGAGAGGCTATTGAGAGGATCGGGCGCATTGCTGCTACTTAGGGCGACCGACTGAGCGACGCACGTTTGTCCCTGTGCCTGAATACGTGGCTTTTAGAGCCGCAGCTGCACGCACAGCCCAGACCTTCAATGGCTGGGCAGCTCAAGACCCCACATCCCCCAAGACACTGCGTCCATGCAAAAGCATCGACTTGTGTCCGGCTCATTAGACACACATCCCGCGTACCGCTGGCCATCTCGGGTTGCAGACGGGTGTCTCTTATGAATGGCCGGCTTGTATCCCCCCCTAGTAGCTTCCAAGCAGTTGTAAATGTATAATATCAATCGGAGCGTGTGGCGCGGTGTTGAGGTACACTGGGCCACAGGCAGCTAGTGTCTGGGTAGCTAGCTAACTAGCTACATGGCAGTGCACGTCCCTTTACAAATATACGCAACAGATCTGCCGAATGCACGGTATTATTTGGTCAGATCGAAATCGGGAGTTATTGCAACCTGTCAGGATCCACACGTCTCGTCGTGCAGACACCATAACGCCTACGTGTGCGTATCTGTCCATCCAGATTCTGATATGATCGTGATCGTTCCCTTTCCAGCCCGAACACGCAACGCTGGAAATAACCGGCTAAGACAGCGGCTCCATGCGTGGCCTGTGCAGGGCGCCTTCCGTATGCAGCCAGCTATGTGGCGATCCCGTCCCCCTCCCTGCCCGTCTCCCCGGCTGTGGCTCCCGGACCCACCTCCTCTGCGTGCTTCCTCAGCGCCTTCTCCCGCTCGTACTGGGTGATCAGCTGCTCGTTGTCCTCCTTGAGCAGCTCCAGCTCCACTTCGTGCTCCTGGTTCACGGCGAACACCGAGTCCAGGTTCTCCAGCACAGCCACCACCAGAGGCATGAGGTCCTTCACCACGTCCTCGTCGTATTTGCCGATGAGGCGCTCGAACTCGCGGTAGATGGAGTTGGCCAGGCCCGACACTCTCTCGGACATCAGAGCCGACGTGCCCGGGTCGTCCTGGTATACAACTCCGTCCTCCAACTCCATTTTCTTCGCTTCCCCCCCCACCTCTTAGGATCGGAAACTGCTATTTAAAAATCTGATCGGCGTCCTCCCCTCCGCCAGTATCTGCACCTTCGCCGAATAGATGCAAACCCAGATTCCCCCCGACGGTTTAGTGAAAAATAAAGAGGATCCGGAGAAGTTGCCGTCCCTCCCTTAAAGGGACCGTGCTCTCCTCCGCCGCTCTTCCCTTTTTCTCCCGACAGCTGACTTGTTGACCAGCCCGTCACGCCATGACGTCACACGGCAAAAACAGGAGCCGGGGAGTGAGTGAGTGAGGAAGGCGGGGGGGGAGTCTGGTCACCCTGTTTAGTACCCAGACTGTCGCCTTTTCGGTCAGTTCCTTGACGATCGGGCAGATTGCCGGCTAACTATAAATGCATTTTGCGCTGCTCCAACTAAACAGGCGAGTAAGTGAGTGGTAAGGATTTACTGGTGATGCCGTTTATTTTTACCATCTCCTCATGGCAATGGAATTAGTCATAGAAATGTTAAAAGTTTCAAACATGAGACAGTAGTCACGTAATGTTCCATTTATTTAACTTTATGTACATTGGTGTACACCGTATGCTTTGCATGTCTCGGTAACATTTCTATCTCGGTATGATATTAAGGTTGTATTTATGCTATAATAATAATGGTTTTCCCGACGCTTTTCTTTGCATTGTGTCTGTGTCATTATATATAATTTTGGACATTATATTTGTACTGGTCAACAAATCAAGCTGATCAAAGTGGATCCGATTGCTTCGTAACTTTGGTTGATGTGACCTAGGCTGCTCTTGCCCCAGATGAACCGACAGATGATTACTGGTAAGAGCCAATCCAAAATATAACATATCGTAGCTCAACTGTTAAAAATTAATCTGTTTCAAATTAGATGTAACTTATAAGTGGACTTTTTATATTAGTCTGATACATTTAGAATTCGCATTTATGGGTTCTGGGAAATAGGCTATTTGAGTATTCTGTAAAAGTGTGATTCAACATCTGTTAATTACAACTAAAAGTTCTATGTGAACAGGGAAACTGTCAGTTTACCTATTATCTTATACCGGAAAACTATAAATGAAAGGCATCAGTAAAGAGATATTACTGTACAACACAATGCACCATCCTGTTTCTTGCACTACTCATTCAGACTTATATAATTAAATGTATATTTTAATTAATAATCCTAAAAGTAAGTTTTGAGGTTCGTAACTTAAACTTTAATTAGCTTATTCTATGTTTTTTTTGACCGGGTTGCAGAAATCGAATGTGCTGTACCATTTCTCACTGAAATTCCATCAGATGTTTGTATATTTTTAATCAGGTGATTAAAACAGTTGTTTTAGACATTTGAACTGTTCTTTTGATCTGGGTTAGAAGCAGTAGTTGTACAGTACCAGTATCTGTGTGCTATGTAATTCAGATCAGTTGAGATGACTTAATGAAGTCTTACTGGTTTACTTGAATTTTTATGAAGGATTATAACATTACTACTTTTTTATAATTTGTATTCAAAGGATTGTAATTTAATCAGTACTTATTCGTTTTTATACTTTTCACATACTTTCAAAATAGAGATATTTGAACATCAGGAAGTTCTCTTTAAAACCAAACTATGGTGCCTAAACAGGCCAGGTACTTTTGTACAGTAGTTAAATAGCTTAATTATGCATAATCGTTTTACACAAGTTCACATACGTGAGGTTTAAAGTGGTTAATCTTTAATGGAATACGTAATACGAAAGACGTTCGTCTGCTCAGCACCAGAGTCATTAAGGCGTTTTTTTAAGAGAAAAGCGCTGCCATTTACAATAACAATGAAGGCTTTTATTTTCCTTTGTTCATCCCTCAGTCCCGAGTAGGCTTCTTAGGTTTTCGATGGCGACCCCAAAAGCCCTGGGCAATACACAATGTCTTCTCTGTTTCATTCTCTGCTTATCCTCCCTTCTTTGCCAATAATACGTGAAATGAGAACAATTCTGCAAGACTGATTTGTGTAGGTGGGATGTATCTGCTCACCTCTCGTTCCCTGGTTAAATATTTCGACTGCGATGTCATCGATGTCCAGGAGATGGAGCTCTTTCGCTAAAGAATCGCGACTGGTACCCTGTTCTTCCAAGGGGACACGCTGCCTTTCCGATCTGCACGGACCATGTCGATTTGCAGATGTCCCAGGATTAATGATTGTAACCAAATTGTTTTTAATTTAGTGTAACAAAATTTAGTGTCACAATTGTCATTTACAATTCAATTTCGACTGCAGGCAAAATAATAATTTCCAGTTATGTGAACACAAATGTTCGGTTTTCCTAGAGAAATATTCACATTGCGTTTACTCGTGGGATCCCATTTATTCTGAGATGCATTTTTACCCATTACTTCACAATTTGAAATGTTTCCAGCTTCTACCACAAGTAAGGATGCTGTATCTTTGCCAGGATCCCATAATTCACTCTATAAATAGTGTTCAGCAACTGTAATATGAAGGTGATTATCAAATGAGTATTTTTTTGAAACCAAAATGCTAAATTTACAATACAGCCCAACCAACCATCCTCCTATTGCTTATTCAGTACAGGGTACGGGGGGGGGGAGGACCTGCAGCTTATTCCAGACACAAGGTGGGGGTTGGCCCTGGTCAGAATGGCATTCCATCACCGGACACACATACATACACAAAACAACAGATTACAGGTATATTATATATTAGAGTTACCGGTTTGCCTAACCACATGCACCATAGACTGCAGGAAGAAACCAGAGTACCCAGAGGAATCCCATGTGACATGGAGAGAAAATACACAAAGCGTACAGGGGCAGGATTCAGATTCATACGTGTGAGGCAAGAGTGCTGTCTAGAGTCGTCATGGCACTATGCATTTGTTTTTGGTCAATACAATTCTGATATCTGAGATGGTTAGCAGATACAAATGAAATGACTTAGGCCTATTTATAGAAAAAAAAATTTTTAAACCAGAACTAGGACATAATTATGTTTCATTTCTTACTTTGTTGGCAGACCTAAGCACTGCAGTCAACATACATTTTAACAGAGCTGCGATTCCACTGTGGAAAGCCGCTGAAAAAAACTGGAATGTTTCTCAATTTGCATACTTGACCGTACTTGCATTCTCAGGTACCCATTTGACATCATCATCAATTGCCGAAGCACAGTTCCAGTACTCAAGAATAGAAGTACTGAGGGTGGTAAAAATCCCTGGATGTCGTTCTTGCCCCATCCCAAATGTCAAGGATACATTGGTTGCATGCTTGCTATTGAGAACAATCCCACGTTTCATTGTGTCCTAAGTTCGTTCTTGGCAGGCAAGTTCGCAAGACGAGTCTTGCCAAGAATACAAGTACAATCTTTGCATTCTTGGTATTGATAAACACCCCTGAACTCTGAGCTCCCAAAGCAAAGACTGCATCCTTAATCTCACCCCCCAACAAGCAGAAGTCCCTTCACAAGGACGCTTAGAGCCCTACGTGTGGACATTATGGCAAAATCCTGACCACTCGGATATGCAAACACTTGTCTGAGATCCAGCACATTTGGCATTAAATCACAAACTCGGCACGTGAAGGATTCTAAACACGTTGAGATCAGAAATGATTCTGCAAAACTGGTTCTGGGCAGGACGGCAGACGGGACCATGTGATGTGGGGGTGGGAGGGGGGAATGGATACAGGTTTAGCAGAGGAATGCTGTGGCAGCCGACATGGAACATGCAGGAAAGTGAAGCCAGGTGCTGGAATAATCAGGGTCTGCGGAAGCTGGGGAAAACCAGAACCCATTTCCAACTAATCACTGATGACAACGGTCACATGGTCGGCCGTCTTACTTTATCAAAGTACAGTAATGTACATACCTTATTACAACTCAGGGAGAGCGACTTCGGCTTGAACATTGTGTTGGTCAGTTGTAACAATCATCTTCAACACACGCAGGTAGTGGATTCACAAGTTTGCTTTTTCTAATTTTAGTACAGATCAAGGAAATTATATCACAAATACCGGTTTGAGATTTTGCATATATGCATCCATGCTACTTGCCACTGGCAGAAGTGCATTTAACAGCTATGTTTTGTGAAGGCAACAGGTTAATAAGCTTGAATGGCTCTTGAATGGGTTGTGAAAAACAAATGCTAAAATATCGCATATATTTTTATGCTAAAAATAAACAAACATTTAGTTTACCTAGAGTAGGGCATGCATGGTACGTCTAATTCCTCTAAAGCTCTACTGCTTGCTTGTGATTTATTTGTAAAATAAAATTCAAAAATGGTGCTGAATATCAACAACTGCAACCATCTTGCAAGACCAGGGATTAAAGGATAAAGATAAATAAACATAACATTCTGCTAGATTATCACTCAAACATGCACTAGAATTGATCACCAAGTCCCCTAAAGTGTGACAAACTTTACGCATACAGATTTACCTCAATGTTCCAAAATACAAATACAATCCTTTAACTACTGAAAAAAATCTGTATCAGATAATTCCTGGCCCTTAAAATAGTATCCCTGATAAAATATATGTATGAAGTTAAAATGGCATTCACAAAATGCTTATCAACAGCACATTTCCAAAAAATGTTTAAGCCACAGACAAAGTAATTAAATCATATCAATTGGTGCCAGGCTTATATGTAAACAGTACAAAAATAGAATAGATTGCCTAATAGGTCTGTGGAACAGAAATGCAAAATAAATAAAATAATTAATATAAATAAAACAAACAAAAAATGTACATTTCTACTAGAGATGGGCGATCCACATTTTTTCAGTTCCGATCCGATTCTGATACACAACTCGCGATACCGATACAGATTCC
>JAODJU010000095.1:17103448-17129657 GCA_026776725.1 Gnathonemus echidnorhynchus | reverse complement strand
TGGTATCGGCCGATCACCATGACAAAAAATCGGTACTTGGTATCGGTGGCAAAAATCCTGATCGGAGCATCCCTAGTAACAGCCCTGCCACACCTCTCTAATGCCTCTAGATGCCAAGAATAAAACCTCAGGCTGCCCATCCATAGCCAAACTTTGCGAGCAAGCTCAAAGTAACAACTGGATCCTGTGGCTTTGATAAGAGTAGGGCAGCTGAAAAGTAGCCAAAACAGACCTATGACCAGGCCTTCAAATAAGAACACATTTGACAAGCGACCAGCCTAAGCCACAAAAACCATTAGTGACAGAACACTGACATTTCTCATCATTAATAGCACAAAACAGCAATAAGCAGGATGGCTAAATACAGTACCGCAATAAATGTATGCTCTGGTGAAAAATGAATGAATAAAACCAACAAAATCAATGCTTTCCCACTTATTCCACATGATCAAAAGTCCAGAGCCAATAAGTTTTAAACCTTTGCAGGCTACAGAAAAAGAAAGTTAAACTCTGGAACATTTTGAACGATTTGCATCACCTGTTGCCTACACTGATTTTGCACAAGTAAGGAGTCTTTCTGGACAAGCCAATAACCCAAAAAGACCAGTGGCCGTATTTTACTGCTGCAATTACAGGGTTAGACTTAGTACATTTCACCATGGCACATCACAAAGTAGTCAGGCTTGAGCTCCAGACACAACCTTGGCAGAATAACAAAAATGTAAAATATAGAAATGCTCAACATTTCAGAAGAATGATTTATTTAAAGTGATAATATTTTATTCAAAACGCTTAATTCCATTAAGGGTGGTCTGCCTTTCTTGATCCAGCATGCCACGTCAAAGGTCAGGCAGACTAAGACAGCCGTCAGCTGAAGAACTACTTTTTAAAACTTTACCAATAAAAATCATTATGCAGAAGCCAAAACCCAGCATTAATTCTCCAGTCCTGCTGAATGAATTAGCAGACTTTACTTTTACAATGCACGCAGCTGCGAGCTCTGCAAACTGCTGCCTAGACGTTCATTCCTATCGCTCCTATCACCCAAGTTAATGTCCACATAGAGGCGAACTTTGGTTCGTCGGATTCTTCTTCCAACGGGTCGTTTTAACTATCAGTCAGCGTACCAATGAACTCTAAGAGCTGACAGGTACTCATATACGTGTTATAAAGCCTTACCACAATGCTAACGATACCTAAAAAAAACCTAAGAAGAATATGTGGAGATGTATAAATCCACATTAGTGCATAGTGAATTACCAGTCATTCCCACTACACAGGTTATAACTACACCGACATGTATGATTCCGGTACAGGCCTAGCTGCAGCTGCCCACGCCAAGTTTAAGCAAGGCAGCCGCCGCTAACTAGCAACATTGCATAAGACATCACGTCAGGTGGCAAATTAACAAGTGAACCTACCGGCACAAGACCTGGTTTTCCATATTTTGAGCAGCAGAATGATAATGGCTGCTAAATGAGACAGATCCCCGGTGAGCCTAAAAATGTTCATACTTCTGCTGACCAGTGCAGAGGCCGGGTGCTCGCTTTTATCTTAATATTTTATTCAAAGAGCGTGGCCTCAAGGGCGTCTCCGTCGACTTTCTCTGACGTCTCACTGCCCTAGAACTCACAAGCGTGAGCCGTGTCCACCAGCTACCTCCAAGTAATCGCCGCTTTCTCCCAGCCGAGCAGAAAAATGGCGAGTAGAGCGCGACGTGGCCCGGGTACGTGGCCAAAAATATTAGCGCACAAAGCAGGCTGGGAAAACGGCGGCGTGAGCGCGACCGGGCACGCCCCTTAAAGGTAACGGCCCGCGGGCCTGGCCCTCAGTGATGTATTGGTAGCGTTTTAGTACTTTGCCGAGATTTATTGCTATGGTCGGCGTTTGAAATTAAGCGTCGTTTAGAAGCCCCCCGGGGCGTTATGTTCACTAAAGGCTTCAATTAAGGAAATATGGGCATGGAGCAGCAAAACAGAATTGCAAAATATCGGAAAATACGCGTTTGTTTAAATGGCAACTGGTTTGTCCGATTAGGACGTATTTTTGATGGTGCAGTTTTCTTGAGACAACCATGCACGCCAGTGTCTGAAAGCTTAGATTACGGTACTTAACGGTCACGTTTTATCTGCAAATACTGGATAAAATGATGAAATTTTATATCAGATTTTGCACCTTGGTGTCCACCGGTCATACCATATTGTAACTTGTTAGAATATATGTTGTGCTCGATATCGCTGTATAAAGTAAAAGAACCGATGTATTAACAGGGCTGCAAACACTAACACGTGCAGTTTTCTTATTCCCTGACAAAAATTATTTTGACTCGCAGTATTTCAGACACCCCGAAGAGCAGTGCTTGCTCCTTGGTCCTCGCACAGTGCCGTATCCCTTTAAGTGCATGGTGACGCGGCAGTGCAGCGCCGCGCTCAGCTTCCCACCGGATTCTCTTTGAATTTAGTTTGGTGAATGGTGACACTGCGTTTAATTTTAGAATATCTTATACCCAGTTCTGTAGGATGCTACATACGATACCAACGTATAGCACAGTTCAGCAAAGAATGTGGTGGCTTCAGTAGAGCGAGATTCACAGTATCCATCCATACAGTTGCCGACGAGCACCAAGCTACATTTGTCCATTCGTATAAAGTTAACAATCCATGCTAATAGTTAAACTATTCAATGAATAACATCGAATAAAACCTAATTTTCTACGATTGTTGTGCTTTTTTGGCGGCATAGCATGGAACATAAACATTTTTGTATTTTTACTATTACAGATTTGTCGGACTAGTACTCTCGCTTTCTTTTTTCCACTTTAAATTTCCTAGATATACAGACCATTTCTTGGTATGAGCCAGAAAACAATTATTTTGCGCATGAAAATAATCCTATTCACTACGCCAGCTTTTAGTCCGATGCTGCTTGAGATGTGCTGAATCTGTAGAGCAGGATGCTTGTACAAAAGCAAACCTATATTTATTCATATTTTAGCCCTATAAAGCAATCATAGTAAATGTACGAACGGATTCCCCAGGTTTTCAACCGTGACAGCACACAACATATATACATTAATACTAAATATGAGAATAAGAAAATATGATACAAATATTTTATTATAAAATATTTTAAATTAGTGACACTACTTTTCTACCTAAACCTAAAGCAATATGTATAACTGGAAAGAGTTTCCCATGCACTTTCACAAAATAATCCTGTTGTAATTAAACAGGTATTTGTACAAGCAATCATTCACAAAAATAAAAATGGATAAACACAGTAATGGAAGTTAAGACTTTTTAAAAGTATGGGTATTTTGTATGTTCATCGTCGATGGAATTAGACTGGAATTACAGAATTGACAAAACTACTAAGTTATGAAAAAAGCCAAATCCATCTCACTATCAGCATGAAACTTGTTTTCTGCTACTGGGCTGTATGTACATACTATATAACGGTTATAATTACTGATATATTAATGAGAATGCATTTCAGTATTCAATCTTTTAGCATACTAACATAATACTTTCCACATCTGAATCTCACAGTAAAATGTCTCATGTAACTGGACACAAATATATGCCCTTTGAGCCTCATCGCCACTAATTTTGCCAATTTCCTGGCAAAGACGTACAGAGGGCAAAAATCCACCAGCCGCTGTTGAGATGGAGACGGATACCTGCCAACAAAACATAATGGATACAAAGAAAATCACCAAACGTGACAAGCTGTCTCTAATTTTTTTAGGTAGAATAAGAAAAAAACACATGTAGTGCAGATAAGACAGAAAACACAATATTATAATTAGTACAATTGTATCCAAGAAAAATATTGAATGTAAATACCACAGTTCCATTATGAAAGTCATTCCCTTATCAACCCCCTGCCAAAAAAACTACAAATAAAACACATCCTGGTAAGTGAAACTGCCCGGAGGGTGGGACGGTGACTCAATATTGCCTCACACCTCCTGGGGGTTCAAATTCCACACCGACTTTGTGTGTGTGGAGTTTGCACATTTCTCCTGCATCACATGGGTTTCTTTGGTTAAAGAAAAATACACGTTTAGGCTAACTAACATCTACACACTGTTGTGTGTGAGTATCATGTGTAGTTTCTAGCTATTGAAAAGATCAGGGGCTAAGTCAAGTTTACCTGGAGATTGACTTTTTTTGCTTTTTAAGGAAGGTTGGCATTGGGGCTAAAATACTCGTGGCTGATCAGACTTAACGACTCCTAAGGTGAGTATGTGCATGCATGTGCCCTATGATGGACTATCATCCTATTCAGGGTATACTTCTGCCTGCCAAAGGCTGCAGCCCCCCTCCCCCTAACTGTATCCAGAATAATTGGTTGGAAGATGGCTAGAAGTTAGAATAAAAAAAAGAATACCAGAGCTAACAGTGCCTGTCTGAAGGCTGGAAAAGACGGTAGGGTGGACTTGGCTGGAAAGACCTTCTCTCAAGCCTTCCCTGGCTGCTTGCAGGCCTTGAAGCTGCTCGTCACTCAACTGAGCAGCCTGCGATGATGTCACTGCCAGAGCATTTCCCGGGCCCAGGCTCTGTAGCTGCTCCTTAGAGAGTTGCTGTTGAAGGGATTTGACAATAACCAGTTCACTCAAACGACAAACTTCTCAAACATGAAGATGATACTTTAATATCTACAACTACAGTAGTTAACTGGATTAGTAATTATTTGTTAGATACAACTCAGTGTATGAAGTTTGGTGACCATCAGTCAGATGTTTTAACCCTCCACAAGGGGGTGCCGCAGGGCTCAGTATTAGGTCCTCTTCTTTTCATAATTTACATAGATAATATGGAAGATAATTTGACGGATGCAGGTGTCCATTGCTATGCTGATGACACTGTAATTTATTGCTATGAATCTACACTGAGCAAGACTGGGGAAAAATTGCAAAAAGAATTTTAGCTATTTAAGTTACGGGGACAAGGCAGGAAACAACCCAGTATGGGGGGGGGGGCAGCCCATCGCAGGGCACACACACACCATTCACACCTATGGGCAATTTAGTAGTTCCAATTAGCCTCAGCATGTCTTTGCGGGGCAACTGGAGTACCCAGAGGAAACCCCACGACGACAACATGCAAATTCTACACACATGTAACCCAGAGACTCAAACCCGGTTCCCAGAGGTGTGAGGTAACAGTGCTAACCACCACACCACACCACACCACACCACACCACCATGCCACCCCCTTGTTTGCATCTACTAGTTCCCAAAGTTTGCACCACATTTAGCGAGGCCAGTTTTATGTTTGCTACTCCAGTTACATGGAATATGCTCCAAAAGACTCTAAGACTTCGAGCACCTGTCACCTTGGATGTGTTTAAATCTATGGTGTTAAGGGTTTTAAAACTTGAATTAGGTTCATGTAATTGTTTTTAAATGCTTAAAATTTTTAAAGGGTTTTAATTGTTTTAATATTTAATTTTGTTTTATATGTTTTTGCTGTCTTTGTTTGTACTATCATGCCACCATTTTGGCCAGGATTCTTTTGTGAAATATCTTGATCTCAAAACGTATCCGTTGTTAAATAAAGGTAAATAAATAAATAAATAAAACTGCAATTATATGACATGGATGTTAAAAGTAAGCTCTTTGTTGTTCATTGAATTTCACTTTAATACATACACTGTACAATTATCAAATAATCCCTTGATTCCTTCTTCCAATTTAGGATGGAAGACAGAAGCACAAGACATCACGACTGATAAAAACCAAAGGATTTTATTATGACGGCTCCTCAAAGCCACTGTCCTGACCTTGAGACAGCTATTCGCATTGTTAAAGGTGTACAGGTCAAGTGATCAGTGCTAAGCTGGCTACACGCCAAGCCAATGACAAAAAACTAGCGCCAATCAAGACCAATGAATGATCAGCTCTTGTCAGCTCCCATTAATTGAGAAAATTTGTGCTGCAACTCACCAGCATGGCTAGAGGTGACGGCTGACATATAGAGAATCAGAGAGCTCACTTTTACCAGCTAGCTTCACCATGGTTCAACAAGCACAATCGGCCAAAACAGCGTCAACGGGGACCAACTGTGTCCGACTGTGCGGCACCGACTCTCATCAATTCTCACCAACAGCCTGATGGCTTCCAGTGGCCGAAAATAGCTTGGTGTGTTGCATGTTTTATCACAACACGTCAGCCAAACTGAGCTGCGGTACCAGTCAAAAGTTTGGACACGTCAGGTCGCTTACAAGGGAGAGTGATAGTGTTGCATCACATAACCTGACCACTTGACCTAAACACAGTTGAAATGGTTTTGGGGGAGTTTCACCAGAGAGTGAAGGAAAAATAGCCAATGAGTGCTCAGTACATTTGAGACCTTCTTCAGGACAGCCGGAAAAGCATCCCACCTCATGAAACTGGCATAGAGGAGACAGTAGGGTCAGCCTGTTCCTGGAGAAATTGGGGTTAAGGGCCTTGCTCAAGGGTCCAATGGTAGGATGACTCTGTCAACCCAGGAATTTGAACTGGCAACCTTCTGATTCCAAACCCACAGAGCTGCCCCCCATACAACAAATTATTACTTTTTTAAAATACTTTTTTGGTCAGTGCATATTTTTGTGTATTTTATTTTATAGTTCTGATGTCTATAATTATTCTAAAATTTAGAGAATAGTTCAAATAAACCTTTCTACGGGTAGGTGTGTTCAAACTTTTGGCTGGTACTGTATATGCTAGTGTTCCACTTCCCATCTACTCATCCAGTCGCCGACTGACTGCACTCACCGAAAACCCCTCAGGCGGAATAGCAGCGACGGCCTGGGGTTGCAAGTATGGCATTAGATCTAAGCTTAGCTCCTTCATCTCTTCAATACTCATGCCAGCTGTATAGAAAACACTGTCAAGTAATGCCAGTGCCAATGTTCACTGTAGTAACTAGCTGTAATGAAAAGAATCAGCATTCAAAAGTACACACTGCATTATAAACCTACAGAATTTTGAAGGACAAAGGAAAATTATAAATTTATTTACAGTATACCCAGTCTCTCTTGGAGGTTAAGCAGTGTATGTCTACACTTGAATCCAGAAAATCTTCGAAAGGATTTCACAGAGGCACTCCTGGTGATACACTAGTTATAAACCATTGAATGAACTTTAGACCTTCATTGTTCTGTGCTGCTCATACTCTGGCTCAGTGTGGTATCTAAAAGCATTTCTCACCTGCTACCACGCCCACCTCTTGCAGCACAGACCTATTCCATGTCCTGACTGGCCCAAACACTTTTTCAGCTGTGCTCTTCAGCTGCCGTAGCACTGGCAGGGGGCAGGGAAGGGAGCCAATCCGTGCAGCTGTGGTGCTGTGTGCACAGGATTGTTGGAAAGATGTCAACCAGCAAAAAATGCAGATAATGCAAGCTTTCAGTCTTTATCCACCCACCCCCGTTCAAAAAACAAAAGACTATGCAGCTGTAAGAATGTCACAGTTGTCAAATATAAAGGCTGTTGTGCTGCATTCTGTACTCTACTGTTAAGTACTTTTCTCCTCTACTAGCCTAATGTCTCTTTATGTTCCCTTCATTCATCTTATTAGGTTCTTGCTTCGCTAGAAGTTGTGAAATTATTTGTTATTTGCACAAGTACATTGGAATGCTTGTCTTCACATAACTGGTCCTGCTCTCCTTCTGACATGCAGACACAGTTCAGAGCAAAGCGTGGGGTCTAATTGCAAGGTCAGGCTGGACATCCAGCACATCTGGAGCATTTTGGGGGGTCAGGGGTCTTGCTGATGGATCCAGAAGAGATGAGACTATTTTGACAAGCCTTGAAGTGCATACCTTCTGATCTCAACACAGAAGCTAAACCCACTAAGCCACACACCACATCTGTCATTCTGTAGCTCCTGCTCCAGTGCTGCTTACACGTGCACCTGGGCCGTCATTGGAAGCTCAGCCAAGCCGCACTTATGCCTAGCTGACTCCTTCACAGTATGTGTGTTTGCAATGTGGTATTTGTCTGACTTGTACACCATTTTAGACAAAAGTGTAAATATGTGAAATATGTCAATGTAAACTACTCTACTGCCTTGTTACCTGTAGGCTTCAGGGTTGATCAAGTGGGCCTGAGTGGGCTGCACTCCACACAGAAATAGGCTGAGCCCAGTTAGGTCCGAGCCACGCAGCTCCCCTAGAGTGAGATTAGAACACTCCAGAAAGCGATAGAGCAGGCTGCTCATCTTTGGGGTGAGAGACAGGATAAGTAGCAGGATGAGAGTCAGGGGCAGCGTATGTCAGGTTCCAGGCATACAATAGGCTAATTAATGCTATGTTTTGTATTTATTTTGAGCACATTAATGTGCAATGGTGTTCAGGACAGTTTAAAGAATGAAAGATTTGTTACCTGATGGAGGTGCTGTCAGTGAGTATGAATGACATTACCTGTTTCACTGTCCATTTGCTTTGCTGACTAAGGGCAGTCAAAGTATCAATGGAACTGAGATCCATCTGCTTAATGTCCTCTTCAGTTAAGGACACAGCAATGGAACCCAGAGAAACCACATGGTAGTTTTTCCAGGTGGACACAGGACCCCAGGTCTGACAGAGAGTAAAATTAACTTGTGCTTGACTTTCACAGTGCTAGTGGTCTGGTTTTCCTTGTTTCAGTTCAATCATGACATTAGGCCCGAACACAAACCTGTTCAGCAAGGGACTTGAGGGCCCTAATTTGAAGCAGATCGAAACCCTTGACTGACCCCAACAATTCCACAGTCTCTGTGAAGGTCTCAGGGCTGATGCATCGCAGCTCCATAACAGACCAGTAGACGTTAGCCTCTGACAGCTTACGGATATCATCCACAGAGGGCGCACTGACGAAGATGCAGTCTGGGTGATGGAAATGCAGTAAATGGCTTCAGGATAAGATCTGTAAATGCAGACAACTGGAAACACAATTCCATTGTAGACAAGTCATAAAATGAAACAGGGTAATAACCCTATAACGAAATATACCTGTGTGTTTAAGAATACTCTTTATTTAGACAATTAGTGTTTTATTTTGATTGCTTGTCTAAAAAGGAGCCTTTGTAAATACGAACTTTAATTTCACCATTTGAATATACTGAGTGCTAATGATTATACATGACATCATTCTTTTTATTGATGCTTGTGGAATGTTAGTGTTCTTGTTTTACAGACAAATCATGCATAGATAAGTTATTAAATGACATGTAATTTGTATACCTTGACAGAATTTTCAAGAAACCTGTTTGAGAATGGAGACCTTTTATCTAATCATCAGACACTTTTGTCTTAAGCAGCATACATGTTTTTTGATAAAGTGGAGTTAGACTCTCCCTGGACCAATTTGGGGTTAGGGGGCTTCCTCAGTGACCCAACAATGAAGTCATTTTTCCACCCTTGGGATTTCGACAACCCTCTGATCATTGGCATAGCATATTAACCTGCTGAGCCACACCCCCCCTCCCCCCCAACAGATAGACAGCTGGATAGAGAGATGATGTGGAGTGTCTTTCCACACTGTGAATTTCTTAAGGCAATAGCTCACCAGACTCAGAGCTTGTTGTATCTCTGGGTCCAACCACCAACTCAAAAACAGCAAGAAGAAAGTCTTCTGGCAGATGTGGTTTCTCAGACTGCACTGCCAAATGTAGAACTTCCTCTGGATACTTACAAGGAGTACAATGCAACCAATTGTGATTGAACCTCATGATTAGGCCGAAGGCTGCGTCTTGTGTTTCATCACCGTGAACAATAAGCATGTTATAATTTTAAATCAAAGTAAAACTCACCAGATAATTAGTGATAAATTACAGATATGCATGCATACTAAAACTAAGTAAATAACTGCATTACCATTACAAAACACCAAACATTCTGACATAACTAAATCACAAACAGATATACTGTATGACTCATCCATTATAAGTATCATAATGATGTGAGGAAATGATGGGGAAGCAAACCTTTTTCCCCAAGATCAGGATATCTTCCATGGACATCAGGGTGACTAGCGGCCCCAGGTCCTCGAGAAGTTCAGTGCTCCACTCTACTGGGTTACTTTGCCACCCCACCAATGAAAAAGAGAGATGATTAGTGGACATGGATGCATGAGATCTGTACAAACTTAACAAGAATACTCCAAGCTTTCATGCCTCAACATTCTCATGAAATATACTATGAATAATTTAGTAGGAAGTCCATCTGCTTATCAATCCAGGGCGAGACAGGAGAGGGCTGGAGGCTTCCCCAGGTAGATAAGGGCCCAAGATGCGTGTATTACAATTGGGATAACTGTGCAGTGCATGCAGTGAGGCTGCCAGTTGGGCTCCTACCCATACAACTGCACCAGCTTTCCTCTGATTGCAGCCCTCTGGTCGGCAGTGAGGTGGGCACATCCCCGGAGGTACCGGAGAGCAGCGGGCAGGGCAGCCAGGAAGAGGTGGTCACGGAGGGCAGTGGCGGGTAAGTGGCACAGCAGCGTGCCCAGTATATCCACGGCGTACTCATCACGGATGCCCTCACTCTGCAACAGTGCACTTACATCAGACTCATGCGTTTTGGAGCAGCACAACTGCAGGATCTGCGCCAGGAGAGATGGGGAGCAGATCCACGAGAAACACTGGCCTGGACTTCCCCCCCTCCCACGGGATGTCCAAACCAGTTTCATTTTACGCATAGTCTTTACTATTGCATCTTAAAATAAAAATATTGCTTATATATGACATACACTTATCTCGACTATGTAAATCTCACTAATAATTGTTCGTAGATGGATATATATGAAATGTTCCAGGGAACTAAATGGCTGAACAAAGCTTCATTCTCAACTTTATATATGTATGTATGTCTCAAAGGAGAGCAAGGTGGGACGTGAAAAGAAGTATTCCTGTGTACTTCTACTTCTGCAAATTGGAAAACATAGCGTTACAAACTTTCATTTCATTTTTTTAAAACTTTAAAAACTTTAAAACATGATTTTTCTAAATCATGGACAAATGGTAAAATAACTCACCAGACACTGCAGCACCTTCTTGATAATGGCCTCTCTCTTTACAGCACATGGAGACACTAAGCTGAGATCCAGCCGTCCCAGAGCACCCTGGAAGTCTTTGCAGTAGGATTCTGGCATCCTACTTAAATAGTGCAGCCTGCAGTAGGGACACCAGCACCATCATACACAGGAGTGTGGTTTCTGTCCACTTTACATGCAGCTTGTTTCACTGGCACCATTTCTCAATTCCCGGCATTAAAGATGAGTGTGACTTCACAATTAACAGGATGAAAAGCAACTGTCACTTGTTTTTAGACCTTGATGATGATGATTATCAAATTTATTATTATTGCTTAAGTTGTGTCATCCTAATGTCATGCAGTTGGAGATGAATTCATCACCTCGTATGTGTGCTGATAAGACAGAACACACATCTGATAAATAGTACACTGCACTTGCACTTATTTCCATTGATATATAATGTAGGAATCCTAAGTGTCTCATTAAAAGGCTTTGGCCAATTCATAACATAAGGTTAAAATCAGAGGCGGTAACATGACTGTGGTTGAATCATAGACACCAGTTGTCCCTTCAGTCATATACATTGAATTTGTATGTTATTGGCTCCTTTGTCTATGTCTCTAAACCAGTGTTTCCTAAGTTGGTCCTCAGGGACCCAAAGACGGTCTATGTTTTTGTGGACTGTCTGACAGGGAGCTCGGAGGGAGCAAAAACATGGACTGACTGTGGTTCTCCGAGGAGCAGATTGGGAAACACTGCTCTAAACAACAGTGATGTGTCTTTTTAATGCATGGTCTACCACAGAAAGCTTCAGCAGAGCAAAATGGTAAACAGGCCACTCACGGTAGCACTGACAGGAGGATTGGTGGGATGAGTGAGATGGGTGAATCTGGAACGTCCAAATATCTCCAGGCCAGGCAGGTCATCTGACACAGAAGATAGGTTATTGGTAATCTCTAGACCTCTTCCCAGCTACACCCCACCCGTCCCAAGCAGAGCTGCTGTGTGTTTACTTTTGATTGTGGTTTTATGAGGTTATCTTACACACATATCACTACTTCCTTCAAAAATACCTGGAAAGGAGAAAGTAGATGGAAGTTCTTTTCAAAGTCATGGAAGTTTTGCATGAGGAAAGTGTCACTCATCCTTTGTATGTCATGACAGGTGATGCCTTTCATCAGCTGCCCCATGCTGGGAAAAGAAAGTGAGACAGACACAGGAGGATGATGGGATAGGCTCTTCTCTCAGCTATCAACACTGACTGAGAAGCTGGATAAAGAGGGAGCAGATACAGCGGACACAGCAGATACAGCGGACACAGCAGATACAGTGGACACAGTGAATACAGTGGACACAGCAGATACAGTGGACACAGTGAATACAGTGGACACAGCAGATACAGCGGATACAGAAGATATAGTGGATACAGGCAATACAGTGGATACAGCGAATACAGTGGATACAGAGGACACAGCAGGTACAGCGAACACAGCAGATACAGTGAACACAGCAGATATAGTGGATACAGTGGATCCAGCAGATACAGTGGATATTTTAGGATATTTTAGATACAGCAGATACAGTGGACATAGCAGTTATTTTGGATAGAGCGGATGTAGTGGATAGAGCGGATGTAGTGAATACAGTGGATGTAGCGGATACAGCGGATGTAGTGAATACAGTGGATGTAGTGGATACAGCGAATGTAGTGGATACAGCGAATGTAGTGGATACAGCGGCTGCCTCTTACCTTATCAAGGCAGCAGTAGGAGTCGTCCTTGAGAGAAAGTTGTATAAGAAGGAAGCCTGAACCCAAAAGACAGAAAGCACAGCTATGTATGCAACATAGGCTGAATTTGGAACTTCTCTTCAATACTCAAATTAAGCTCAAATTGCTCAAATTAAGCTGCCTGATGCCTTCAGTCCCAGTCTTTAGCCTACCATATGTTCCTGTACTTGGCTACATGTGAGCATCTCTTCCTCCAACAAAAGGCTCCCAAAACTGGGCACCTGAAGCAGCCTGAATCTTTAGCCTGTCTGTCTTAGTTTGGTTCAAATGACACGGCCCTGTGCCACCAGTTCTTCAGTCCCATCTTACCTGGCTGCATGTGAGCTGCTTGTCCTCCACAGAAATGCTCCCAAGACTGGGCACACGAAGCAGGGTGGCGAGGGGCACCTGAGTGAATAACTCACACGGAAGCTTCCTCGCCACCATCTCAACATCCTCTGACCTCAGCATCTGCTACCACCCAACATGGTTAAAAAAAGCCACATACACACACCCCTTCTACAATCCCCCCCCCCCCATAAGAAGTCGCTCTGCATAAGGGATGGTCCATTTTTCCATTATTTTATGCAAGAGGAATTATTAGCAGGGTGTATGGTAGTAAATGATATCCTAGTTTTTTATGGATGCCATGTTGGTACCTGACTGATAATAATGTGCTGCTGTGGGGGACTGAGTTGTGTCATGTGGAGAAGGAGTGTGGCTTCCATCGCTTGTTCCAGCTCTTCTGTGCTGATGCTGTAGAAGAGGTTGGCATCCACCCCAGAAATGAGAGAACCAAGCTCACTGATATTTCTGAAGGTTAACACCTGCAGAGCGAAACAGACACAAAGGAATTAACAAACAAATAAAGCTCGGCCACAAAATTTCACTTCCGCAGAAAAACATCACTGTGTTCACTGAAGACAGAAGCATTATAGGTATTCTGGGCCATGCAGCTTGTTTGAGCCTGGCATTTAGCATTCTGTGGACACTGGGACATGGTCCCACATCCTGCCTAAATCCATATCTATGTACAAATGTTCGAGGACGCTAAAAGGTAACATACGTATTACATACAAAGGCAGCGTTAACATGTTAGTTAATATGTTTACACAGACAATCACCCACAAAATTACTAGTCCATTTCTCCCAAAGAGAAGGAGCTTGAAGAATCTTACATCCCACTTTTAGTAGGTAACTGAGGGATAGACGATGGACAGGTGGATGGACATTTCAGCCATAAACCTACTGAAATAAATGGGAATCGCAAACACAGGCAAATGTGCCTTAATAACGGAGCTGTAGCAGTGGTTCACCTTGCTGGACCCCATGTACTTGTTAACCAGTATGATGCTCTGGCTACGTGTCCAGCCTGACACCTGCTGCAGGACAGCCATGGAGCCGCGGACCGCCGAGGCCGACAGGGACTCCAGCTGGCTGGGCGTCAGGCCCACGGCTGCGTCCGACACTGAGCCCAGCAGCTCGTTCAGGGTCTGGTTCCGGATCACGATGGAAAGGAGCTGAGACTTAAGCTGAAGAAGTGGAGGCAAAGTCGTGAGGCGCAGTGAGGGGGAGAGTTTGAGAGTAAAACAAGACTTAATGCTTAATGGTTCTTATCCAGGGGAATGGAGATTGTGACTGAGACCTAAACATTATTTAACTGATATTCAAATATTGTATCTTTGGCAAAGGAAATCATGGATAGGTTTATCTCCACCAAATACTGCCAAAGCACTCATCCGAGCAGTGTCAACTATCGCCCAAACCCAGGTTCCTGGAGGCCCTCACCTTCTGGATCTCGGTCAGGCTCCCTCGTAGCTGGTTGCACTTGATCAGCTGGTGCAGCAATATGCGAGCGTCATTGGCATCCAGCAGAAGGAGGTTGTCATAGAAACACACCAGCAGCCCCAGCCTGCATGGGAACATAAGACCATACAAGGTCACACTGGTGACATCAAGAGCAAAGCACATCTGCTATTGTACCAGTATATGGTGAGGAGATGAAGGGGAGGAACCAAGTCACACTTCATCACCTCGTCTTGTCAAGATGGACACACAAACATACAGCCTAAATATATGAAATGATGAAAAAAAATCATAGAGTGCACCAATTTTTATTACTTACATTATCTAAAGCAGACATCCAGAATACTGAATTAGTGTTTTACACGCCCCCAGATACAAGGTAACTTATTGTCAAATTAATTTTGATAATTCAGTTTTGATAATATAGTGCTTTGACCTTTCACCATTCAGTGTTCATCTTTTCTTCCATATATCTTGTGTTTTTGGAGAATACGACATACCTATCATAAAGGTTAAAAAAAAACCTCTAATTTTTCAAAATAAACAATGTTTTTTTTTTTGATGATTTTGGCTGGAAGAGCAACAGCTGTGGATTACTGCCTGCCTGTAGCTGAAATAAGAAGCAAAGGATGTGACTCCTGGAATCTGACCTGTACGCAATGGAGACATTGGCCATGTCAAACCCGGAGGCATTAATTCTGTGGAGGAAGGCCTTGCCGGCGTCAGGTTTCATGTCATACACGCAGTCCAGCTGCTTGGTGGCATTGTCATAGTGAATGAAGATCCGCATCTGAGAGACGTAGTGGATGTCAGCAGGTCAGATGGCTTCCTATCTCATACAGCGTGCAGGTGTTTAAGTCTCTGCATATTTGTGCATCCATTTCCAAGTCATCTCACCTCACTTAGGCTGATCCTTAGAATATGATGCACAGGGAGGTGAACCATATATCTCCCCAGAAACCACAGGTTTTCAGCTGTCATCCAGGTGGTGGGATTGGCTGAGGTAGAGTGGATTAAAAGTGACTGAATGAAACATGCATTCAAATTCATGCTGAGGAACAAAACTGGGGATGTTTCAGTGATGCTATATGTTTTGATTGTGTTAATTGCTTTGTATATCACTGATTTCGTCTACAAAATCTCAGATGGTTCATGGTATACTATGGTATTTTTTTACCTGCAATTCCCTGTAATTCCTTTCTTACTATAACATTATTGATACATCTTTTAGTGGTTTTTAAGAAAGTATATTTTCCACCATTAAGTACAAATGTACTTGTGATTGCATGAACAGCCACTGTATGACGATATGAAGTACGTAATAATCCACTAAACCAAGCAAGCATATTAGAGAAAAATGGAAAGAACATTACAGGTAGATTTTGAGGTCTTCTGGAGTCCCAGTGCTATCCACTTGTAAATGGCTCTTTGAGCGCTGACTGAAAATATGTCGTACAGGTCCTTAAACACTGCTGTCCTGCACGGAGTTTAAGGAGAAGACAATACTGTAACTCCCACAATGCACTGTGCTTCATTATTACACTAGGCATGTACAGCAACATTTTCTAATTTGTAATGCCTGAATTAAAAGCAGAAAGAGCATAAAGAGATTCAGTGACACCATTGCTAATTATGTAATGTGAATGACCTTACTAAAAAGATCATTAATGACATTCTAATATTTTGCATTTTATTAGCACTTGTGCTGGTTACTCACAGGTTTCGGAAGATGTCGTCTGACAGGTTTGTGGGGATGTCAGTGACAAAATCCTCCTGGACAAACTCCCCGTTGGAGAGGCTGAGCAAAGCTCCCATAAAGTCCACGCAGTGCCCCTCCCTCAGTAAGGACAAGCACTTCTCCCTGGCCACAGCAAACAGGGAGCGATTCCCCCCGGGGCTGCGCTCCAGAGACGCCCTCATCACTTCAAAGTCCACCTCCATCAACACAGTCTGCAAAAATGGTGCAGCATACAAGTATAATGGAAGCTCATCAATAAAATTAAAAACAGCCTCAGGATGGAGCATTGCGGTTAATCTACTTTTCAACCTGGTCCTTGGTGACCCGAGACAGACCATGTTTTTGCTTTCTCCCAACTCCCTGCATTCCTCCCACTGAAGAACAGCCAAAGCAGGGCTGTAAACTGCACCAAACTCAAAGACCATGTCTGAGATAAGCAGCTAGGGGTGCAGGATTAGAGGTAGTCAGCCGATCAGGAGCTGGGAGGGAGCAAAAACGTGGACCGTCTGGGGGTCCATAAGGACTGGATTGAGAAACACTGGTTTATACATCATTAAGAATGGTGCCAGCACTACTGACTGTCAGGCACACAGTTGACTTGTCCTGATGTTTACGTCAAGTTCTTGCGCTCACGTTCACAATGCGGTGAGAGAGATGGCAGGGTGAGGCACACCTGCTCCGTCCTCCCACTGAAGAACAGCCGAAGCAGGGTTGTGAACTGCACAATGCTCAAAGAGGCCATGTCTGTGATAAGCAGCTGGGGGTCTTGGATCAGAGAGCGTTGGTAATCAGTCAGTATGTCCTGGAAAGTAACACAGCATGCAATGCAAGTTCTATGTTATACTCGCGAGGTTCTTCCTGGAGATACATAGGACTAACGTGACTTAAAGACATGTGGAGAACCTGTGGATGATCTGGCCAGGATGAAATGTGTCATTTAAGAACAGAAAACAGACAAGACAGTCTGGCGTATTGACTGAGGAGGGGACCCTCTTACTTTAACACGGTCTATGCTGAGGGAGGCGTTTCTGCGGAGTAGGTACACCAGTGCATCTGTGGGGTTCCATGGCTGCTGGGTACTAGAAGGATTTGGATTTGGCACAACTCAGGAACCAGGGCAAACAGTACAGGATAGGGAGACAAGCAGCAACTCACAGTGCAAATGAAAAGCAACCCTGACATTACATGTCAGTTACGGGGCCGGTTCTTTACTACATTAAATACCAGGCGGAGATTCGCTTTACCTCGCAAAGAGAAATGCGTCAACCAGAGCTGCAAAAACACGAGCAAAAAAAAAACAGAAACAATCCTTTAGGATACAGGGTATTCAAATGATAAAGACGAATGTCAATATCTCTATAAAAACATCTAAAATTTGAAGAGACTCAGTATTTATAAAGCCTTAAGGTCACTATAAGCAATATTAAGAAAAATAACTGAAAAAAAGTACCATGAAGGTATCTGCTGGTCAAGAATTCATCCTAAAAGAGAAACATTGTAGAATCCTAACTGTAATAAATATGTCGACACACCTTCTCTGTATGAAAAAATGCTTAAAGTAGATTACAAGAAAAATATACATACCAAGGCTTTTTTCACCAAATGGGGCAATTCTTTACAAATAAAGAATTAGATATATCATATATGCTTGAATAATAAACACAACATTTGGATTTGGACTGTACTTAATGCATTAACAAAAAATGAAAATTTCATAATACAATGACATTATTCTGTCTATCAGTTTCACAATTTCATCTGAAGGGTTCCTTTTCCTTACCTGGCAGTGAGTACGTTCCTTGCGAGTCTGACATGAGCCCAAGATTTGGAAGAAGCAGCAACAACAAGACCAGCAAACTTTCTGCCATCCCAAACCATTCGATCCAACAAACGTCTATAATAAAGCAAAGCAAACAGCCCTTAGAAATCACACATCTAAAGCACTTAGGAGAAAAAGTAAGAGATGTAAGTTGATTGAGAAGCATAGTAAGCAACCAACACAAAATAGAGGATATTGTACTTTTAATAATATTATTTAAATTTTCACACAGATGATACTATGTGATTTTAAAAGTGTACATTTAAATGAAATGATTACGCATGTTTATAACTACTCACCAGGGGAGAGTATTCTTCTTGGTGTCAAAGCTTTCATTGACAGTCCAGTACTGAGCATCACATTTCTGTCCAGGTTCCAGATTTCTCTATTTAGAAGTGACCCCACGTTTTAACCCCACATAGTCTTACAACCCACTAAACAATAATCAAATCCAAGCTGCACGTTTCTGTTGAAGCAAAACAGTGAAACTGACATGGTGTTTCCTGTAAATCCATGAATGGAATTTGCAGAAATAGGTCTTTGCCATTTCTCATCCTTTTTTTGTCTTTCTAGTACAGCCTCTGATTCTTCCCCATCTAGACGTTTCTACGGGTCTGAAGGAGAGCCATTTCTATTCAGGCAAGACCTTTAGCTGACGCTCTGTTGCACAGAGAGTTCACTCTCCTTCGTGAAATCCGATCACTTCCATTATACCCTGGGGAACCAGAAGGTGTCATTTTCACTCAAAAAACGGTGGACATGGTGGGAAAATAGTGTGTGAAAATAAACCTGCTTAAGTTGCCAGTGTTTGTCAGTCACACTCGAGTGTCAGTTCTTACGTCTACAGTTTGTTGTTTAAAATGTCTTCGGCTACCCAACCTCCAAGTTCCCTCAAAATCAAAGCTGCAACGACTCTGGCTTCAGTGAGTTTACTGACATAGGAAGTCTTGCACCAATTCACCACACATAATCACTTTTCTTCAGTTCAGACACTAAACTCGGTTAATTGATGAAGGTATGTTTTTATACAATAAAACTTATATAACATTACACTAGTGGCCAAAATTGTGGCAACACTATACAAGTTGCTAATTTTGTACTGTCCTGTACTGAAACTGCAGAATCAAACACAAAACTGATTAATGTACATTTTAAAGGAAACGTAAAGATTTAGCATGTCATGTCAAGTTTTTTTGGAAGGGTATTATATACATGCATCCAGTAGTGTTAGATACCTTATATCTGCGGGGCATGTAAAACACTTCCATTTATAATAGACAATTAACCAATAATAAAGAATAAAGAGAGCATAAAAAATGGGAAAGAAAAAAACAAAGGTTCATAACAGAGAGATAACTCCATATTTGCATTTTAAGAAACAAACATCTGTGTTTCAAATTTAATACAGAGCAAAATGTGTATGTGTGTGTGTATGTGTGTGTGTGTGTATAAAAGCCTATAGCACTAAATATCCAGGTTCAATTGACTGTATGAATTTGCCCAATATTTACGAAATCTCTCCTTCTGTAATCTCAAGGAAAATGTCATTTTTTCCATAACAAAAATGTGTTGCACTACATTAAGAAAATCTTTAAAGGTCAGTGAAACAGTTTGCAACCACTTTCTTGTAATGGCTTTTTTACTTGCTGTCAAAATAATTTTGAACCTGTATTTATCCCTCTTTTCAGTAATATTCTTTGTCATATTTCCCCAAATAAAGAGCATCAAATCTATAAGGCACTTGAAGGGTTAGTATCCTCTCAAGAGCTTTATGAATTTCTTGCCAAAAGTATTGGAAAACTTGACAATTCCAAAAAATACTGTCGTGGTTAGCATTTAGTTCACCACATTGTCTCTCCAGTTATTAGATAGAGTTGATTCCCATTGAATAATGCAATTTGTTTCCCATATAGTCTCAGTTATATGTAGATTACTCTCCTGTTCCCATTTTTCTTTAATATACTGCAAGGACTCCATTTTACAGGCCAAAAAGGCATTATAGAATTTTGACACAATTTTTGCACAGTTATGCAAATCATAAGCTGAGTAGAAGGGTCCTAAAATACTATTTGTATAAGCTTCTACTGTATCTGTCCCCTTTATTTCTTGATTAAAAATAATGCCGCATTTGTAAATATCTATAAAAGTCTCTATGTTTGAATGTATCTTTCTTTTAATGTCTGGAAATCTCTTAGTTCATCATTGATCGTAATTACCCAGTATGCAGAAATCCCTTTTTCAGTCCATAACTTAAATCTATTGCCTAAAGTATTGGAAATAAACTTCGTGTCAAAGGAGCACCATTTCAAAGTTTTTATAGGACTGTTTCAATTATATTTATTAACAACCCCATCCCATACCTTTAGAGGTAAGCTAGTCCATGGGTTGTCCCTATGTAAGAGCCGACTTCGTAATTTCTTGTCGGCTATCATTTCTTGAAGTGGAACATCCCGACAATGAGGATTCGATCTCTTTCCAGCTTACTGAGTAATGTCCATTGCACCAACATACAAGTGCTCTCAACTGGGCCGCTGCATAGTAATCTCTCAGACAGGGGAGAGCCATTCCTCCCTTGTTTTTCCCCAGTTGAAGTGTTTTATACCGTATCCTCGGTTTTTTACCTTGCCATAAATATCTAGAGATAATTTTGTCCCATTCAAAAAATTACTTTTAAGGAATTTCTATCGGTACTGTCTGGAAAGGATGAAGGAGCCTAGGTAATATATTCATTTTTACTGATGCTATTCTTGATTCCAGACCTAAGAAAGGAACTAAATTCCATCTAGCAATATCGGTTTTAATTTTGGTCTGATTCCATGTTGTATTAGTAGTGCACAAGTAGATCCATCCAACTTCCAACCATTTATCAAGAAGAGAGTTGTGGGGACATCATTAATATACACACAATCAGTAGTTGACCTACTGGGGAAACTACTTCCAAAATCTCAATTTGAGATCCAGGAAGATTGGTGAAATTTTTGAGATTGACTTTTTCCCCATTTGTATACTGAGAATCTGGACATTGCAATATGTCTTGTTTTGCCAATAAGCTCACAAAACATCTAACACAAAGGAAACTGCCCAAAAAATGTTGCAATTACAGTATTTATTGCATCCAGTTGTAAATCACAGTATAAATACTAATTATTCTGAGTATCATGGGATTATTTCAATGAGTTAAAAAATTAAAATAATCAGACAATATGGTGGACGGTCAATACAAGTACCAGCATTTCCCAAAGACATAAATAAACATAAATATTTTTTTTTAATTCCTAAAGAAATTACCAGAAAAATGTTGCTATTACTGAGGCTTTTAAACCCACATTTCAGTTGATAAAACAAGGCAGCCTGCATTATGGGATGTTCACACACTCCTCCCACTTCTACTGGCAACAAGGCCACATCACAGCGATGCCTTTTAGATCATATATATAAAAAACAGTCAACACTGAATGAAGTGGTTCATAACAATGAGGTGCTTCTGGAAAACCTTGAATTAAGCTGCTCCTATCTATAGATTAATTACAACTGCAAGTAACCAAAGCTATAATGTAAATCTAAACATAATCTCAGTCTATAATTAAGAATTTCCTTCCCTTACTAAAAAACTAAAAAAAAATAACTAAAAATTTTGTGACTTCAAATGTGTTTTTTTCTATAAAATCACTAAATGGCAGTCTCAGTATTTATTAAAAAAAAAAAAAAAAAAAATACAAAATTTCCTAAAAATATACATGAGAAAGAATATAGTCTATGTTCAAAATGGAACGGATATCACAGAGGCAGCAAACAGAACTGCAGGTCTTTAATGGTCAACGATGTGACCCATGAGGTAGATGGGAAGCATAACTTCATTCGACTGGCCTGAGAACAAACACCGCATCATCCAGGACATAGAAGTCTTTATACAGGTCCCCCTCACAGAGGTAGGGCAGCCGTGTCACTGCCTCCACCTCAAACCCCGCCCCCCTGAACACATCATTGGACAGGTGAGTGACCTGCTCCTCCCACACCTTTCCACCGACTTTCAAGTGTTCTTCTGGCCGCTCCCACTTGCCACCTGAAAGAGGAACAAAGTGCAATTCCAGCAACATGGATTATCATGAAAAAACCAAAAGCAGGCATGTCATGTACAAGCATGTCTTCTTCAGGGTACGGAGTGAAAGTATAACTCTATCGCATACAAATTAAACTTCACAGCTTAGACGCAGTTTGGAGCTTCCATTTTCACCTGGATCTTGACAGGCCCAAAACAATCTGTCCCCTTACCGATTTCCACGTAAGGCTGAAAAGGCAGCACTACAGCGAGGACCAGCCTCCCTGTGCCTGGAACCAGGGAGCGCTTGATGTCCCTGAGCAGAGCAAGAGGATGGTCACAGCGGTCCAAGAGATTCAGACAGCTAATCACATCATACTGGAAGCCCACTGAATGCCACTCGTCGATGCCCAGAACCCTGACAAAGACAGAGGACAGAAGGTCAACACAACTAGTTTAACACAACTGTAACACAGATGCAAAACATTTCAATTTACTCAAAATATGTGATTCAGGACAGGTCTTCAAACTTTTGCAGAAGTACCTAGTCTATTCTAGGTTAGTCATACTAACACTATTAACTTTGTCAAACAGCTGTGAAGAGTGGAAGGTGAAAAAAAATACAGTACTACATTACAAGCAGCTACCACCCTCCTGAAGGGGGATTAAACACAAAACATTATTCATTGGACAACAGCCCCCTGATTATCACATGATTTTGGAATCATTTGTAGCGGAGATGTTCCAAGCCGATGTCAAAGATTTTTTTAATTGATTGGTAATCCAAAGCCTGATCTATTTAATTTCCTGAGTCTGCCCAATTCACACACTGTGCAGATTGTAAGGTTCTGTCATATGCTGCAGTAAGCCTGATGCAAATGGCTTGAAACTACAAAATACCGAGATGTAAGCCGTACGGAAACTCTTTAAATTGGAAACACAAATAGCCCAACAGTTACCTGCAAAGTTTGCGATGCCATCCTTTCGAGAGATAGCAGCAAAAGAGTGTTATTTAATACAACAAATCTAATGTGGCACATGAAGAAACAGCATAAGAATACTGCGTAACTGTGAGGCTTATTCGGACAAAACGATGAACCAATGCATACCGTATCTACAGTGCTGCTTGAGCAGTTTAGATGTTTCTGTTGTTTTACCGTGATTTTCTTATTTTATCATCACCAGTTTTTATGTATGAAATGTCAGATATATGTTTATCAATTGCATGTACTTGTTTAGTGGGACTTGTTTAAGTAGCCCAAAAACTACATGAAACATGTAATTAGTGTATGTGCAAAAGTAAGTGAACCCCCAGCTGCATTTGGTTAAGTCAAGCTGGTAACAGACTCAGGTGAAACACATTTGGGTGCTTAATTAATCATTTAAGCAGACCAATGAAATGAGACATCCTTGGGAAAGGGTTTGGCCTGCACTAATTGAAAGAGAGAGGAAACCAACCAAACCACTGTGGTCCCATACAAATCAACAATGCCAAGAGGAAAGGAGATATCCGAGGACATGAAGAAGAGGGTAGTGACAGCCCATCAGTCTGGGGAGGGCTATAAGACCATCTCCATCCATCCACTGCAAGACAGATAATTTACAAATGGAGGACCTTCAACATGACAGCAACTTTGCCTAGAAGTGGACGCCCATCAAAAATACCACCCAGAAGCACCAGAAAAATAATAAATTGGGTAAAGGCCAACCCACACATCACCTCTAGAGAGACCTCTCTGGCAGCATCTGGGACAAATGTGCAGGCGTCTACAATCAGACGAAAATTGAATAGCCATGACATTCATGGGAGGGTTGCTAGAAGGAAGCCTCTGCTCTCAAAAAAGAACAAAGCTGCCCGTTTCAACTTTGCCAGAGAGCACTTGGACAAACCAGAGGCCTTCTGGAAGTCCATTCTCTGGACAGACGAGTCCAAATTAAAATTATTTGGTCACAATCAAAACCAACATGTTTGGAGAAAAGCCAACATGGCATATGATGAAAAGAACTTCCTCCCAACAGTGAAGTATGGTGGTGGAAATGTGAAGGTCTGGGGCTGCTTTTCTGCTTCTGGACCTGGACGACTCCATATTATCCAAGGAACCATGAATTCTTCGGCATATCAACAAATTCTTGACCAGAATCTCCTGCCATCAGTCAGGGAGTTGAAGCTGGGATGAAAATGGATTATGCAACAAGACAATGACCCAAAGCATTCCAGCAAAACTACAAAGGAATGGCTTCAGAGAAAGAGGATTCGCACTCTGGATTGGCCCAGTCAAAGTCCGGACCTTAACCCAATTGAAATGTTATGGTGAGACCTGAAGAAGTTGGTACATGCCAGATGTCCCTCCAACCTCTCTCAACTGGCTGAGTTCTGCAAGGAGGAGTGGGCAAACATACTTTTGCACATGTTAAATTTTCAGTTTTTGTGAAATAAACCACCTTTGTTGAATTAAATAATGAAATATATCTCTTTGTGTGTGTGTACTTATTTGGAAGGTGTGCTTTACAAATTGGGATTTGGATGTATGTGTAATAAGGTTATTTTAATGTTTTATTTCAAAAACAGTGACCATGTCTGAAGGGTTCACATACTTTCAAGCAACACTGTATATGTTTGTTTATATATCTATTAAAAGATCAGACTCAAAACTGGCAAATAAAAAAATGAAATGGATCAGATCAAAATACCAAAAAAGTGGATCAGGACATGCTTAATTCCCTAATATCTTATACATATAGAAATGAACCTTAATTAATGGAGTAGGTGCTTTCCATGACATCACTTTCCTACTGAAACCAACAGGGACAACATGTAACAAAGTAATGGTTGTGGGTCTGAAACATTAAACGGTTCAGAATGAAAGTTATAGAGAGACTGCAGACTACCAGCCTCACGTTCCCTGCCACGCCACACTGGCTTACGTGTAGTTCTTTTTCTGGAGCTGCCACCTCATAGGGGCAGACACTTCTGTGGTGTAGACCTCCTGGAAGTGTTTGGCCATGACATCAGTGACACCCCCATCCCCGGCGCCCAGGTCCAGAAGCCTGTTGCCCCGCCAGTCCGAACTAATCTGGAGGAGCCTGCGGAACTGGTCACCGGAGAAGACAAACATGGAGCCCCTGCCCAGGAACCTGCAAGGCCAATGGAGAGCAAATGCTGAGACGACACCGGAACGCAACATGAGAGGAAACGCAAGTTTGACTGTGTCAGTTACTGAGGTTTAAGAAGAACCAGGGCATAATGAGAAACCACATGCCGAGAGAGGCTGCTAATGCAGGGATTCCCAATCCGGTGCTTGGGGACCCACAGACAGTCCACGTTTTTGCTCCCTCCCTCCTACCGGGAGCTGGGAGCAAAAATGTGGACTGTCTGACAGGGAGCAAAAATGTGGGTCCCTGAGGGCTGGATTGGAAAACACTGTGCTAAAGTCTTAAAAGACAAGGAGGGTTACCCGTTTATGGAAGTGCGGGAGACGATGGGGCTGAAGATAGTGGAGAAAAAGGAGTGATAGAGCTGTGTGAAGAGCCAGCCAGACTTTTCCTCGCTACACTTCAGGAAAGCCTGGGTGTCTGGGTCCAGGTGGCTCTGGACAAACAACGGCCGCAGGGACTCGCCCAGGATGTCCGGACAGCAGCGGTACCACTGAAACACCACCACACAGCAACATCAGCTCGGCCACCTGGAAACACCACACTTACAGTACTTCACAGCCTCTGCTACTCGTGGAAAGAGTCTTCAAAAGGAGCAAGAAGAATTAATCCAAAGAAATTTACTCCTTACTTTTTCAAATTCACCTATATCAATGTTTTTCAACCCAGTCCCCGGGGACCCCCCAAAAAGTCCACTTTTTTGTGCTCCCTGCCAGCCCCCCCTCACATCTGAACAAAACATTGAAGAACATGGTGGGGGGGGGGGGGTTTCCCCTCACCCCATGGTGAGGGGGTTGTTTTATGCTATAGCACAAAACAACACTAAATCATACCCATTAATTGATAGTCTCCCTGCACTTCATGTAGAAAATTTTAAACCT
>JAODJU010000095.1:17085587-17097864 GCA_026776725.1 Gnathonemus echidnorhynchus | reverse complement strand
GAACCAATTAATTGGTTTTCCATTATTTCTTATGGGAAAAATTCGATCAGAACTCGAACTTTTTAGGATTAAGTTCGCGAACGGATTAAGTTCGCGAACCGAGGTACCACTGTATATGAGAACGGGTGGCATGGTGGTGCAGTGGTTTGCACTGTCACCTCACACCTCTGGAACCTGGGTTCGAGTCTCCTCCAGGGTTCCATGTATGTGGAGTGTGCATGTTCTCCCCATGTCGTCGTGGAGTTTCCTCTAGCTACTCTGGTTTGCCCCCACAGTCCAAAAACATGCTGAGGCTTTGTGGAGTTACCAAATTGCCCGTAGGCGTGCATGTGTGAGTGAATGGTGTGTGAGTGAATGGTGTGTGAGTGTGTCCTGCTATGGGTTGGCGCCCATTCAGGCCTTGTGCCCGTAGCCTCCTGGACACGCTCCGGACCCCTGTAGCTGGATATATATGAGAGATGCAAACATCACAATGGAGAAATCGAGACCAACCGAATCGGGTATAAATGTGGCTGATAAAGACCGACTATGTTCATATCTTATTACAATGTATAGTTAATGTGGCTTTGTGTCAGCAAAGGGACATTAAGCTGCTGTCGTTTTTTCTGTTACACCTCAGAAGCCACAGCTTCCTGCAAGGGTTTCCTGCCTTAAGTCCCGTTCACTGGCACTGGCCTCCGGTTTTTTGAGAACGAAGATGTTACTGATTTTCTTAAGAGATAAACATGGCACTTGTTATGTTTGTGAGGAATTATGACATTGGTTTCTCAGCTGGATAGATGGACGGATGGATGGATTATGTGTAATTGCAGCAGAGGGTGGTAATTAAGGATCTAGAATTGTGAAGGAAAAGCTGAAGGTTTGAGTACAAGGTAAAAGCTAAATCGTTATATAATATGAGGATGACGCTGTAACTTAGTGGGTGGCACTGTGGCCACACGTCTCCAGGAGTGTGGCTTCAATACATACTTAAAATTTATAAACTTGAAGCTGCAACTGAAGCATTAGCTGCACTTAACATCTAGGTCTGCACTGTTCATGTGTATCTATATAAGGAATTTGAATCAAAAGGAGGGGAATGAACTTTCTCTTTCTTAGTCAGGAAATATTTTTTATATATGCACGCAGTGATGTGCAATAAGTTTGAATTGTGTGTTTTCCTGTTCATCCTTTTTTCGTTAGTTCTTGTTTCAGTCGTCCTCTTCTGCCTTGTGGTAAGAGACTGTTAAAACGAGCTGAGAGCGAATCGGCTGATAACGTCTGTGATAAGATTATGGAATGTGGTTGACGTCTGACATGCAGCGATCGATTTTGCTTCAGTCACGGTGACGCTGAGCTGCTTGTCAGTGTTAACCTCCATTTTTCAAATTAATAGATGCTAAAGCCCATTTTGGACAGTGTCAGCAGTCAGAGAAACACCACATACTGTCAAATCCACTGTATCTTTTTAAAGAATGTGTGAATACCATCACTATGGTAACAGTTTTTCTGTGTAAAACCATGGTTTTTATTGGCCTGTTCCAAGTTCTTTCCCAGTCATGTCCTTGGTGTTAAGTTTCTATAAAAATCATGTTTATGTGACTATTATTTAACTTCTAGGTTAAAAAGTCAGTGGTTGCTTAATATCTTATTTGGCAATACTAGCATTAATTTTAACTGTACTTCACACTATTATGGCCAGTTTGAGAAATTTGTAGTTTTAATTACAGCATAGAAACAAATATGGGTCATTTTTAAGGAGGAGTGTTTGTTTAGCCATGACTGAAGTCCGATGGTGTGAAGCGTCCGTTTTCTGACGTGTCGTCCTCTTGTCCATCCGCCACAGTACCTCTCCAAGCAGGTGGACCTTCTGAGGCAGATGAACGAGCAGCACGCCAAGCTGTACGAGCAGCTGGACGTCACCGCGCGTGATCTGGAGAAAGGCAACCAGCGCCTGGTCCTGGACAACCGCTTGGCCCAGCAGAAGATCGAGAGGTCGAGTGCAGGGATTGGGGGGCGTGGGGGGCAGGCGGGCAGGCAGGGAGGTCATAATTCCATGGGAATGGTAGCCGGTCCAAGCCGCGGTGGCGTGTTCTCTCCCTAGCCTGACGGAGACGATCGACGGACTGCACACGCAGGTGGAGGAGCTGCACACGCAGGTGGAGAAGCTGAGGGCTGCGCCGTCGGGGGGCTTAGAGCAGCAGCGGCGAGCTCTGGGCACACAGAGCGTCTCCTGTCTCGAGGAGCTGTACAGCGTGCACAGGTGAGGGAGCGGCACTGTGCATGCAGCTCAGCATAAAGGCGCATTTATTCGGCGCTTGTAAGCGCACACTCCCTGCTTCAATATACATGCCAGGACTCCTGTAATACCTAAATTTTCCTCACTAAGCACTTGTCACTGTGCTCTCCGGGAGAATTTACATCAAACCAGTTGATCTTCTTTGCATCATGCAGCCTGCTGGTCTGTAGGCTGTGTGGGGGCAGGTTTGGAAATCCTGAGCCTGAATACTGACTGTTGGCCCAAACTACATATTAAACCCAAAATGTTTGCTTGACCAATGTGGTCAGTCCGGTAACCTCTGTTATGGAGTAAAAATAATCCTCCCATCTTCTGTAACTGCTTGTCTTATTCAGGGTTGCAGGTCAAGGCAGAGAAAAACCCAGGATGGGGTTACCAACCCATCGCAAGGCACACACACACCATTCACACATATGCACACCTACTGGCAATTAGGTAAATTAACCTCAGCATGTGTTTGGACTGTGGGGGGAAACTGGAGTACTTGGTGAGAAGCACACAACAACACAGGGAGAACATGCAAACCCCACATAAGCTATACTTATTGATGTATAAGATGGTATCGTTAACATTTTCAATACTGGAATTAAAATTTACGGGAAGAAACGCATGGGATTTGAGGATGGATGGATGGATGAGTATTCTGCACATCTGTTTCTGTTGTAGGTACTCGTCGTGTGATCAGGCACATGTGGAGGGCACCCTGCTGGCCAAGGAGGAGAATGCGTCCTTGAAGCGCTCCATGCAGACCCTGCAGACCCAGCTGGGGGCGGAGCAGAGACGGCGTGCAGAGGTGGAGCGGGAGGCGGGACTCCTGGCCCAGGAGGTGGGCGAGCTGGAGCGCCGGCTGGCGGAGCTGGAGGGCGGCCAGGCGCGGCTGCGCGAGCTGGAGGCTGAGGTGCAGGAGCTGCGAGAGCTGTGGAGGGCCGACGGCGGCGGCGGCAGGGAAGAGAGGCTGCTGCCCGACTCCGTGTTCTTTGAGCTGGGGGAGGAGCCGAGCCCTGTGGAGGAGGATGAGCTGAAGGGGGCCCCGCAGCGGGGCCGGCGCGTGCTGATTCGCCATGCCAGCGAGAGCTTCCTGAAGGGCGGCGCCGGCGAGGAGTTCCGGCTCGGGCACGAGCGCATGTGCATCCGCCGCGCAGAGGTGGTCAAGGAGCGTGGCATCTCCCTGCTTAACGAGGTGGACGCCCAGTACAGCGCCCTCCAGCTGAAGTACGATGAACTGCTGCGGCACTGCCAGCAGGGCTCGGAGCAGTGGAGGCACAAGGCGGTGCAGACTCCGGCGGGCAGGCCGGGCAGCCAACGTCGGCCATCGGGCGAGGAGCCCTCCGCTCGAGCCAGCGTCCCCGAGGCCGATGGCCAGCAGCCCGAATACAAGGCCCTCTTTCAGGAGCTCTTCAGCTGCATCCAGAAGACCAAAGAGGACCTGAGTGAGAACAAGGCCAAGCTGAGTGAAGAACAGTGACGCTCCTGTGCGCCGGGTTTGGCTGTGGGGTGGACTGCGGGGGGGCGGCACCACAAGTGGATACCTGGAGGTCTGAAGCTCCACATCGCAGCTGGTTTGTGTTTGTGCCGTAACACCAGCCCTGGAAACAAACATGCACTCCCCCCCTCCCACTCTGTCACAGAGGTGCATCAGCTCTATGGACATTCAACTCCTCCCTCAAGCATTCTGTTTTTGTTTTTGTGTTTAACTTATTTAAAACCTGCGTTTTACTGTAGACTATTAATGTCCTTGCCAGGCTGGGGTACTGGGGCTTGGTCCAGGGAATGATTAAGCTGTGTTTTCACTCTTTCAGAATGAGCTACTGCCCGTGTTTGATATTGTTAGAGGGCCAGTGTCGTGTTTTTTTTTTTTTTTCCCTGCAAATGAAACTGTTGAAAAAAGAATATATATTAGAAAGAATGGAGTTTGAGTAGGTTGCATAATGTATGCAATGACCAATGTATTGATAGTGGCATGTCTGCTTTATACCAGTGAGTATATGAATGTCTTGTCATGAAGCCACCAAAATAACGAGGAAATGGCAGCATGTTTATGTGGCGCCCAGATGGAACCCTTGAGGGTGTAATTGTCTAGCATGGTGTTTCTCACAAGCAGTGGTGGGTATGTAGCGTTAAAAAGGCAACGTGCCGCAGGAGCAACCAGTGTGTGGTAATTCTGTCCGGGTTCCTCCTGGCCAGTGTGTTCTGTCCTTTGGAGTGTGTAGAGATGTAAGGTTTTGATATGTTCCAGTTCAGTTCACTGTGTTCCAGGATTACTGTGGTTCATTAATATAATTCCTATTGCTCAGCAGTATTCAGCTAACAGGAGTCAAAATGTAGTTTCTGTGACATGTGGAAAGGTAGATAATTGCACGATTACACCTGCATGCTGGACCTCCACCTAAACGTTGGAATACGTCATGTTACAGTTGTGGGATTTTTTTTTTTGCAGAATCTGTCCCATCATTTTTGATGTGTGTGTGTTTTGAAGAATAGCGAAAATGATTAACGTTAACTCAGGAGCCTCAAAGGATGCATAAAATGTGCAATGTATCACTCAAGCCCTGCACATTTGCTTTATTACCATTTGTTACAGGCTTAATCTAAATGGATTTTTCTTTTTCTAAGGTTAAACAAGTAGTACCAGCTTACCGGGTTTAATTCCATTCCTTCCAGATGAGCACATACTGGTTTAAATCCATTCTATACAATAGTGATTAAGTTCTCTGATTACGGGGTTTTAAAAATGTAATTATCAAAGATTAGGAGAGAATTACAGGAAATATGAGTTTCTGGTTTGGTGGTGCATCAAATCAGAATTGCACTATTTTTGTATGTCCATCGCAAACATTTTAATATTTAACAGTGAATTTTTTTGTAATTACATTTAGCTATTTACATCAGCACGTTTCACACCCTGCAATGGGATGACAGGGATTGGCCCATTTTATTTTTTTTAGTCTGGGAGGGAGGTGAACATTTAACAAATGAATGTGGCCAAGAACAGAATACACAGGAGACAAAGGACGTGACTCAGGTCGACGACTCAGCCCGTGAAGACGCCCAGCTCAGCCGCCAGCACCACTTCATTCTGTTTTGCACAGGAGAAACCATCTCAATTTCCCAAAACCATAAGAGCTCTCTTACCGGGGAGGTGATCCTTGTTTAATTGTATCTAGCACATGTGTATAATGTGAATTACAAAAATATAAGCTCCAAACATGGGGGCTGAGCTAGGACAGCGTCACCTTGTAATAAAAACACTGACTTTTGTCTAGAGAAAAACCAATAAAGTAATTTGTGACGATATGAAGATGGCTGATAAAGTGTCACGTTAATGCTGACGAAAGCTGAAGAGATCAACGTTCGACAGAATGAAATCATACATGGTCAGCTAATCATGATGGCAAAACGTGAGACAACCAAGATCCATAACCTGGCCATAACACCAAATTTAAGGTCAATCAATGATCCACAGACAATTAGTGGCTGACATCTACTTCATGATTACATTATTATAGAGAAGCGGTATGAAGTGGTCACTGCTTTATTAAGACAAGACTCGGGGGGGGAGATGCATAAATACCTTAATCCAGCCTTCACAGACCATGTAGAGTGGAATTAGTCTACAGCATCATCTTACAAAGACCAGTTAAGGATCACTGACGTTTGAAATGAGACACACACAGGGAAAGGTTTAAATGCTTCTCTTAGCCACCGATGTAGCACAAACACCAAATCAAAGGGGAGATAAATAATCCATAATTAAATGGGCAAACAGTTTCCATGAAGCCCTCACTGAATCTGTGTGTAATGAGTGATTTGAGGCACTTTCACCCTCTGACCTCTTTGGGACATCCCCAGAGTCAGTCACTAAACAGAGCCTTGCTGCCTACTCCCATCACCAGCCCACTTCAGAGAATAAAAAAAAAAATTATAAATCTATGTATTTTTACAACTGTACATCATTCTCGCAAGTCTTCTGGGTGCAAAAACAAAATACGAACGTCATCACAGCTTTTCTTTCATCAAACTAAGGTTTTCAGTTAAGGCCCATCTCATTTTGGTTTGATGGTTTGATCAAAACCAGACTCACCCCTCGCTTGTAAACCAGTAAAGAATGGAGGCACAACAACAGCCATCTGCATAACAGTATTAACCTCTGGACTGTGGACTGTCAAGGAAATAAAGGACAACATCTCAGAATAGGAGTCAACCTCTTGCTCGGCACATTTGAGGTACCAGACAGGAAGTGATGCAAGCCCTGTATCAAGCCAGGTTCAAAGAATCATTGATCAGGCAGCAGGCCCCGTAACACTGGCAGCTAACAAGCTTCTCCTGTTCAGGTCAGAGAATCCCTGAATAGCATAGTGTCTCAGTTGCATATTATAAAATATATTTTAAGCAGGCCCCAACAGACAGCCACAGTCGATTTTTCAACATTTTATCTGAACACCAATGATTTAATAATTTCTTTTTTTTTACCTATGCAAATCAAACAGGGCAAGAACAATGCAATTAATGGCTGGGTCTCAAAACAACAAGAGCAGGGGGGTCAAATGAATTAAACTAGCCATATAAAACTATGTACTTTGTTTTCCCTCCTGTTATTACCAAACTATTAGTATGGCTAAGGAAAGCTCTCCCTAAGCTCATTACATCGAAGTCTACTAAAAGGTCCTGGTATGTCACTTAAAAATAAACCACTGATTATCCTATTTGAAGAAGAAAAAAAAAAAAACCAACAACCTTTATTTCTTGGCCTACATCCACCCTTCTGGCCTGTGCTGTTAGACTTTGGTTACGTTGTTCAGAACTTATTTGCCATACAGTATGAAAAGTCAGAATAGCAAAGTGCATTTTGTAAACATGAGATCCACAGCTTCGAAGTGACTTTTGAACAACCGCAGCCAATTCCAATTCCACCAGAAGATGCACAGAGAATTAGCCGTCTGTAGCATCAGTCCACTGACACGAGGCACGACAGCCAAGGCTTCGCCCTCCAGGCCGCATCGCCGGTGTGCAGACGGGGGGCGCCAACAGTAAACGCATCGGTTCCGTGAGGCTCGGCCTCACCACGCCATGCAAGAGGCAGAAAACAGAACAAAAAAAAAATATATATTAGAAAATGTGCCTCTAATGACAAGGAATTCATGATTTAAGGCCCTCAACAAAAGCGTGATCACAGTCCCGCAGTGAAATCATAGGAAAAGGGTATGGTAAAACCTGACGACTTCATAGTCTTCCAAAGGCCACAAGCAGGGTAAAATCTCACGACTATTAATAGTTTAATTAGCTAACTGTATTCCCCTGGCATTCAGTTTGAGGAGTTAGATGTCTCATGAATTCAAACTTGTATTTGAATTGCATGTGCATGTCCAATTCTTCATGCTACACAAACATTGACAGTTTTCAGGCCTCCAGCGCTTCTGCGAATAAGCTAGGTGTTGATCATGGACTTAGACCGTTTCCCTGCCAGTCTGCGTCAAGCTCAACCGTGACTTCACGTAAATTAATGGCACACAGTCTGGAGCAGACAACTGGCATCTTTATCCCCCCAGCCCCTGTCTTGGAGGCGGGACGCAGAGGGCAGTGATTGGTCCATGATTCAGCTCCGCACTCCCTTGAAGAACCCTCCCACTCTGCTGAGGAGGAGATTACTGGTTGACGGATCCGGCCGGGCCTTTCCCTCGGTGTCAGGAATGCACAGTGCCTTTCAGGTACCACATGCTTCCGTAACTGACGCAGCATTCCTGCAGCGAGAGAGAAACACATGCAGCATTAGAACCTGCCAGCACATGGGGGCATATAGAGGGGCGGGGCTAGAGGCATAGGGCCCTGCTGATTGGCCCTCAGACAGCCCTCTTCCCTGTCACTCAACAATTCAAAACACATCATTGGCTAATAAGGTGGGCCCCTCTTATGTCCCCACCTTGACCCTAGAATCGCCCCGGCCAGCACGCTACTCCTAACAGGAGCATAATTTCCTGCAAAGTTCAACATGGGAAGGGTTCAGCTTTTTCCAAATACTACAGCAAGTATATCTACATAAAGCATTCGTAACTAACAGCTCACCTTGAGAAGCCTGTCGATGTCGGCCTTGGTGACTCCGTTGCCCAGCTCCTGCGTCAGCCGCGTCTGCACCAGGGTCCTCCTGACACGGTAGTTTTTCATGAAGATCTCGAACAGGACCTGTCGAAACTGGGAGAGGCCACGGAGCGGACAGAACATCAGCACAGGGAGCCTCGACTAGAGCGTGCACTGGAGCACAGACGGGGGGCAAACTTTACCTTATCGAAGGTATCTCCTGTTTCCCATACAGCAAAAACCTTCTGCTCGTCTGCTGCAGCTGAGCTCTGCGAAGGAAACTGAGGGGCGAGAGACAAAATCCTCGTGTTAAATTTGACAGCGACACAGCGCTCACTAAGATCTGTTTAGAGAGTATGATTGCCTGATATCCACAAGCAGGCTTTGTGTACAGAAACCTGTTTACTGGGAGCAGGACAACAGAAGGCAGCACTGAAAAGGGACCATGAGACCAAACTGGATGCTCCATAAACGGGCAGCATCCCAAAGGCCTCTTCTATGGCTCTCGTGTCCCCAGAAAAAATGACAACAGGCCTGAATAAGGATTTTAAAATGTAAAGAGGGAGTGGTCAATTTTCATATAGATAAAGGCCACAGAATTCAACTGGCCGTCTATAAATAAAGAAAAACTGACAATAAAACAAACCTGACAGCAGGGACGCCGTGTCACCTCTACTGCCACCAAATGACGACACCCCCCCAGCTGCCATACAGCACTTCAGCTCCGCTCTTACACCCAATGACATACGGCTGGTTAATTTAAACAATCATGTGAGACTGAGCCTTAAACACGAGGAGGCAAAGTCATTCAGACTAAAATAATCCGGTGAAACAATGTCAAGAAATGGAAAGAAAAGAAAGGAGTAGAGAGAGAGACCATCTAAAGTAAGTCTGGGGCAACAGCCCACAGCCACGTCACACGATCCATTTCCATTTTCCTCCTGCAGTTTATAGACTGCAGACAAATGGACTGTATTTGGACCTGAGGCCATCGTCACGGTGACGGGATGGAGACAGTGCCAGGGGGTGCAGACACCTTCATACTGTAGCGGGGGCAAGATGGGGCTTCTGACAGCAGGCACCTATCTCAGTTTGTACTACGCACTGACTGCAGTCTATTATCCATCACCTTACGGTACAGGCCTGTACTAAAAGCTATTTCACATCTACATATTTTGATAGGTGCCTGCTGGTACGCCACTTCTGTTTCTGGGTCTTTGAAAGAAGAAGAAAAAAAAAAAACTGATTATTTTTTATCTATTTATTGTATCCTGGCTGCCCTCACTATGATCTCATTAATTTGTTTCAGTATAAACCTTTATTGGTTTATGTCTGTTATCATATTGATACTTTAAACGCATGGGACAAATAAAACCCTTGGATCCAGGAGGATCAAAACAGTGAAATCTTAAATCTAACTATATAATAAAAGTTCAAGCCATGAGCATTAAATGCCTGAAAAATACAGAGTTATTAACACACTCAGAGCCATTCCCAGGGCCTTTCCCTGCCTTTATCGGAGTATAATCTGTGGCCACACGATTGGGTGCATGACGACAGCCAGGCAAATAGTACCGAGTGAGGAGCAGGTCACCCAAGGCTGGGCCACAGCCAGTATTAAAAACGTCATAGGTGTTTTATCTTATCCAAAGAGAAAATATACATGCGATATCTGTCAACCAGCATATTTACAGAAATGAATGACTAAATTTTCCCTCATAGAAATAAATATTTAGGTTCACAAGGTTCTGCATTCTTGAGGTTGCCAACACTAACCGCCATGGCGTCAATACCCACAGCACGCCACGCTCAGACCCGGTGTAACCAGTACTATGTGCTGTCCTCCTTACTGTTAATAGCAGCTCTGCATCTCGTACCTTCCTCTCACTCCCCCTAGACTCCATAATCCACCGACCCACTTTAGAAGGGCTTAGAAGATAAAGCTGAACAGGAGCCTGTGTACAGTGTGCAGCCACCGCAGTGAAGGCTACAAGCCAAAATTCTGTCTTGCCTTTGTAAAGCGGATGGTATTGACTGAAATTTAGGTCACGTCTGCTGCCATTCGCCGTGCCAGAAGGGAATCACTGAAGTCACCCTTACCAAGCAGAAGACCAAGTTCTTTCCAAGGAAGCACTAGAAGAATCAGAAGCACCGGAAAGGAGGTATAATCCTCAAGAGCATCCTGCCCCCCTACGGTTCCGAGGCCATTAGCAGCATCCGCCCGACTAAAGGACGTTACAAAGCCGACGCCCTTTTGGGCCATTTTTGGAAAGCACTTCCTCTGTCAGAGATCCCAAATGTCACTGGGTTCAGTTACTCTGCATGGGAGGGAGCGTGGAAACGAACGCCACACCCAGACCGGCGTCCCGGCTGCGGCGGCAGGCCCAGAGCGGCATTCCGCAGCACGGACTTCAGGCGTAAATATTAACGTGAAGCTTACACACCAAGCTGCACTTTAAAAGGGACGTCATCCTGGCCACACAGGGAAGAGGTCACACACAAGACAAACACCATACAGGGGCACGGAAATAATACCAGGGACGGTATGAGTGATGAAAAGCATCTGCGATGTTTCATCCTCACTGGTACATCATAAACAAGTGAATGATGAAATGCAAAGCAAAATGCAAAGCTGCTTCATCTCTGCATAGATCAATACGGCACTTTGACTCACACTGAACTAACAACAGAAAAGAGGAAGTTCTGTAATTCACTACTGCGCTGAAAACCAAGATAAATATTCAGATTAGTAGGAGCTGAGTTTCTGTAATAAAGTATAAACTATACAAGGTCTGCCATTCTTCATTACATACAGTTTACAACTTTTAGGCCCAAAACTCAAATTGTTTTCCAACCTAAATCCTAAGATGTCCTACAATAAGTGGACTTAATAGCTTGAGAACCTGTAAAGGAAAACTTGGATGGTACCAGATGGATCTTCCAGAACCATTTAGATCTAGTCATAGGATAGTCATGCTGTTAAAAAAAAAAAAAAAAAAGTCTGACTGAATCTCCCAAGAAGACAACAAAATAACCAGAGCAGGACAAACGGTCCAGTGTTACAACACAAAGGAGGGCATCTGAAATGAGGAGGCAAAATTTCAGACATTCCTGTCCGTAACTGAGAAGAGATTAGATCTCTGGATTTAAAAAAAAAAAAAAAAACAGGGAAGGACCAGGGACTCTGACACACAATCTGCTTAACGGAACATGTGTGACATTCTGTGAGGAAATATGAGGCCAGCAGACACAGCACATAAATTCCAGCAGATCACACTGAACCTGTCGCCTTTGGTTTCTTCCAGGTATTTATGTACCTGGAGGTAAAAAAGAGCCCGACTTTCTTTACCGGGACGAGCCCCTCTTCAGTGGCGATTTCCGTTCTGGCCGGGCACGGGAGAGGGAGGGTGGCACGGGGGGAACCTGAGAATGCCAGGCGCCCAAGCGGGACGCCTCCGGAGGCAGCTCCTGTGCGCAGGCCACGGGCTCCGACCCAACCTCCCTCGGGAGAAACGCACACCGCTATGAAAGGCCAAGACCGCAGTTCTCACAAGTGTCACAGCAAGCACTGAGGAGAACCTCTGAATAGGAGACATTACTGCCTTTGTGCATTTACACACAACCTCACTGTGCAGAATTACGGAGATTAAACAAAATAGAATACCTCATCCTTTAAATCCTTGTGCCCATACATGGAGGATGAAAATGTTAAAATCAAAATAGTTCATGGGGGATTGCTGAGAATCTGCTAAAGAAAACGGCAACAAAGCTACTAGGGATGGCACGGTTCATGAAAAAAAACCGAACCATTCGGTTCGCTTGTCTCGGTTCGGAGCATTCATGCTTCGCGCGGTTCGACGGTTCATGACATGCGCAATGTAGCCTCGTGCCCCGTATGTGACGTCAGTGTGTTTCCCTTTCGCGCGA
>JAODJU010000095.1:17049748-17067981 GCA_026776725.1 Gnathonemus echidnorhynchus | reverse complement strand
TTCACGGTTCGACTTCTGATATTCAGATCGAGTTCTAGGTCAAACTGGTTTGTTCGACTTTCAAGAAATTCGAGTTCGAGAGTTCGAGAACCGAGGTACCACTGTATTATCATTAGCACTACTGCTCATAATGCTAATCATCATCATCATCCTCGCGCTGTATCCACTTGTACTTACCTTCCCCAAGATGGATTTGCCGATCTTCCTCTCCAGCTCCAGTGCATTGAGCCTCTCCACCTCCACGGCCACGCAGGAAGGCCGATGCACGTGCGAGCGAGAAGTGTGCAGGAAGCTCCACTTCTCCTCTGTTAGCTGAGAGAGAGAGTGAGTTGCAGGGGGACTCAGACAGATGGTGGAGCACAGGCCGCCTGAGTGTTTCTGTACCCAGGAACCAGCATGATGAGGCTGTGCCTCCGTCAGGGACGCAGGGTAAAGACGCTCAGTCCAGCCTAAGAGTGGGATCACTATTCTACTGAGACTGATCACTGATGGTGTTTATTTTTAAAAACATCTAACATCTACCTAACTTAAATATCGATTAACGATTTTACAATCAAGCTTGACAATAAAATATTGCTGAAATAAAATGCTGTTTAAAAATAAAATACTGAACATGTATTATGAGATGAGACATTCATGGCTTTACGTAATACAACAATTTCCCAGCCTGAGCATTTTTCTTATTTTTCTTATAGAAGATCTTCATGCACTGTTAATATCAGTTGGCAAAGTAAGTGCAAATTTAGTCCGAGGTTTCCTGTGGAAGGTCTCGGGTTATGATCAGAAACAGGGTTAATTGAAAGTACACAGATAATTGGGAAGGTTGAGAGAGGAGGAAGAAGTCCCGGCTGGAAAAAACAAGTCCAGGCTTAATGGACGAAGCGGTAATGGATCAAGCTGTTTAGAAACATACAGTCCACTTCATGGTGTAATGAACAATTCTGATACCAGTAGTTTCACCAAGCAAGCAATCATTTTTATTTACATTATAAGGAAAATGATCTATTTAAGATTACCTACTACTACGAAATGCCGTACTTCCTAAGAAAGGTGCTGCTGTAGTAAATTTAGTAAAAATAGAGAAATACTGCTTGAAACATTATATGTAATATGAATACTGCACACAGATTAGCAGATGCAGACTTTTAATGTGGCTGGTGGGTGTGACAAAGAACAAACCATAAACTGATTTAAAAAATGAGCACAATACTGTACAAATGTAGCTCTGAATGGAAACTTCATGCAAGAAGTTCATAAGTAATCCTTAAAGCATCCAGGTTTCCAGATGTGAACCATCAAGCCTCAAAATCCTCGCCTGAACGCCATCTATAGCATCCATTGTAAATAATTGTTTATAAAAACATTCAGATCCACTGGCCAGAGGCAGCCAAAGGTGAGGTTTGGCCGTGATTTGTGGGGGGAGGGGACTTGCTTGGCATAACTACTGTTTTTTTATTGGGTCGTGGGAGGGGGGAGTAACATGTATAGAGGGTGGGGTCACGTGAGAGCTGATTGCAACAGACAGGTGCCGGTATCCCAGATGAGTGAAGAAACGAACAGGAAACATGAGGGAGGTTTTACTGGGTTACTGGGTAGCGTTTAGCTACTGGTGTAGGTATTTACCCTTTTGATACTGTCCTCGTCCGAGTCGTACCGTCGTCTGCTGTGGGAGCCGATCTATGGCGTGATGTGTAAAGGCCATTGACACAGAGTCAGAAAGCTTCCAGGAGAAAGCTCGTCCGACTCCCTTCAACACCGAGCAAGACGGTTCATGCTGCTACAAACTGACTGATGAATATGACTGACAGGCGCTGGCTCGCTGAAGCATGTTAAAACCATCTTATTAAGATGTACACTACGATACAATCTTTAGCTCTTTGAGAACACAGAGGCTGCCAGTCTGGGTTATTTAACAACAAGCTAAAACCTGAGGGCAAGGATTAAAAAAGGCCGCAGAACTTCAGGCAGTACAGAGGGCAGCCAGGACAGGCCGGAAGGACCCCACCTTGTCATTGTGGTCGTTGGGGTCTCCTTCGCTGCGGCGCTCGCTGGGATAGCCGCTGTCTCCGCTGCTCTCCTGATCCTGCGGGGGTGGGGAGGTGGTCGAAAACAGGCTACTCAGCACGGACAGGCGCACACAGGACCTCAGTAGGGCATCCACGTGTCAGGACACACGCCTCGCGACCCGTGCAATAGTGGCGCGGCAGCCTCACCTTGTGGTCTGACCGGTTCTCGTGGTTCGAGTCGCCATGCGGGTGCATTTCGTTCATTAATAACAACCCTGTAGGGGATGTGGCACGTTAGCCGTTATTCGATCACCGAAAGGAAACTAACCCGATAACCTTCGGCTTTCTGGAAGTGATAGGGTTTGGATTCTTTTAGCACTTCTTTTAGTATCTCACTACATAAGAATAGAATTAAATATATTCACATACTAACAATATGAAAAATACGATTAGTAAAGTATGTTTTGCAAATTAATTTCAGAGATTTGTGCTGTGTGTGTGCATGTATATGTGTATGCACTGTGTGTGTGTGTGTGTGTGTGTGCGCATGTATATGTGTGTGCACTGTGTGCGCGTGCATGTGTGTGTTTGTGCAGCTGCCGCAGCCTTTCATACCTAGTGGAGATTTCCCCATGGAGCTGCTGAACTGCAGGGGGGAGCAGGGAACGGAGTCCTGGTCGCTGAGACCTTCTTCCATGGATGAGGTCTCAGACAGGCGGGACAGGAGGGGGGGCATGCGGCCCGTGGAAAAGGTGCGAACCCTGGAGGAGCCGCAGGGCTCCTCACAGCCACGCAGCACCGTCTTGGCCGACTGCTGGAAATCAGCAAAAAAGCAAGGGGGGGGTGTGTGTGCAGAGCAAGCAGGCTGCAGTTGTTCTCCACATGCCAGGTTTGTGCTTTCCTAACAAACGTCCAGCTATAGGCGATTCTACCAGGGGTGAAACTGCACCCTCTACAGGTCAGATGAAAATGCTATTTCAAAATGCAGCCATACGTCGCTTAACGTCGGAGATACTTTCTGAGAAATGCATCGTCAGGGGAACATCATAGAGTGTACTTACATAAACCTAGATGGTATAGTCAACTATACTCTAAAACAACAGTAAAAAGTATAGTAAATACATAAAAAAGTAACAGTTGTTTACTCTGATTATCAGATATTATGTACTGTACATAGTAGTATGTACTACACTTTATATTGACTAACAGTACAGTAGGTTTTTTTACAGCAGCATCACCATAAACATGTGAGTAATGTGTTGCACTATGATGTAGCTATGAGGAATTTTCCATCTCCTTTATAATCTTATGGGACCACCGTCGTATATGCGGTCTGTCGGCTATGGTCAGAGTAATGAGCACGGTGACGTGTGCCGGGCCCCATGTCACTCACCAGCAGCTTGCTCGTGCAGTCCAGCTGGCTCTTCTCAGCCGGGGACAGGTCGAAGGCCGTCAAGCCCATGCTCTTGCAGATTTTGTTGCATAGGTGGGAGTGGAAGAAGAGGGCCATGCCGCGCACACCTGTGCAGGCAGACAGCGCACAGGACCTGCATGACTTCGGCTTCCATTTTAAACTTCAGACATGAATGCATTATAGTCCGAGGACCGTGACGGGAACTCACACCTCCAAAAAATAATCCGGAAAAAAAAAATCAATCGTCAAGTAATAGTACTGCACATTGTTGATGGCACTTTCAGAAAAGGCCTCTAGAGGGCAGAATGTTCACACTCGCGTTTGCATTCGCCGTACCCAAATTGCCATCTCCGAAGTCCGTCCCCTTGTCAGTGTGGATTTGGGGGTCAGTGTAGAGGTCTCCCACCCCCTGGATATCCACGACTATGAGCTGGTGTCCAGAGCGCTCAAAGGTGAAGTGGCTGAAAGCCTGCAGAGATGACAGAGCAAGCAGGGGGTCATGAGAACACTGCTGTAGACGAGGCACGGCGCCAGGCCCCGGCGTGCCGTTACGCGTCAGCTGTGCCGGAGGTGTCGTCTTCAGCGTGGCGGAAAGACCAACCTGGGGCGTCAGGCGAATGTTGTCGTCTCTGACGAAGCCGGAGTTGGAGTTGTACTTGATGTATTTGCCCTCGATGTAATGCTCCAAGTGGAAAAGCGGCTTCCCCGGTTTTTCGGACATCTCCAGCACGCACATCTGCATGATGTCCACCTGGCAGAGGCACAGGGCCCCTTTGTTAACACGGCAAGGGTGATCTATAGCTCTCTTAAATGGATACACTGTGCCGAGGACAGAGTGAATCTGAGGGGGGGGGTTGTGTGACAGTGAAAGCTGTCGGTCAGGAGGAGCGCTGGGTAAGCTGACCATCCATGGTCACAGCCCTCAGAAAGACCAGGCTTACTTGTTTTTAGGGTAAACGCCTTTACTAAAAAAATACCATTATATCAAAAGACGGTGCCTTTGGTGGGAGGTGTTTGGGCGGGGGGGGCACAGCTCATTTGGAGGGGGCTCACGAATGTGCCCCCAAGACACTGTCCCTGTGGAAACAGACCACAGCTAGAGGCCTCCCTACTGTTAATGTTTAATCAAATAAGTAACTAATACCAAGGGGGGTGGACGGGGGGACTTACATTCAATGGAACATACAGGTACCAAATAATACTACTGTTACAACTGGGATTATCATCATTTTCAGAAGGTTTTCACTGGAACAATTCAGGTTTAACAAGTTACACAAAAAGCAAGACGCCTCCTGAGATCTGAGGTGGGAACCTTCCGGTGGAAAACCTACATCTTTAACCACACTCAAGCCGCTCAGGGACCAGGCCCGAGGAGAACTCGCCAGCTGTCTACAGGTCAGGCCTGTGTACGTGTCCAAGTCAACAGCAGAAACACAATCTAAACATCTATTATTTACTGCATGGTCTCACATGACTGCTAATCTGGTACAGGGTCACGGGGAGTCTGCAGCCAACATCCGCAAGCACGATGGCTCAATCGTTTGAAACTGAAATCAACACAAAGGTGCTTATAACCACCAAAGTAGTACACTTAGTTAGCAAGACAAAAGGAGGTACCCACTGGTTAACAATATTACCTCACACTTCTAGAGGCCAGGATTCGAGTCTCCGCCCTGCTCTACGTGTGGAGTTTTGCCTGTTTCCTCCCTCTGTCACTGTGGGATGTTCTCCGGTTTCTGTCCACAGTCCAAGAATATGTTAAGGTGAAATGGAATTTCTAAATTGCCCGTAGGTGTGAATGCTGCATGAGCCCTGCGATGGCTCATTCCCTGCCTTAAGCCTGGAGCTTCTAGGATAGGCTCCAAACCCTGCATAGGACTAGCGGGTAAGGAAAATGGATGGATGTTTCTATAATTGAAACGATCTGGGCGGGGCACTGGTCACGCCCCCGGGAGAAAGGGGGACTGTTTGTCTTACACTGACTGCCATTACTTTAGGTTTTCAGGCCTCATTACGGCTCAAAATGAATGTTGCTGCAAAGTCACTGCAGCACTGTACTGTAGCTCCAGCATGTTTCTATTCACCAAGACATTCTAAAAATGTCTTGACAGCCTCATTTCTCAGCAGCAATGTTATCGGATACGCTAATTGCTCGTTACATTTTTTCATGTTTTGTACAGATGTAAGGGAGGAAACCATTCCTTCTACCGGGGGTCATGGGAAAGACCAGTAAGACATTCTTGGGTTGTAGCTGCTTGTTATCAGAGTGATCCTTAAACCCATAAGCTGAGCTGCCCCAACAGAAATGCAGGTTTTAAATATATAGTCTACATCCAGCATTAAAGCACAGTGGAGATATATAAAAACCTGCACACCAGTGAAATTTCAATTTTGTCAATGTAAAGCCTGAAATTAAGACAAATCAGGTCACTCTATTCCACTTAGGTAAGATCTTGTACCTGACAATATAGAAGCAAAATAAATTGTTTAGAAAAAGAAAAAATAAATAAAAGTTCAATGCCTTGCATGCACATATTTTAATTCTTCATGGAAACGCCTTTTTGTTTGACTTTAGAAATACGTCTAATTGGATTGGATTAACTTAGCACACCTTGATGTTGCAACTTTATTCAATTTTTCTTTGCAAAGGTCCCATGCATGTACACAGACCTTATTAGGGCAGTCTACAGATGTTCTATAGGAAAGAGGACCAGGAATGGGCTGGTCAAGGCTTGGACAATGATCTTCCCATTTTAGGCCATTTACTCCTTGAATTGATTGTGTGTTGTAGGTCTTTGTCAGAAATTTCAGTCGGGTTTCAGTTCAAGAACAACACAATATGGACAAAAAGAAAGTTCATCCAGACAGCTGCCTAGAGGCCAACAGCAACTGCAAAATTTATGGTAGTAACTGCCCTTCCCAGCGTACTGCAACCATTCTGGACATTCCTAACAAGTCTGAGCCGTGGAGGTTGGATGCAAAAAAAAAATACCATCTGATTTACTAGCTGCAAGTTCCTGGACTGCTGGAGGAAAACAAACGAATTCAGGAAGTGCCGGCAGCCTCTACAACTTCAAATATCAAGGAAAACACCCAGGGTAAATAAAGGTTACGTAAATCCCAGTGTGTAAATTCGTATACGCATTCAGCATGTGCTAGCATGCTTGCTATGATGTTACAGTCCCTGGAGGTTGGGAGCAGAAGGGCTGATCTGGTGTATTTTTGACCCACCGCCACAAGAGCAATCATGAGGAACCCCGCTAAGCCAATGGGATACCCCATTAGGAAGAATGTCATGCTATGCTGGGTTATTTTTAGGGAGACCCCCCCCCCACCAAGAGCCAAAGGTTACTTCAAACACAGAGTAATACCTGCTTAGGGGGGCGATGGCGGTTATACTCCTCCCCCCATAACTTGGCTTCCATTTGAAGCCGGACATCCTCGAAGTAGACGTCCCGGCTCACCGTCTCCATGTACCGCTTGGCTACATAGTTGGATGCCGATTTCCAGTTGCTGCTATGCGAAAAATTTGACAGCTTCTTGCTGCAGGGAAAAAAAAAATAAAATATGTCACTACTGACACCAGCAGGTGGGGAAAATATGATAGAATGCCTGCCTCCCACACTTCAGCTGCCGATCGCCGGCGGGGACTGCACAGCCATGCCGCGGCATCAGCCGGCCACGTGGGTCCTGGACTTACCAGAAGATGAAAGTGAGCCACTTTGTAACTTTTACATATATTCAGTATCGCCCAAGTAATAATAAATAAAGTAACTGGTCCCTTTCTAAGCAGCATTTTCCAGCTGGCTCAGCACAGACAGTGCGGTCGTAACAGCCACTGCATGCCAACACTAATACAACCGTAATAATCTGGGCTCCCTGGTGGGTGAGTGGTCAGGACTTGGTGCACACAGCCAGGGAATGCAGAGCGTGGCCCTTTTGAGAAATTCCCCCTGGGATCAATGAAGTTTATCTTATGACATACATCAGTAAAGCTACATGTGTTTCTACTTAATAAAAGACCGTAAAAGAAGGGCAAAATCGACGCTTGTGGAAAGCGGTTCCGAATAACGGTCAAAGCTTCAGTTAGCCATCCATGTGATCATCTCAACTAATGGTAATTTTAATGACGGAAAAGGGAGAGTCAGTCAGCACTAATGAATCACAGAGCAGCTTCCTGGTCTGCTATCTCAGGCAGAAGGAAGGCTGATTCAGCATCACAAACCCACATGGGTCCCTGAGCCCGTTACAGGGAGCCTTCTGCTCATCTCCAAGTAAACAGCTACTCAGCCTGGCAAAAGACCACAAACTTCTCGGCTGAATCGAGGACCTCAAAACCACATACAAAACTGCTAACATAAACTGAGCGAGCTGGCTGTATACATTCTGACACCTAATGTGGAGTTTGGTCTGTTGTGATCAACGACACTGGTTTGTTAAACGGGATCATAATTATCTGCATAAAGTGTTGAGTACCAACTTGTTAATATGAACATGTACATCACAGATATGAAGTCATCCAGCCAAACCTGCAGTTTCCCTGTCATAAGAGATAAATGGATAATGTTCTCCAAACCCCCTGACTAAAATCTTAAAGTCTGAGAACAGCATAGCAAGGATTTGACCAAAGCTCTGAAAGAGCCTTGATTTTAGCATATTACATTACCATGAATTTGTTTGCTTAGCATTTTAAATTTTAGCACTTTAACGTCTAGCTATAATACATTCTACTCACTTAAGCACTTAAAGTAACCATCTGGGATGATTTACTGATAATAAAACTTTTAAAATACAAATAAATCACATTAGCTACTAACCCAAATGTGGTGTGAAACATATTTAAATTAAGTCAGTTTAAAAAACTGAAAAAACTTACGTTCTGTAACATTCCCTCATGGCACCTCGTCCAAACGGCTACAATACAGCACAAAAAAAGCAACTCATTTTAGAGAAAACATCATTACATCAAGACAATTCAGCCCAGAATGAAATACTGACAACTCATTAACAAACAGGAATCTACCTGGGTGGCCATCTTGATGTAAACCTTGTCCTGGGCCCACTCACCAGTAACAGCACTGTACCTGTCAACCCAGAAAGCAAAAACGTATTAAAAAAATTAAAAAAGGGAAAACAAAAGTATTATTGGGGAATTTCTACCAATCATCAACAAATTTCACATTTCAGATTCCTTGAACTTCCTTAAGTTAAATGCCACTATTGTATACATGTTTGCAGGCTTCCACTATTTCCCCCAAACACTTCTGTTACATTTCAGATGGCAGATGGTTATATAACCTTGCATTTGCAATTGAAGTCCAGTGTATCACAAGCACAGTCACATTAGGCCACACTGTGGCAGTGACCTGCGAGTCTAAAATACAGTGAGGACACATTCTTGTAGAATACTGAATAACTATCAAACTAAAGGAAACATTTGACAGAATTGATAAAGAAAATGAAAAGTAGTTGCATTCACATTGGTATGTTTTGCCAGTTAATAAAAACAGATAGTTATCAAAAGTGATCTATGAGCATGAGCAAAACAAACTCTGGACCACTGACTGCAAAAGTCAACCCTAAGTATACTTCGTGAAGTGCAGGTTACTGAGAACTTCAGAGGGATAGAATGGTTAGGTTGTTGAAGAGGGACATTAAGCCAGTCTTAAATTTCTATCCTGGAATGGAATCTTTCGTCACGAAAATGCCAATCATCTACAGGCAACATGTGGTGCAAAATTGTTTGATGCGCATCAAAAAACACAAAAACCAAGTGTGACCACACTTGTCAATAGATTTCAAGCAAACTGACTGCACAGGAGAGACTGGAGCAGAACTGGGGAACTTTTATCACTTTAAACAAACAAGCAAATGATGGAGTTTCTCGTGGACTTTCTCAATTCCATGCAGTGGAGTTTGGGCACTGGCAGAATCCATACAAAGTTGTGGTTTTCGAGTTAGTTTATAAAGACGGCTGCTAAAATAACTCGGATTCTTATGACCAAATGAAATACTTTGCCCATATTGTAGTTCTCTTACTTTCCAGGAACTGAACTTCACAGGATTCTGTAACAGACTTACATTTATTTTATTTAGCAGATGCTTGTAACTAAAGCGCCATATATTCTTTTGAGAAAGCAGGACCAGACAGTCCCTGGAGTGATTGGGGGTTTAGGGCCTCGCTCAAGTGCCCAGCAGCAAAATCACTCTGCCGACCCTAAGATTTGAATTGGCAACCTTCTGATCACAGTGTCCTAACCCACTGAGTCATACACAAACCAAACTGAACAACCTTTTTAGTAACATAAATTTAATAGCTACCTCTTTTCCATGCATCACTACAGGCATGTTCAGATGTGCGTTTATGGAGCTTGTCACAGATCTCCAATGATCCAGTGAAATGTAATATTTACACTGGTGATTATGTTTCCTCAGTATCACAATTACGAGTTCTGTACTATGAACTTTACTTCACACTGACAGAGCAAACAGTGTAATCAGGTCAAGCCACAACCGGCAGTAAACACCCCCCCCCCCACCTGTTGTTGTGAAATGGGACTACAGTCAAAATGAAAATAAAGAAGAAACCTGACATAAGACAAAACCTAGTAATAGTTAATTGTATCTTTTAGTCCTGGTTATGTAGCAACTGCCAACGTTTACTTTAAAGCCTATTAATAAACCCTTTAGGTCTGGAAATGGAGCTGTGCTTTATTGCATAATATCAGGCTTTTGAACTGATGTAAAGTGAGAGGCCTCTGTACACGTTTATGGGGAGGGCAGACATGCCGGACACGAGTCAGGAGGAAGCAGACCTATATCGGACGCAGGGCTCGGTCTCGATATCCTCCAGGTGGAACTCTGCCCATGGATCTGGCATAGCCCTGGCCTTCTGGATGGCGTGTTTCCAGGCGGCCTGTACGACAAAGAGCAGAGAGTGACTCCGCGGCTCGCCGCCGCAGAGACGCCAGTCACCCCCAAGCAGACCACTCTCACCCCTCTCGCTCAAACCTCTGTCACCCGGTACCATTCCCCCTGGGGCGCGTCTCCACATCAACCAAACCACATCGAAGGAATCGGGATGGAGGAGCTGAAGAGGGAAGAATGGACGGACATGCAAGTCGCAGAGACGGGCAGAGCTGGAACATGGAGCATGGCTACTGATGGAGGGAAAATGCAAAAGTCAAGAAAAGAAAAAATAAGCAGAGACAACCAAACTATTCAACTGCACCGATTCACGGGGGAAAATCCACCTTTGTGGAAAACATCAAGGTGAAACTGCAGCTTCAATCCCCTTTGTTAATTAATTAGCAGGAGGTATCTTAGTATTACTCAGTTTTTAATAATCCTAGAGGTCGGTACAATAATGTAATGATACCAATAGCTACAGCCAAAAACTGCAGGTTTTCTAAATCACATTAAGCAGACAGATCGCTTTCCTGCACATCGAACTCTGGAATTTCAGCCATGCATGACATTTTAACTAAAAATATATTTAGAAAGTGTCCACATTGAAAAGGGACACAGCTGCAGAGGGGAACGCACTGCACGCCATACCGATCAGAAAAACAGTGACGATAAAACACAAGGTCTTTAAACCCGTGTGAGCATCAACTCATCCCCTGCAAACTTCTGATAAGGCTTCTGCTCCATGGGGCATTTGGGCCTAAAGCTGGCAGAATAAATGATCCAATCAACTGTGATAAGATGCATCTAGGCTGCATTTATGGTGAGAACTGCATGTACCAGTGAATGAGGAGATGGCCAAAGTGTATATGTGCCTCATTTACAGTTCGCACTGGCACTGCTGGGTTCTTTTAGCTCATTTATGTTCAGATGTGTGACCACTGGCAGAATATTCAGACAAGAAGCTATGATATAGAGTGAGTAAACGATTAAAAACGAATGTTACAGTAGCTACATCATCCCCAGCACGATGCCTTAAAATACGAAAAAAAACCTGCATACTACTTCATGATACCAGCTACATTTTCTTCTTCAATGGTGAGTTGATGATCCTCTTTTACCACTTTACTGAGGAAGGTATCTTGCTGCTGTGCGCTGTGCCTTTAAGAACACTGCCATTTTCTAATGCACATCATCGTATATGGCAGTCGGCACTCTCCTGGCCACATGACGCCAGGGAGATGGTGTAAACACAAAGGACAGACTTAGGTAAGTGGCATTCTGGGTGAGGAGCATCACACCAGATTCAGATTAATTACCACAGCCTAAACAAGGCTGCAGTTGGTCCAATTTTATGTGGATTAATATTTAAATATTTTACAGGCCTCCTTTCCCGCCTTATACAGATAAACTGACTAGAGATAAGAATGCACTGCAGTGGTATTACCATTATGCTTTTTTAAAATATAATATTTCTTTTAAAAGGGATTTTCTCCCTCCTATCACCAGCTATTTTTCAGTACTTTACAATTACAATTACAGTACAATAAAGGTGCGTGCAAATGCACTATGAGTAATAAACACTCCGCAGAAATTAATGAATTACACATTAGTTTGGGAACGAGCCGAATTATGGAAGGGACGTGGCAGAGGTGAAAGCGCATGCAGAATGAGGACTGAGGCACTGTAAGCAAGGAGGTGAAGGGGAGAGAAGGAGGAGAAGGAGGAGGTCTCCAAGGCAGGAGGAGAACTGAGCGTGACCTACCCGACCTTTTTCGTTTAAAGACCCAAACCTGACTGATTCCTGCTCAGGCTCATCCCCTTTAGTGCTCTACATGGGGGGGAAACAGAGAGTTTAACAGAAACCTTGGTTTTATTTCAAAGAATCACACAAGGTATGAGGCTTGCATCTTAGCCCAGCCAGAGGGACCCTCAATAACAGCTAGTAGGTTTTCATTTACACCTTCCTGTTTCTTTAAGAGTGTGACAGCAGCTGATGGGGGGGCCCCACCACCACCAGCTCCAGCTCCTTATAAGGCATTCAGCTCAGCGCGATCAGCAGAGGGAAGCCCTTCCACATCCTCCCTGAACTGCAGAATGCGTGACGGCTCTGCACTGCCCACGACAACAAGGCATTTGTATGTGTCCGGGCAGCCCAGAGCCATTCGCTACCACCAGCTCGTTCACTCCCAGGTCAGATGAGTCTGACAGCTGCATCGTGACACGATGACAGCCGTACCTGTCCCTGTACGTGACGGCAGGCCTGCTAGGTCATACTCCGTGGTGATTAGAGGACATCAAAGTTAACTGCAGCACTTATTGGGACAATTAACACGAACAGGTGAGAAACAAACTGGCAAGAAAACCCCATCAGAAGACCTTATGGATGACTGTGTAAAAACTCTCAGCACTGAGACTGAAAGGCAAACCTGCTTGGCATCATTCTTACTCGTATGTCAGCCCCTGCTACCCGAAACACGAGCAGCGAATGACAGCAGTTCCTGCTGTGTGACATTTGACACGTAACATTTAGCAGCACAGTGACACCAGTCTATCCCCCGGGCTGCTGCTGGCTTACCTTATATGTGAAGGAGGTTTTCGGCGGAGTGGCAGAGAGCTGCTTCGCATGGACGAAATTCTTCAAGTAATCGCAGATCTCCTTGGTAGGGCTCATGGGGTCATCCGTAATGGGACAGATGTAATAGTCCTCGTCGTCGTCGGTAACGGAGTCGTTCCGTGCAACTTTGCCCCGTCCGACGCTGCCCACTCCCTCCATGCTGAACATGAGCTCCTCATCAGCCATGGTGCTGGCTGCCCCTCGAACGCTGTGAACAGCACAACTGCAAAAACGCACACAGAAAGAAGCAGTTCCGCTAAACTTGCCAAGATCTTGAACTCGAGTTCCTTAGAATTATGTGTTATGCCATTCCACTACATATCTAAAGAAAATCTGATGGCTCTGTAGAGCAATAGCTAGTCAACAACTGCTTTCTCATTCATGGAAACTACGCAGAGCAGCCAGAGTCAACAACCTATGCAATACATACTCCCATAACCCATTTAGCCTGGTCCGTAGATTTTAATCTACAAAACTTCTACATGATCCACAGCTCACATCTGTCAGCACTGATTTACAAACAGATAACTACAAAACAGTATAAAAGTAGGGGAAAAGTCAATTGAAATTGACTTCTTTAAGCAATAACAAATAATAAAAACAATGCAAGACTCCCTAAACAGCAGCAAATAAAATGAGTCATAGCCTTACACTCCCCCAATCTGGTCTTACATGTTTTTTATTGTGCCAGCAGATAGCAGCATCATGCACAAGGCAAACTAGGGTCTGGTCCTACAGGATTTTCAATAGGATGAGTGAAGCATTCCTTATGACTCTCTGGAGAGCAAAGAACCACACGTCTTCCACCAAGCAGGGCTTTTGGGAATGGGGAGAGAGTCCACGGTCCCCGTAGCTTCTCTCCAATTTTCCCACCATGTCTATGAATAGGAGGCAGGCCTTACCATACCGAGTAGGAAACAACTCTTTTGTATTTTAATGAGCTTTGTGGCTCTGGTTAATGGAAAAGAAAAGCAGATTTGAATTTTTCCAAAAGCAGCCCTATCGTATTTCAGAAGTCTGCTTGAGGAAGCAATAGATCCTGGAATGGAGTTCTAGCTACAGCTGACAAGGAATGGAGCTGTTTAAGACAAATCAACAAGTGACTGACCTGCATGAAGATTTACTCAAAACAAAAGGGGCTGGATCTGATGGAGGTAGAACAATATGAATCGAAATGAAAATAGTCTAATGTATGGGCTCTTACATTTGCACCAAAGTACTCCGTTCCAGGCCTGAGGGGAGTGTCTCTATATCGTACTCGGGCGTAACTAGAAATTCCGGGGACCCCTGCCAAAATGTCACCTTGCCCCACTCCCCCCGCCTCCGCCCCTTTGCAGTATATAATATTATCATTTTATTTATTTGACGGCTCCTGTAAAGTGCTGACCCTCCTGAAGCTGCCAGGGTATCCAGGGTGTCCATGCCCCTACTGCGCCCCGCAACCTACTATAATCACATCGCTCGGCGATCCAGCTTCCTATAACGAGCGATTGTGAAGTGATGGTATCAGCCCCGGGGTAATTTACTGTTGAAATGTCAAGGCAAGCCACCGTCCTGCAACAATCTGGCACCACCGAATGCAAAAACTGCTACTGACGTGGCACGGATAGTGAGATATTTGTCATTCCCGCGACCACAGAGAGTCGGTGGGAAGGTCCGTAGCGATCGGCCCATCTGCGGCCGCAGCTTCATCATTCTGCTGCTGTCACTGTCGGTAACGAGATCTACGGTGCTATAACTTATATTTTTGCCAAATTCATATCCAATATGCAGTTTCACCAGCGAATAACACAAATGGTCAATTTTTAGTTCGATACACAAAAGAGCGGCCGGCTGGCCATTACAATCTACATTTTCGAAATTGAAAGGCATGGCGTGCAAACCTGTGTCTTAAAAGCCTTCAGTTAGTTTCCGGCCGGTGCAAGCATGCATCGGAGTCTGGGAGCTCATTCACTCCTCTTCTTAATGCATCTTCCCGCAATGTGCACGGTTTTTTCTTTTAATTATCCAGTTCTTTCCTACTTCAGCATAGGAAGGCTGCCAGCGCCGCAGCGGCTGAGGGTAAAGTATGAATGCCGGGATCAGCACAGTTTCGCCTGTTCTCGTTCCTCCACGGGAACATCGGCATTTCGCACGTACGGCACAGGCCGGAGGAGGAGCGTCTGCTTAGCGGACACCCGCCCGGGGGGGAGGGGTTGAGGTTTACATCGCCTCTATCCTTCAGCCGCCGTAAAAAATAGACGTTTTGCCGATTTCGTACTTTCGCCGCGATCGGCCTTTTCTCGGCCCGGTACTCGAAGGGCTGCTTGGCCTACACATGAAAATCACGCAGCTTTACAGGGGGCAGAAATCAGGACTCGGTCCCGCCCCTGCTTCACCGAGTACGGTTCGCTTTCATAGGAAAATGGACACATGCAGAACAAGCTGACGGGAGCGCTGTGATGCTATTTGCCTACCTGCCATATATGCCCACATATGCTTTTTACGAGGCATTTTCTAATATGATTCATTCGACGAAAAGGCATTTTTAACGAATAGGCGTTTGACAGTGTGAAAACTACTGTCAGGGAGACGCGCATTTTCTGCTAATTCTGATAAGAAATTATCACTTAATTTTGTTTTATAAAACATACAAAAATGCACCGTTTTACGCTTTTATCATCAGATTTTGTTCTTTGAAGCAATGGGAAGCGGTTTATGCTTACTTGCTATGCTAATCATATAAACTTCTAGCTCATTATTGTAACAATAGTATAATAATATTATTACTATTATAATGAGACCCTTTCTTAAGTGCTATCTCCAGGTTATATATGCTATGGATGAGTGTTTTTGATTGAAGGTAGCGTGGCCGAGTGGTCTAAGGCGCTGGATTTAGGCTCCAGTCATTTCGATGGCGTGGGTTCGAATCCCACCGCTGCCAAATGTCTTTTCTTACTTTATTTTTGAAATGTATTACCTAGTAAAATGATAATGTGTTTTAAAATACGAATGTTGGCCGTGACTAGCCGTGGCTAAACACCGAAATTGGTCCCTGGGGTGTTTCGACCTGGAATTTATGCAGCTCCTGGCCACCCTCATGTGTCGCTATCACGACACACAAAAGGACCTGGGACCATTTAGCTAAACTAGCATGGATGATGCAAAAACTTAGTAGGTTAAACTTAACACATAATTTCATACGAATCCACACCACCTCGCCAAAACAATGGAGGATTATAAGTCGTTATGTTAGTTATTGGGGGGGATCTATCACGATCATGACGGGATCTAGCCTTTAATTTATATTTTTCTTCTACGACCCGCGCCATGTCCATGATTCATATTAAATCTAGGCAGCAGATCTATCTTTCCTTTTCCACAGAATAAAAATGTTATTCTGATAATAAGCGCTGGAAATTTTTACCGCCAGCAACGGCGATATTATACCAAGATAAAAAAATTAATTGCTCAGAAATATGGAGACGTAAACAAAAATGTATTCATTGATTACGTGTAATTGAGGTACAAAATAATTCCATCTGATCAGTTTTTCTCCGCTACATCTCTTTTTCTGTATTTTAGCGCGCCCTCCAGTGGACGTCAAGTTTCAAAACTCCATCCCATTGTGAAAGTCACTAGAAGGGCACCGTTTCTTCTTTATTGTCGAACAAATCAGTTGTGTGCATGATAAAATGATAAAAAGCCTCTTCGCACATTTAGTAATGATGGCTCATTAATAAAATAATATTATACAGGATTAGCAAATTTGATGAGACAAATTTGATTGACAATAATGGCTCAGTAATGATGCCTCAGTAATAAAACAACACTGCATTATGCAGGATTAACAAATTTGATGAGATACCCATCCAGTTTCAAAAATCATTTATGGAATTAAATTGGAATCACTACAATCCCGGTTTCAGATGGAATATGGTTTATATACAAGCAGCTCCATTGCTATGAGTACTATGGCGGGCAATTCCCCTTATTTCATTGGGGGGGTTAAAACCCATCATTTTAGTTTGTGGATACCCCATCTGTCACAAACTTTCCAAAGAAAGATTGTCATAATTTGTTTGTATGTTTGTGTAGATTTAATGCACAGCTTTCACGAAAGACTCCACCTGACTTAGGTAAATTTGGTAAAAGGCATATGTAGACAATAGGGACAACTACAGTGCACCAGTAATAGATATATTAAGCCATTTTTTCCAAAATGCATAATGATAAGCACGTAGGTTTTGTCTATTAGTTTGATTAGAGAAAGACAAGTTTATAAACACCGAATTTATAGTCCAATGACCACTTTTATCAGAACGATGCAGGTCTGTCTAATTCATGCAAGATCCCGGCCTATTCCCTGGGCTCACTCCTCCACAGTACAGTTGGCTGCAGTGCTAAATAACACATACAGACACAGTTGCTTCTTTTAGCTATTTACATAACAGATGGTTAAAGGGTTTTCTGTACTGTTTCTCAGAAATGTGTGGCAGAACATGTGGTATTACATAAACCTTACTTCTTTTTTTACCAAAACTTATTCTGACTCACAACTACCATGGTCAGTAATGGTAATGACTTTCACCATTTCACATGACCCAAAAGTACCAAAAAAATACATACCCTATGGATAATTTACCGAGACAGTAAAATGATCACATCTTTAAATAATTCCAAAGTGTGAGTGTGAGTGAGTTCATTTGTACATTAGCTGGACATTACTGTCCTGCCAATCAAGACGCCAGAATTCAGGCAACCAGGTTTATTGGGAGTGACACAAATACCCCTTTTCCACTGTAAAGGTGCCGGTGCTGATCCCCAATTTGGAACCAGTGCCACGTTTTTCCACAGAAAAAAAAATGTGTGTTGTCAGTGCGAGGTTTAAGTACCGTCTGTTAATTGGTAGTGGGAGGTGTCTGCTGTCGTAGCGCTGTGGGCGTGACAATTATCTTGTGGTCATGCACCAGAATCAAAAGCTAGCCTAACAGCCTAACAATGGAGTTTATATTTTGCGACTAAAATTGAAATCAAAAATGTATTATATATTATGTAAGCAATGGCATTTTTTGCAGTCATAAATTGCAGGGGTTGGACAATGAAACTAAAACAAGGTCTATATAGTGTTTTAGATTTCATGTTTCATGCATGGCCTGGCGGCCAGTCTTCACTGATGGCCAGTCTTCACTGATGGCCAGTCTTCACTGATGGCACATTCCATTAGTTAGAGCAAAGTGTGAAGGTTGAATTAGCAGAGCAACAGTACAGTTGTACATATAATATTGCAATTTACACAACATAATGGGAG